>CM072824.1:47256192-47593086 GCA_036937905.1 Salvia rosmarinus
TGACGATAATCATGGATAATAATGGTGGAGATCATGGTAGGTTATGGGAGAGTTATGGTTCGCCAATCAAGGGGTTCGTGGGACATGATTTACGCTTGTGTATAAATAGGAGTTAGATTGAAGGTAAAGGGTTGTAAATTCTTGAATACTAGAGTTTTGGAGATACTTCTTTGTAATCAAATTATAGTAAACATCTTGAGGATCATCTCTCTCGTGGGCGTAGATCCCATTCTTGATCGAACCACGTAAAATCTCGATGTTCTTTCTTTGTTTTCATAAATCTCGCATACTAGATTTATCAGGGATACTGCGGCGGCGACTTGGGCTGCGGCGGCGGCACCGAACGTTAATCTTTAAACCAGACATTTATGTAACCATATAATAATAATAATAATATACGGAGAAAGGGCTAATGTAATGTTGAGAGAGACTGCTATTAGGTGGGAACGAAAGTTACAAGACAGGCGAAATAATTACTGAAAACCTTGTGAGTAATGGGTATAATTAGAGGGCCCCAAAGTTCTGTCACACTACAACGATCGTCAGAGCCATTGACAGAGCAAACTAGCAGCGTCACTATAGCTTCGCAACAGTACATAAATACATGCATAAATGCCATACAATATAAAGAAAAACTGGAATAAATGCCTGATTCATTTATTATTCATCCCATACACCTCTCTGCCGTTGCCCACCTTTAACATACATACGTACTACCACGCCCACTTACAAATCTTTCAGAAAAATAAAATAAATTTAATATGTAGGTTACAGTTAATTTTCCGGGTTGGAGTGGGTGAAAAGTGGGCAATAATGGGATGAAAAAAACTGCTGCAACAATGATGACAATGCTAATAGTGAAAAAGGCTAACATACGGGGGGGTGGGAGTTGAGGCAGAAACAAATATTACTACGAAATTTTATACGTTAAAGTAAGAGCTCTGTCGCTTTCTCTATCACGCAGTAGAGCGGGTGCGTCTGTGAGAAATTGTTGCTCTATTTCGATGGTGGTGCAGTGTGCAGAGAGGTGGCAGGTGATGGCAGGGTAGGGCGGGGCGAAAAGCACGACGCCGTACCGCAGACCGCACGTGACTGCCTCTGCCCCGTGTAGGAGATAAATTTTTATTTTATTTTTCTGACTGTGCCACTTTTTCATCCTCGTTTTTACAGTATTTGGTAACAAAATCAAAACCATTTCTTAGATTTGCTTTCGTCATTTTCGTTATTTTTTGTTGTTGAGCTTGAGAAAACAAAAAGCTTGTTCTGGGTGGGATGATCGAGAAACTCTTTTACTCCAAATCTCTATTTTGTTTTAACATATATACACATATCTCATCTCTCATTCATTAAATTAGTTAATTATTTTGACAGATTTTTTTTTACCGAGTTCCATATTAATTATATGCCCTTTAATTTTTATTTTTTTTTAATTGGATGAATCACGAAAGTAAATTCTCTTGTTTTTCGAGAATACAAAGGAACAAGAAAAGATTAAGCCCGACATGTGTTTCCCAAAAATATACATGGGATAAAACTACAAAATTACGGAAAACTATATTACGTGGTGATAAATCTAGTATGTGAGATTTATGAAAGCTGTAAGAACACGGAGGCTTTTACGTGGTTCGATCGAGAATAAGATCTACGTCCACGGATGAGTGATTCCTCAATACTTTCACTATGTGGGTTACAATGAATGTATTGAAAAGCTCTCTAAATTCTAATAGTTGTTAACCCTTTTACCGTCGACCTAACCACTATTTATACATGTTTGTGGATCTCTAAAGGCGTCTTGGATCCCTTGATTTGTGGGATCCGATCTCTTCCATAACTTGATCCTTGAATATAAATCTTTCATATCTTGATCCTTGAATATCGCCTTTGACTTGGTCTTGATTAGGGTTTAGATCTTTGGGCTTTGGGCTTAACGCGTGGGGCCGTCCATTAGGTCGGCCCGACTTGTTTGGGCTTGCCGGTGGGCACAGCGGTTGGGTCATATCCATCGCCCCTTTAAATAGTCGAGTAACAACTATGCCGGTGGGGTGAAGGCGTATTTTGCGGGGCGGTTGTTGCTCGGTGAGGTTGTTGTCGAAGGTTTTCAATCTTTTCGATGTCGGGGTTTAATTGGTTCGCTGGGTCAAGTGAGTTAGGCGATCGCCGCTTCTGGTGGGATAGTTTGTCGAGGTGAGTGAGTCGCTGGCGTTGGACGAGAGATGTCCGTCGGTGATCTTGCGAGTCAGGCACAGGCGGCGACATCTGATTGGGAGGATGCCGATGTCCGGCACAGACGGCGTGTCTGTCGAGAGGATGCGAGTCCGACACAGGCGAGATGTCATCGGGGAGGATGTCGAGTCCGACTGGACCGAGATGTTCGTCGGTGATCGCAGGTCCGACGAGTCGTCGGCGTTGGATGGCGATTTGTTGGAAGGGCGATGCGAGGTCGGGAGTCGAGTAATGATTGCGATTAGACCGGCGTGTCGGTCGTCTAGGACCACGTCATCTGCGCGAGCGGTTGGTGGGTGTTGAAGCGGCGTGCGCGCGTCTACTTCCACATCAAATCGCGATTAGCCCGTGGGAAGTTGAAGCAGCAAGTTTGGCGGCTCTTTGTACTATAAATAATCCCGAATGAGAAGCTGTTCACTTTCTTCTTCTCGGCGGTCTGCAGAAAACATATCGAGCTTTGAAGTTCTTTAACTTCATCGAAGAAGCAAAATCCGTAAATAAAAAGTAAGTATGACTTGACTTCTTCATCTATATGCGGTTACGCCGTTCTTCTTCTTTCACGATAGCGGGTAGAGATTAGGGATTACATGTCGTAACCTTGCGGGTAAATCCTTGGGCATTAGCGCTAGGGTTAGATTGATTTCTTCTGTTTGGGATGAGCATAAGGTCGAGGGCGTTAAATCGTCTCGACCGTCGATGATAATGTCTTAGAATAGGGAATGAATGTTACCTTCCGGCGGATACTGGCGGTGTCTTCCATAACACGGTGACAGGCGTTGGCCTCTCGGGAGGGTTTGTAACAGTGTATGTAGGCGCCATGAAGGCGGACTTAGGTTTCCGTTAGCCCCGTCTTTTTGAATATTGGGAATATTTTCAAATTCCTATATGCCGACTTTCCCCAAATTCCATTAGGTCGGTGGTAGGGATGGGGCTACTTTGTTATGGCGTTGCGAGGAGTTCTCCCGAGGTCTTGATCGTTTTTAGCATCAAGGCACGGAGTGTATACTATCTTTCACCTCGGCGGCCGTTTAGGGTGACTACTCCTAGAAGGTGTCGCAATGGCAAAATAAGTTCTTCTTTTGAGGCGGAAGGGCGTCAGGAGCTACAGTGGTGGGGGTAAAATGAAGGATGTGAAGGTGAAGCCACAGGTCGCATAGAGGATCGACTCAACACACTTGGTGAAATTTACATCAATTTCACGAGGGCGATCTGACGATGCGGGTTGAGCATATATAGGTTGAAGCCTTGAGGATCGGGGTCGGATGCGGGTGAGGCACCTCTTATTCCTTGTGCTTATCGTCTAATGTCGTCGTGTTGACAATTTTTTCTTGTTGTGCGGTGAAGCTCGATTATAGTAAAAGGCAAAGACTCGACCTCGTCGCTCCTCGCCTGACAGCCGAGCCGAGGCGCCACCGGCGAGGCGAAGGCTGAGGCTAGCAAGGCGCCCACGGCGTGGCGACCTCGGTCGGTGGTGTTAACGAACAACCGAGGTCGAGTCCGGCCTCGGAGAAGGACACTCGCACTCAGACGTACGAGTTGCCACCTCCGAGCTCCCCTATATCCTTCCTTCAGGTACAGGTTCTTCCGTACTCATTGTTATTTCATTCTGTGATGCGTTCCTGACCTTTTGACTTTCAGGATGTGACTTTGGTGGCGGGGGAGCTGCACCGCATGGCCGGATTCGTCGTCGAGAGCGCCTCTCGATGCAGTGTGGAGAGGGGCGGGCATTCTTGAGACCGTGAGGGCGCTTCGAGGCAGCGCTGGCTGCTGCGGGCGGATGCGAGACCGCGAGGCAGCTTGCGGCGCCACGAAGAAGAAGAAGAATCAGGCCTTGCAGATGGCCCGTGCCGAGATGGAGAGTGCTCGGGAGAAGGCGGCGGGCGGAGAAGAAGCTCGCCCGAGCAGGCAGTGTCTTCTTGGCGGGGCGAGGACCGATGTTGAGGGCCTTCGCCCGGCAAGCTCATCGAATCGAGACGCTCTCTCGCCGTTTCCGACTTGGCGCGGTGAAATGCTCCCACTGGAGGTTGGCGGCCTCGATGCTGACCGACAGGTCGAGCATGGTTTTGGTCGAGTCGCTCCTCGGGCGGTGCGAGAAGGATTCGCCAGTGATTGCCGGCGGCCTCCTTCCCGTGGTGGAACTTTGGCTTCTACTTCTCTTCGGCGGTGAGGCCATGGCCGAGTGCAGAGGAGACGAGAGCCTTGAGCTTGGGAACTCTCGCCGAGGTGCGTCTTTGGTAGGAGGCGAGACCGAGCTCAAGTCTTCCAGCCGGCGGAGGCCGGCGGCGGGAGGGCGGCGGCAGAGGAAGCCGCAGTTGGAGGCGGCAACAAGAGGCGGCGGAGTCAGAAAAGAGGCTGAGTCGGACCACATTGTAATAGGTTGAATTGCGGGGTCATTAGGATCCCAAGCTTTGTAAATCTCCACCTTTGTCGATAATAAGTACACCTTTTTGATATGAATGTGTTTGTCTGTTTTAGCACCCACTTCTTCTTATGTTGGGCTCGATCACGATCTCTTGGCCAAGTGAAAGAGGTCAAAGTGCCACAGGCCGAGAAGGATGAGGAGGTGGTATTGCAGGAGGAACCGATCTGCCGGTGTCCCGGACTTTGAGCAGTATGGATAGCGAGTTGCTAGGGTCGGTAGCTCGACATCGTTGGCGGGCCGAAAAGCAACCAAGGGGCCAAGCGAGGTGGACCGTCTTTGGCGTAGAGCGGCTTGAAGCTAAGGATCATCCATGCGGAGGGTGGGAGACCGATACGCGGCGCCTATCGTCTCTTTGAGGGGGTTGGCCGTCTCTCCTCTCTTCTTTCCCGTTCACCAGCGTGGGCGTTGTCCGAGGTGGTGGCGACTCCACGGGTGGCGCGGGTGAATGGTTGCGGTTGTTCGGCGGGTGATTGACTTGAGCGGCGGGGTGATGTCACGTGTTCTCGGCTATCGCGCCGAGTGGCGTTGATTGCCGGAGGGTGAATGACCTCGGGCGCCGTAACCACCGTCAAGGCGCTCTTGAGGTGCCGCTCCGTTTGTCCTACGGTTGAGGAAACTCGGAATTGACCGAGATTGGCGTTGAGGTTCGGACACGGCTCGGCCGAGGACCTCATGAGATCGGTGAACCGCTTTCATCGGTATTGAGATCGGCATCTTCTTCCGTTAGGCGGCGATCACGAGGGTGTATAGGAATGTTCTCTATGTAACCTCGGGTGTGTTGCCGCCAGTGGCGTCATGCAATCCCTTCCAGCGACTGCGTGACCACTTGATCATCCTCAGCGCGGTTGTTGCCAGCTCCGCCGGCGGTACTAGCGTTTGCACGAGTTCTTGCCATTGAGTTGTAGAAAAACGAAGCTTTTTGTTCGAATTTTCCCACAGACGGCGCCAATGATAAATCTAGTATGTGAGATTTATGAAAACTGTAAAGAACACGGAGGCTTTTACGTGGTTCAATCAAGAATAAGATCTACGTCCACGGAGGTGATTCCTCAATACTTTCACTATGTAGGGTTCTGATGAATGTATTGAAAAGCTCTCTAAATTCTAATAGTTGCTAACCCTTCTCCGTCGACCTAACCCTATTTATACATGTTTGTGGATCTCTAAAGGCGTCTTTGGATCCCTTGATTTGTGGGATCGATCTCTTTCCATAACTTGATCCTTGAATATCGTCTTCCATATCTTGATCCTTGAATATCGTCTTTGACTTGGTCTTGATTAGGGTTTAGATCTTTGGGCTTTGGGCTTAACCGTGGGGTCGTCCATTAGGTCGGGCCCGACTTGTTGGGCTTGCCGATGGGCACAGCGGTTGTGCCATATCCCATCGATGGCCAAAAATTTAAAATATCCACTTTTATAATTATACCTACTCTTTTTATCTATGTTATTGATTTCTCTACTCTTTTATCTAAGTATGCTAAAATTATTTCTCCATACATAATTTCTTATATTTTTCTTACAATTTCTAATTCTTTTAAGTTGTTAAATTATTAATATCCATCTACTTTTTACTAGGTTTTGGGAGATGTTGCATGTAGCGGTAACCAATTTTGGAGGGGGGAAGGGAGTGTGCGGTGGCTAAGCAATTTTGGGAGAGGGGATGGGCGGCTAACTATTTTTGGGGGTAAGGGTGGGTGTGGGGTGGGGATGGATGGGGAGAGGGGCAACAACAACTAACCACTTTTTGGGGAGGGTAAGAATGCAGGCTAACTAGCGAGGGTGGGAGGGGAGAATGACTAGCTATTTTTAGGGTAGGAGTGGGGGTACAACAGCGGCTAACCTTTTTTAGGGAAGGGTAGCGGCTAAGCAATTGTTGGGGAAAAGAACAACGACTAACTATTTTTGAGGGTGGGGGTGGGGTGGAACAACGGCTAACCATTTTTTGGGGGAGGGGTAGGACGACTAACCAATGGAGGATAGTGGTAGTGGCTAAACTTATTTTTGGCGCAAATTAATATATAATTAAATAATGCAAATTAAACATATTTCTCAAATTTTACTATCGGCCAGACCCAACGGCAAAGAATCAAATATAATACATATTGATGGGTTCCACTGGGTATGTACTTGTGTAGAGGGGATACATCAGTTAGGCAAATTTATAACTTTTTCTTTTCATAAGATTGACTAGCTATTGTGGCAGTAGCTGATCGGGTAACCGATGACAATACTAGTAGTCAGTTCAGATAAAGAGAGTCTTGTACTGAGTGAAATTAGTTAGCAAACCTACTGAATGCTGAGGTAGATGGTCAGTTGGACGGATAATTGGTATGCTTGCGGAATGTGGTGGTTACTTTATTTGTCTTACTAGAAACCAAACGGCTTAAAAGCACTTAGTCGAACATGGCTTAGATAGTTTTTAGTTTTATCTTACTAGTATCAAACCGACATCGATAAAGTATTCAAAACAATGTTGTCTTTGTTGTGTCTTTGGTGATGATGATCAATACTCACTCAGTCCCATTTAAAATGTCTCACTTTTCTTTTTGGGTTGTCCCATTACAAATGTCTCATTCCATTTTAGGAAATAATTATCCCTTCAAAAATTGTGGGTCATACCCACTTTTTAACACTTTAACTACTTTATACCTTTCTTCTAAATACCCGCACCAAAAGAAATGGGACACTTTAGGTGGGACGGAGGGAGTAATATGTAGTGTAAATAGGATACAAAATGTAAAGAAAAGTATATAACACTTGGTTTCGTGGTTCGGAGAGATCGCCTCCTACGCCTCTGGATGATTGCTCAATAAATCCACTAACTTGGAATTTGGTCTTGTTTAAAATACAAGATATAGACAATGATACATAATTGACCTATTGTATCCCTTGGAATCGGGCGTTCTTCATACGCTTGCGAGAGTTAGAAACCTCATTGCTCGCGAATCTGATCGCCTAAACCTCTTGCTTACAAGTGCAAGATAACCAAGCTTTCAGCAGCTAACACTTCATTGCCCACGTCCTCAAACTTCTACTTAAACTGGGGGGAGGTTGTAGAGGGTTTTCCAACTAACAGCTGTGTCATGGCGACAAACTCAATATATCTAAGCTTGACATATACAAAGAGTATCCTAGACTTAAGGAAATGTAAGCTGAAACATTGAGCTGATAAATATATTTGAGCTCTTAAGGTTCGCTAATAACACTGTAGACTTTCTTCTTCGAAATCATCGGGCATTAGTTTTTGAGCATGAGCTTTAGAATGCTTTAGATAATTCGAATGTGCAGCGTTTCAGTTACCTTCAAACGTTGGATTGCATATTTATAGATGGGATGATGAATAGTGACATTGAAGGGAGCATCAATCACATCTATGATATTTGTCATTTGAATTCTTTCCGTTTGAATCCTCCTATATCATTGTCAGGGTCTGGATCATCGTACATTGTAGCTATGCAACTCCGAAAAGGTCTTCTAGCATGTCGGGATCTTATATGATATGCTCTGACGAGTGGCGAGTCAAACACTCAAGGTTAAAATTTCTCTATGTTTTATCAGTACGTTGACTTCAGGTTGGGTCAGTCGAGAATGCTTCGTCTTTTATCAGTACGTTAGATTTCATCTTTTGTCAGTTTTGGAACCTGAGTCAGTATAACATTGTTGAATGATGAGCATGAACTGATGGGTACGATGGATGATGTGTAGAGACTTGTTTTGATGGAATCAAGGATTGTGAAGTACGTTATTTGCATATTTTTAGTTTCATAAACCTTTTTATCCTCTTTTTTATCTTAATATGCACCCAAACCCCATTACAATCAATCGAAAGTCCTACTGATTGTGCATGAGTTTATTTTTTTAGTGGAGATAGTGGCATTGTTGGATTTGTATACTGAAAGTAGAATGGTTGAGTTTATATACAATATTTCCTGTTACCACTATTACAATCTCCTATCTGAATTGTTTACTTGATTGCATATGTAATCCCATTATCTCATACAAAAATTAGATCATACAGTATGTAGAAGATCACAGAAGTCTGTATGATTGGTTAAGCTAGTTGAGATATAAAAAGGATCACCAGCTCACAGTTGAGACAAATTGAGGACGAGTTATCAGTATAAGTTGTAGTATAGATAAGAAGTAACTTGATTTGGTTTCTTATTTATGCTGGTACGTCTTGACGTATTGATGGATCACATTGAGATAAGTTCTTATATTTGACTATTGTAAAGAACCTAGATCTCAGTGACTTTACATTGATCTAAACACCGATAAGGTTTTAGATGAGTATATGAATTATGGACTATCACTTTGACTTGTTATGGGTGATGGTTACACGAGATAACCCAAGATTCTCCGCATATTGGGTGATGTTAGTGCTTGTATGTCATGCTAGTTACCTATATCGAGTCACTGTATCCGTTTAGGATGATGACATCCCTTTAAGGAGCTCAAAAGGGTTATTGTACTAAACCATGTAGGTTGAGTTAGCTCAAGTACAATAATAAGGTTGATTGGTACTACTTAAAGAATTAAATAGATTAATTATTTTAAGCAGTCAAAGTGTTATAAATAATTAATGGGCGTATGATATCTTAAATTCGAGGATTCCTAAGTCTAAGTACAAGGCCGACTCAACTTCGATAATAAAAGGGTAAGTCAGCATCTATTCTCTAGTGGAACGAATAAATATTTATGAATTAATTTATGTTCTAGGCTGAACACAATTTAATTAATTTATTTTAGGCCCATCTTTGTTCCTTGTATTAATTTGATCCCTGACCTGGCCCATCAAGGCCTATTGATGTGATCATCGCTGGTATGAAGGATCTAATGACACCCAAACATAATATTTTTGAACGTAAATAGATGGAAATCCTAAAACCTCTTAATCTAACCCAAAAAGTGATATAGGTCAATATGTCGTATATACCCTAACGTGAAGTTGACGCAGCAACTCGGGGACGATGAATGACACAGAAACAGGGGCTGAATATCTCGTTGATACGTCGATAAATGAATTACTTGGAAAATCTCAAGAAATTCGAAGAGCTAATGAAGAAAGAATAAAACTCACATATATTAGAAATCAAAAGTTGAATTTTCGTCCTCCCCTTACGAGCCTTTATATAGGCGAAAATTGATTATAATCCTGATCAAATAAGGACTCCTTATCAAAGAGGGACTCTAATCCTAGCATGAAACTAATAATATAAGATCTGATCTAATTGGGCTGCGAAAATTGCATCAAAAATGTGGCCCACAATATGCCACAAAATAATATACTAAAAGTCTTCAAAAATCAAGCCCATTCGTTATAATTAAATTGATTACTCTTGGACTGCTCGGTCCAATCTCTCCAATGGGCTTCTTGGATAGCTCTTGCTCCCACACTTCTTGGATTAAGCCCATCAAAGTCTCATTGAACTTCTTAGCTTGTGCTCTTATAACGGCCCAATAGGAACACGCACTGGGTCTGGAATCAACGAACCATGGGCTACACGGGCTGCATCACCTATTGTTGCCTGAATTTTGTCCATCCTAAGTGAATCCCACTAAAATTTTATTCTGATTTATGTATTATTTATTTAATACATCTTCTATATCTAGATATATATTATCTGATATTATTAGATATCAAGAGATAATTATTCTAGAAAAGAATTATCTTCAGAGATTGAAGATAATTATTGTGTTTATTATATGTGCCATGATCCTATCTCCTTAGGATTCTAAGGAGAGCACTATAAATACAAGGTAGGAGAAAATCATATTATCCTACGCCACTAGAGTGATTTTCGAAAATCACAAGAAAGACAAAGTGGACGAAATTTTGCAATATTCTCCATAGATTATTCTCACTCAGTATTGGATAATAGGTATCTCGGAAACATTCCAGAAGATCAAAGCTAGATTCTGCAATTGATCTACTGTCCTAGAAATTCGTAGGTGAACACATGAAAACTCTTGTGTGTTGCAATTAATTATATATGATCATGCTAGGAATATAATCAATGTATGGTGAATTAAACATCCATGATAGATCATTGGGAGCACGAGTATATTAAGGTTTCTCTTCATGAATATGGACAAACTTATGATTGGAAGTGTCAGGTTATGATAAAATGAGTGAATTATGTTCATTTTCTTTCTTTGAGAGTCTTGAAGTGAAGTTGGTGATATCTGGATTGATCTTGCATGATTTTTACTCGAATGAAAGATGTATGCACAATTTTGAATCAAGAGAAGGGTTGGAAGATTGATGAGGATAGTATTTTGATTTAACTATGATTTTTTTTTTTCCGTTAAGTTATTGCCAATGTTTGTTTCATTGTTTTGGTCTTTCGTTTTTTCTTTATAGTTTTTTGATGTGTTTCCCTTTCTCTATATGCTCCAATAAGCCGACTTCTCAAGACTACACAGACAAGAAACAAAGAAATTTCAGTCAGGTGTATTTTTCTTCATTAATACACCTGAACATACTCGTTCGGGACCAACATGTTGCTTCACCCCCTGCCTCTGATCCACCATCAAGCACCGTCATATGTTGTCGTTACTGCACGAAGAAGGAAGACAAGGTGAAGCTGCCGCCGCCGCTTCTCCTTCAATGTCCACATAGTCACATGTTGGTGTGCCTTTGCCACAGATCCCATAGCTTTTGGCCGCTGGACCCTAGGGCAGAACCCTAAAGGCTCAGCCATGTTGTTCCTTCGCCTACATCGCCTCACACTGTTCTTTGTCTCCATTTGGTCCTTCAATTTTACATATTCCAACAACAAAAATTTACATCTATAAAATGATTAGAACTAAAATTTGGATCTAACTACAAATTTATTATGGTAAAAAACAATCACAAAATGTCAAACTGACATATCCAACGAAAAACATTAAAACGAGCCACGACTAACAGTAGTTAGTAAATTAATACAAACATAAAAATTCAACATGAATTAATCCGACAAAGTCAAGAAATATGATCTGAGCTCTGATACCAATTATAGGTACTGTAATTGCGATTTACGATTCGACTTTTCTGTGGATCTTTCTTAGATAATCGAATTCACCATACATTGATTATGTCCTAGCATGTTTTCTATCAATATAATTGCAAATTATTGGCGTTTATAGAGGTACCCACGAATTGATGACATGGACAATCAATTACAAACTCTCATTCTAATCTTCTAAACTATTTTCCGGTTAAATTCTCGATCTTCGATGGACAACAATCTTCAAGAACTCACATCGTGAATTTTGATCAGACCCGGTGTCGCCTCTCTCTTTCCCTATTCTCTATCATATATGTATTTTTCTAATAATACTAATATGATCTCTAGTGAATGAGTAATCGAATAGTGAGAGAAAATAATGGATATTTAAATATGCTTATGCATCTATATATGATGAAAAATTCATGGGCTCAAGAGACTGATAAGTCAGCCTAATGATCAAATACCAAGGAACAAATATGAGTCTCATATTGTCTAACCCAAATTAACTCATAAATATTAATCCATTCCAGTAGAGAATTAATATCAAATTACTCATTTATTTCCGAAATGATGAACCCTCGTATTTAAAATATCAAACATCCATTAATTAAATAAAGCATATGACAATTTACATTAATTAATTAATTAATTCTTTAACTTATATCATTTAACTTTATTATCGTACCTCAATTTAATCAACATGTACGATAAACCTTTTGAATTCCTCAAGGGGATATTATCAATCAAAACTGGATATGATTACCTAATACAAATTACCAAATATTATATAAGAATCGTTATCACCAAAGATGTCGAGGATATGAAGTTTATTTAATATTATTTTGTGCTTATTCTTCATGTGTTTATGCGTGTCGTTTCCCGTGATTTATTCTATTTACGCCCTCGTTTTGATTAGTATTTATCGATTCATACTTATTTGGTTTGCTTCGAAGTTTTTGTAGGAAATTGCATTAAATAGGACGAAATGGATCTGAAAATGATGGATGTGAAAATTTTATAATGTTAAAGATCATCTCGATAGGAGTCCATAGGCGTAAACAGATTGCAATTTGGAGTTCAGACGAGAGAGAACGAAGCGAAACAATAAAGTCGCGCACATGCATGTGCGAGTGCCCAGCGCCGGCCGACACCCAGGGAGCACTGGGTGCCACTAACCCAACGTCGGCCTCGCTTCCAGCTTCTCGCCTTGCCCTCCGAGAAACTCAGCTCCGGCCACATCCCCAGCGCCGGCCTCATCTCAAGCTTCTCGCCTTGCCCTCACTGTACACCCCTGCGCCGACCTTGTTTGAAGCTTCTCGCTTTGCCTTCCCTTCCCCACACACCCCAGCATTGGCCGCGTCCCAGTGTCAGCCTCACCTCCAGCTTCTCGCCTTGCCCCCCACGCATCCCAGCACCTGCCACATCCCCTGCGTCGGCCTCGTCTCAGCTTCTCGCCTTGCCCCACGCGCACACCCTAGCGCTGGCCTCGTTTGAAGCTTCTCGTCTTGCCCCATCCCTCCACGCATGCCCCTACACCTAGCATCGGCTTTATCCTCGTCCGGTGCTGGGGCACCCTCTCGGCACCTCTGTAGGGAGTTGCCCCCAACGCCCTCCTTACTCCATCCGGCGCTTGGACACCCTCTCAGCATAGTCCAGAAAGCCACCCCCAGCGACAGCTTCATCCCGTCCGACGATGGGGGGCCTTTTGAGGCCCAATTTGGCTTATTTTCTGGCTTTTCGAGGGTTTTTATAAAAAGAGGAGAGTCGCCATCTTTGTAAAAAAATTTACACGCTCAAACTCACGATTTTCTCTATTCTTTTTCCTGTTCTCTTTCTTTTAAATTATTGTGCTTGGATTAATATTTAGATTGAGCGATTCCGGATTTTTAGATGATGACTTCTTCAGTGATTGGTTTGTAAGTTTTTCTCGTTTCATTATGTCTATGCAGTTGCTATGAGAATAATTTCTACCATGAGAATGAATTATAGATTTATAATGAAATAAATGTCGGTTTGTTCTTGTCCTGAATCGTGATTGTTGTGTTGATGATTTACGATTTCTTATCTGTATAAATTGGTTATTCCATGATCTTAATACATGGACTCGAATGAATAGTGCAGTTTGATTATGTGCTTATGTTTTATTATGAATTAATGGGATAGCATATTTATGTTGAACATAAGTTTGATGACAAGAGGGGTCGAGAGACTAGTTTGTTATTGAGTGATTAATATATGTGGATATGTGTTTGCTATCGTGTGCATTTATGTTGATTATCTTTTGTAGTTGATGATAGTGGGGTCGAAGGGCTGGTTTGTCGTTGATTGTGAGTCTAGTATAGACGGGTCGAGAGGCTAGTTTATGTTGCACGTTAGGTGAGAGGCGTGGGTAGTTCTTGTGTTGTGAACCGTCATTGGCTCATTAATAACAAGGATGAATTTTGAACCCTAGAACACCGTCTTCAATTCCATATATTTGTCAATTCCTCTTGTTGTCCAAGTACACCATTTTCTTGTTTTCTTTTCTTTCCGCTTTAAATACTTACATGTGACTTCCTTTATGTTAGGACGTTAGTTTCTTTTCTGTTTTTGTGCGTGACATGGAACCATAACCCTGTTAAGCCTTCCTTGTGAGTACGATTGGGTCGACCTTACCTCTCTATAGGGACCTCTTACAATTGCGAGCGACTTAGAGAACAACTAAGTCGAAACAAAATTTTGGTGCCGTTGTCGGGGAAGGCTTTAGGTTTTGTGTTGCTTTTTTCTTTTTCCTTTTATTTTTCTATTTCTCCCTTCGTGCTTCTTCTTATTTCTTTCTTTTTCTTTGTTACTATTTTGTCCCACAGGTGCATGTGATCTTGTTTTTGTTGTTGGTGTCTGTTAATGCAGGGTTATCGGCGACACGAGTATGGTCAGACATGCCTAAAGAATGAAAGCTCATCGTGTTGGGCAATTTCTTCTTACAAAGAAAGAGCCCAATTCAACTATTTTGAGGGATACCCGCAAGGCTGTGAGCATCAAGCCTATGATCCCTACTGGAGGCATCTTCCGAGTTCTTCATTTAGTCAGGACCTCTCGTTCCAACAACATCCTGTTCAATCGACATTGGAAGATACATTACATGCTTTTATTCAGGCGAGTCAGTCGATGAAGCCAACATTGGAAGACACACTAATGTCTTTCATACAGATGAGTCAACAAAGGTTCGAGATGGTGGACGCATCTCTCGAGCGTCTAGTGACCCAAGTCAATCAGCGAGCCAAGATAGTGGAAGAATTGGTTCACAAGCAAAGTGTGGAGGAGATGCTGAGACAACTGGAGCAGTCTTTTTCTATCATATTCCTTGAAGAGGATGAAGTTGAGAGAAGAATCAGGGGAGATGATGAAATTAAAGAGTCGAGGTTTCATCAAGCCGAGACTAAATATGCACAACCTGATATCTCCCCGAACCAGTTGGACAATGAGGAGAGGACAAACGTTGAGGTGGCAACTGTAATTTTTCAACATCCTAATTCATCAAAGTATTGTACTCTAGGAGTTGACGTTATCTATTTTTTTCTCGAGAATATGATTTTTGATTTGAGCTTAATTGATTTATTATTTGCTACCTTGATTGTCCTTTGTGCTTACATTGTTACTATTGATACTCTGGTTGAGATGGTATTCTTGCAGGTGAAGGACTATGGATAGTTCGTTTGTCACTGGTAGAGCTCGTGCCATAAAAACGAGCACTGCGTGGGAGGCAACCCACGAGTTTAGTTGTTTATATGTTTTGTTTATATTCTTTTTCTTTTCAGGTTTAAATACGTGAGATGAGAACTATGGCAAGGTGCATATCATGAACACTTAAGCCACTAGACGTTGCCACCGCCATACCTCATTGACATGCTCTCTCAATTTCAGGGAAATTCATTTCTACATTTTATCTTTTTTGTTTTTGCGCACTCAGTGTAGTGTGTTGTCTAAAGTGGGGAGGTGTGTTTGTCGTTGTGTGTTTGCATGTGAATTGTGTTTGTTTGGGTGTGTCGTCCTCTTTTTTATACATTTTGTTTGGATTTGAGTATGCTTTATCGTCTAGTATATGAGTAGAGTTGAGTGAGCATGATTTGATTGGGTATGCATGTCCGAACTGATTTCTAGTAATTCTTATCGATGCGTGACTTGACTTGATCATTATTAATGATTGGTCTAGCCGTGGGGCACATAAAAGTAAATTGTGATTAAGTGATATGTATGGTTGATTATCGTTACTATTTGTATGGTCTCCTTACGTGTATTATCTTGAAAAAATTTATTAAAATGTGAAAAAGTTTGTTATAAAAAAAAAGTTGGAATAATTTGTTTATGAATTGATGGGTTGAATAAGTGAGCTTAAGGTTGGAACAAGGGGCTCTATTCCGCTCACTTTGTGTTGCTTCTCGAATGGAAGCTCAAAAGTGATGAGTATGGAAAACCACATTAGGATACTCGGGTTTACAACTCAAAGGTTTGACTTAATGAATATTATCCTATAATCGTCCTTGAGTCGTCACATATGCTATTTATGGTTGAGTATTATGTTGAAAATGGGATGTTCCATGTAAGGGTTCTATATGAGTCGGCTATTCGATTGTTAATTGCTTGTAGATCAGATTTGTGATTTGCTTGGAGTAAGCCACATGCTCGATTAATTTTTGGTTCATTACCATGTTAAGATGGTATCGATTTAGAATTCTAGAAAGATATTATGTCATGGTATGATCCACTTAAATTCATGTTTTCTCGATTTCTTTTCTCGTGTCGTGATGATAATATTTGCTTAAGGACAAGAAAAGTTTTTAAGTGTGGAGGAGTTGTTTAGTATTATTTTTTGTTTATTTAGTTTGCTTCGAAGTTTTTGTAGGAAACGGAGTTAAAAAGGATGAAATGGATCTGACAAGTATGGATGTGAAAATTTTACAAATTAAAGAGCATCTCGATAAGAGTCCATAGGCTCAAACGGATCGTAATTCAAAGTTTGGACGAGAGAGAACGGATCAAAACAACAAAGTCGCGCATGTGCGTGCGATAGTGCCCAAGACCGACCGGCACCAGCGGAAGGTGCCACTACCCCAGCCGGTCGACCCTAGCGATGGCCTTGTCTCCTGCTCTCGCCTTGCCTTCCGCACACCCCAAAGACCGACCACGTCCCCAGCGCCAACCTCGTCTCAAGCTTCTTACCTTGCCCTCCGGCCGCCCTCAAGCTTCTCATCTTGCCTCCTCTCTCTGCAGACCCAGTGGCGCGCCCCAGTGACAACCTCTCCTCCAGCTTCTCGTCTTGTCTCTCGCACACACCCCAGCGTTGGCCTCGTCCCAAGCTTCTCACCTTACCCCTTGCACATACCCTAGCGCCGGCTACGTCCCCAGTGCCAGCCTCGTCTGAAGCTTCTCGCCTTGCCCTTCACGTACCCCAGCGTCGGCCGCATCCCCAGCACCGGCCTCGTCTGAAGCTTCTTCCCTTGCCCCCCGCGCACGCCTCTGCACCTAGCGCCGGCCTCACCCCCGTCCGCCGCTGGGGTACCTTCTCGGCATATCTCTAGGGAACTGTCCCCAGCACCCGCCTTACTCCCTCCGACGCTGGGGCACCCTCTCGGCATAGTCCAGAAAGCCACCCCCAGCATCGGCTTCGTCCCGTTCGGCGCTGGGTGGGCCTTTTCAGGCTCAATTTGACTTATTTTCTGGGCTTTTCGAGGTTTTTAGAAAAAGAGCAGAGCTACCATCTTTGAAAAAAAATTCTACACACTCACACTCACGGATTCGTTTTCCTTTTCTTGTCTTTTCTCTATTCTTTTCCTTTTCTTTTCATTTTCTCTTCCTTTTAAATTCTTCTGCTTAGATTAACATTTGGATTGAGCGAATTTGGATTTTTGGATGACTGATTCGTCAATGATTGGTTTGTAAGTTTTTCTCGTTTCATTATGTCTACTTAATTACTATGAGAATAATTTCTACCATGAGAACGAATTATCGATTTATAATGAAATAAGTGTTGTATTTGTTCTTGTCTTTAATCGTGATTGTTGTGTTGATGATTTGCGATTTCTTATCCGTATAAATTGGTTACTTCGTGATCTTAATACACGGACTCGAATGAATAGTGTAGTTTGATTATGTGCTTATGTTTAATTATGATTTAATGTGAGAGGAGATATATGTTTAATATAAGTTTGATGATAAGTGGGTCAGAGACTTGTTTGTTGTTGCGTGATTAATATATTTGGATAGGTTTTTGCTATCGTGTACGTTTGTGTTGATTATCCTTTGTAGTTGATGACGGTGGGGTCGAGAGACTAGTTTATGTTGCACGTTAGGTGAGAGAGCGTGAGGTAGTTTCTTGCGTTGTGCCGGTCATCGCTCATTAATAACGAGGATAAATTTTGAACCCTAGAACATCGTCTTCAATTTCGTGTATCTACCAATTCCTCTTATTGTCCAACTACACCATTTTCCTGCTTTCTTTTCTTTCCTGCTTTCATCCATTCCGTGACAGCTCCATTTATGTTAGGACGTTAGTTTCTTTTCTGTTTTTTGTGCGTGATATAGAATCTGTAGTCTATTAAGCCTTCCTCGAGAGTGCGGCCGGGTCGACCGCATCATTTATAGGGACCTCGTTTCTGACGACTTAGAGAACAACTAAGTCGGAACAAAGTTATCACCTAATTTTCATCCATGACAAGTCAAAGTGACAATCAAACACTTATACAAACTTGATACCTTATTAGGATTTATGTTACATTTAAGTCACTGAAACCTTGTTCTTTACAACGGTTAGATAGAAGGACACTTCTCATTATTGACATTTCAATAAATGAAGATGTACTATCATGGACAAGTAGCCAAAACAAACTACTTAGCCATTTGTGTTACAACTTATACCAACAACTCGTGATCAAGTTTTGATATATCTATCTTTTGATTGTACAAAGTAAACAGTAAATAAATTTCCAAGAACCCAGACTTGGATGTTTATTTAGTACATGTTTAGTACATGTTCTTATAAGAATGAGTATTCTTGTATGTTTGTTATGAAAGATCACATTTTAAATTTACAATAAAAATTCAGAGCTAATTGCTGCAATTATAAAGTTGTGTTTCGTAATCGCAACAGCTAAAGAGAAACTCCTAATTTCGGATTGTATTGAATTATAACATGTAGCTCCAAATCTCTTCAGGTGAAGTCGGCGCTAAGCTAATCGTAGCATACCACTTCACCATTTCCTTTACATACAAACACTACTACGCAAACCAATGTAATTAATGAACAGCAAATATGCACACAACCCAATTTTAACACAGCCAACAGTTTGAACCATCAACTGATTGAACCGTCGCCCATGGCAATGCTTACTCTCAAACTCAAAAATCCTAAGTAGATTATTATTAGTCCCGTCCCCAACAACCTAGTAGGGCGCATATCTTTCCATGGTAATATAACGAGTGACCAAACAAGCCCTAAGGCAAGAAAACCGAGAGTGAAATACAAGCTGCTATCCTCAGGTACAACGTAGGATGTTGGATTTTCAGACAAAGCTCCGATGAGCAACGAGACGCCCAGACCGGCCAGGATGTTGAACATCGGCCCAGCATAACACCCCGACATAGCAACCTGAACGCCATGCCCGCCATTCAGGGCTATGGCCACATTCGACATTAGATCACCCATCGAGTTACCCCATGCCAAGACAGTCAGCCCCAGCAGCGACGCCTTGATTCTCATAATAACACCAAATCCCACCAGCAATGCGACCAGCTCATTCGCAATCATGTAGAACCAGACAATACTCATCAAGAAGCCCCCCAGAACCCACGGGAACATGAATTTGGTCGGTGGATGATCAGCTCTTGTAAATATAAGGGCAAGAAGCCCTAGTGTAGAACCAACTACCGCGCCAATAAGATACAGAGTCGCACTAGCTATAAAGCCAGCAGTATCGGCAGAGCTCCAGAGGAAGGCTACCAAAATGGGCGAAAAGAAAGCGCTAGAAACAGCACATATTTTCGACCACCTTCTCTCCTCAACAATAGGAATCGTCAGCCTTCTGGGGATTGCCAACGGCATCTCTAGCAACCAACACAGACCAGACCAGGAGAACCACGACTGTTCACAGGTAGCATCCTCCTCATTCCAACCCCACAGAAATTTCGCACTCTCAGCATCACTTGTTTTCCCGGGCTCCTTGGAATAAATAGCAACATTCCAATCGGGAAGCTTTGATTTTTGAAGATAAGGCACACCATCACCAGGATCAAGCAGGGGATGCTCAAGGTCCTCCTCTGCTTTTCCACCAGATGACACTCTTTCACCAAGGGGCAATAAAGGCCTCCCACCATCCGAACTCAGCATGCTGTCATGCTTCCTGAATATCTCGCTTGCAGCAATACAGACGGCGTAAACCACATATATCAATGCAAATATTATAGCACCTCCAATACTCACCTCACCCACAACTAAGATAGCCAAAAGGGACACAATTGCGATGAGGAAGAAGACCACATCCCTCAGGAAACACTTCTTATCAATCTGTATATTCTTATCAGCTACGCATAACGAAACAGTCCCGACTACAATACAAGTAACAAAAACAGCTCCGCCTAACACACTATTAAGCCCCACATCACCCGAATCCCTGCCTGCAAAAGCAGCAATACTAGCAAACACATCAGGCGCCCCGTTCCCCAACGGAAGCAGAGTCACCCCTGCAACCGTAGGGGGCAATTTCAACAATGTGGAAAGCATTTCCAAACAACAACAGAAATAATCAGCCGCTGTATTCCCCAACAGATAGAACAATATAACCAACCAAAGCCCCAGAACTACATATCCCAAAGGCTTAACCTTTTCGCAATCGCAGTAAACGAAAATCAGGTAATTGAGAAACCCCCCAGCATTGCAGTCTGGATTGGCTCTCAAATACTCACATTCTGTACCATATCCCCTATGTTCATAAATTCGGGTGCAAATTGTCGGATTTTTGTTCGATTGCAGATTCTTGCTCTGCATGATCGGATCAATAATCGATGAATTCGCACCACGCCCATAACCATTCTGCCCAGAAACAGAATTCTCCGGATAATCATTACTCAAGCCTGTATTCTGGTGATAGTTCAACAGGGGCTTCTCTGAAAATGGATTCTGAACAACCCCATTATTATATACAAAGAAAACAAGCAAGACAAATACGCAGAGCGCATTACAACTTCCACGAAATTTCGAACGCTTACGACAAGAAATACGACTCAGGATTCCCATAGTCGAACCCCACAATTAGACTGATAAATTAGCAGATAGCGATTGCTAAGAGAACTAGACGGTAAAGATGCGTAAGAATTTCAAAAATCTCAATAAATACGACTAAGGGTGAATGAAAACGAGTAGGCTTTCAATCAAAGTTCCCCATAACACAAGCGAACCCAGATAAAAATAAAATAAAAAAATAAAAACATATAGCACAACACGTGAAGCTTGGATTGAAATCAGATTCTTACTGCTAGATCATGGAAAAGAATGTGAAAGCTCAAGCAGTAAGAACAGATAGATAAAAGGGGGAAAAGGATTTCAAGTGTGTGGTGTTCGAGAGAGAGTATGGGAGTTGCGGATTTTTCAACGAATCTCTGTAATAAGCGACATGTACTAGCATTGAAATTTTGGTTCAATTGTGTGTGTGCTGGCCTAGTGGTAGAGTGGTTAATGTCTGAAATTCAAAGCTGCCCTTGAGTCATCAATCATAACTCACTTTTAAAATTTATGTATTAAATTACCAAAAAAAAAAAAAGAAATTTTGGTTCCATATGTAATAAGCGACAAGCAACGGATACTACAATTTGGAAGAAACAAAATAAATACTCCCTAACTTCTATCAAAATTGACTCGCTTTTCTTTGTGAAGTGTCCTATTAAAAATAAATCATTTTAAAAATAAAATTATTTTATATATAAAAATATTTTAAATTCCATAAATTATTATTTTACATATAAAAAATACAACTTATTTTACGTATTTAAAACTAACATGTCATTTTTAATGGAACCAAATAAAATAATTAATAGAAGAGAAAATGACATGTTATTTTTGTTGATTAACGAAGAAGCAAACAAAAACGCGTAACCGCGGAAGGGACAGGTGGTTTCGTAGGAACTGAATTTTCCTGACTTATTCCATACATTTTGGAAATTGTAACTCGTCTCTCTTTTTATTTAGAAATTGGAAAAAGACATAATAATAACCAATATAGAATAATTTCCTTAACATGCAGAACTATTTTTCTATTTAAAATACTCGCACAAAATTTAAGTTTAGAGGATAAAAATAGACTTGCCAAAGGGATGAGGTCGGGCACCTTAATTCTAGCACTTCGGCTTGACCCGAAAAACACTATGCATTAATAATTCGGGCCGAATTGGTATTTCGGTTTGGGCCCGCCTGATATCCTTTCGGCTTGATCCGGGCATTTTATTGTCATTTTATATGTCAACAGCTACTCTTCTCATATGGATCAAAAAGTGTCAGATATAAGTATTTAATTAAGAAGAACTTTACTGTCCAATTTTATGGAATTTTCGGCTAGCATGTGCTAAAAAATATAGTATGTATTTATTGAAGCATACTAAATGTCAGATTTTGTTACTGATTATGTATTACTCCATCCGTCTATAACAAATATGTCGTAATTACATTATTCGTCGTACATAAAGAGTTTGTCAGTTTTCTTTTTAGGATACTACATCACACTCAACTTTTATTATCCAACTTTATAACCACTCATTATTTATCAAAAAATAATACTATCCAACAATTAATTTTTATTATTCAACCTCACAATCACTCATTATTTATCAAAAAATCATTATTTCTCCACTCAAAATGGTGTGATCATTTATCCACTCAAAAAATATCTATCAACATCTATTAACACTCATGTTATCCACCAAGTGATATACTTTTGATTGACATAAGTAGAACATAAAATTAATGTCAATACAATAAATTTATCTCTGAGAGAGATGGGCTAAATTCGATGTTGGGGGTGCATTGGCACCCGTTGATATATCCAGCCTTATTTTCTTAACACCTCCTTCATCTTCTACTACTTGGTCTCTCCTTCAACTTTTAGAGTTATCAAATTCTGCAGCCTTTCGCCACCGCCGCCTCTCCCCACTTATCCTTTGTCAACCCCGGCTACTCCCTACCTCCAAAGGTGTCGAACAGCCACAACCCCAGCCCTAACCACGCCCAAATGCCGCACAAAACCTCCACGAAAGAAGAAACCCACGAAGAAGGTAACACATATTTGTACCATATTTCCATTGAAGAGGTAACATATATATTTGCAGAAGATACGTACCCTTCTTGCATTGTGTCATACCTTGTTGTCTTCTCTCGATTGGTTTGTGCCACTCTTCTGTTTCCTTTCACCTGAAGTGCCTTCTGCTGGCTACCTATATCTGACACTGGAAGCTTTGTGTACGCAGTCTTGAGATTGTAGCTTAGTCTTAACCTTTCAGGTTTAACTCTTCACTTTATGCTTCCGCCTGATCCGCTTACTAGAACCAGGTCGTTGCACTATGGAATCTCGTCATGTCTTTACATTGACTTCGATTTCTCGGCTTGCTTTCATAGTCAACTTCAGATCTGCACCTGAGTCTTCTTATACAATGAAGATCTTGGGAACACGTTACTAATTGACATGGGTGAAGGTCGGTGACAAACATGTGATGTAAGAAAATGACCGCCTACCATTCAAAGCAAAGCATAAGGAAGACAAAAGGACGAAAACACCCTCATGTCTAGGGTGATGAAATTACTAAAATACCCTCATCTTTGTAATGCCTATTAATATTCTAAAACTTACCCAAAAAATGGGTAGAACAAAATATAGCATATAAACTCTACCAAAATATATAATTTAATATTCAAAAAATCAAATAGTTCGTAAAGTGTTCGTTGAAGGCAAAGCTTTGGTGTCACCATGTTCGCAATAAATTATCCCTATTAGTCTTCCCATTGTCTTATGTTATGCATCATGTTTTTTTACATTTTTAGATTATTTATTTAGTGTTTTAATCACTTCTTGTGTTGAGAAAAATACCACACTCAACATACTTTATTTGGAACTATTCAGATAGATAATTGTTTAGTATGATTTTGTGCTTATTCTTGGTATTTTGTATGCATGCCGTTTTCAGTGGTTTGTTCTATTTCTGTCGTTGTTTTGATTAGTATTTATCGATTCAGACTTATTCGGTTTGTTTCGGAGTTTTGTAGAAACGACATTAAATAAGACAAAATGGATCTGCCAAGAGCTGAGGTATGTTGAAGAGCATCTCGATAAGAGTCCGTATGCGCAAACGGATTGCAATTCGTAGTTAAGACGAGAGAGAACAGAGCGAATCACGTGCGTGCGCTCCAGCGTCGGCCACACCTCCATGCCATTCCAGCGCCCTCCGTCGCCCAGCTCCAACGCCACACCGCTCCATGCCCCAGTGCCTGCGTAGCTTCAACACCTCACGACGCTCCATGCCCCAGCGCTCGCCTCCTCTCTAGCACCAGGCGCTCGCCCAACATGCCTCATATGGTGCTCGTATTTCACACGCGATGCCTCATCCAGTGCTCGTGTTCCACATGCAAAGCCTCGTCCGGCTCTCCATCTCCATCGCCCAGCCATCAGCTCCCGTCCGACGCTCGACCCCAGCACTCGCTCCACTCCAGCCGTCCGGTGTTGCTCCACTCCATCGCCCAGCGTCGCGTCTCACACATCCAGCTCTCCCGGTGTTGCACCTCCAGCTCCCGTCCGCGTTCATCACCCAGTGCCCGCCTCGCCCTACGCGTCCGGACGCTCCACTCCCATCCGACACTGGGTACTCCTTCAGCCTCATGCCATTGGACTCTCCCAATGCTCGCCTCACTCCGTCCGACGCTGGGGTGCCATCTCAGACCATTCCAGAAAGCCACCCCCAGTGCCGATTTTGTCCCATCCGATTTTGGGCGGACTTTTTAGAACCATTTCAGATTATATTTTGGGCTTTTTCAAAGGTTTCTTTAAAAGGGTGGAGCAGCCATTTTTTCAAGGAGACCCCATTCACGCGAATTTTCTTTTTCTTTTTTCCTTTTTCTTCTATTTTTCCTTTCTTTTATATTCTTGTGCTTGGATTAACGTTAGGATTGAACGATTCCAGATTTTTGGATGACGAATTTGTCAATGAATGGTTTGTAAGTTTTTCTCGTTTTATTATGCCTATGTAATTGCTATGGGAATAATTTCTACCATGAGATGAATTATCGATTTATAATGAAATAAATGTTGGATTTGTTCTTATCTTGAATCGTGATTGTTGTGTTGATGATTTGTGATTTCTCATCCGTATAAATTGATTATTTCATGATCTCAATACATGGACTCGAAAGGACAGTGTAGGTTGATTATGTGCTTATGTTTGATATGAATTAATGCGAGAACATATTTACGTTGGATATAAGTTTGATGACAAGTGGGGTTGAGAGACTAGTTGTTGTTGAGTGATTAATATATATGGATAGGTGTTTTCTATCTTGTGCATTTGTGTTGATTATCCTTCGTAGTTGATGACAACGGGGTTGAGAGGCTAGTTTGTCGTTGATTGCATGTCTAGCATAGATAGGGTCGAGAGGCTAGTTTATGTTGAACGCTAGGTGAGAAAGCGTGGGTAGTTTAGTGCACTGTGCACAGTCATTGGCTCATTGATAGCGAGGATAGAGTTTGAACCCTAGAACACCGTCTCCAATTCCGTGTATCTTGCTAATTCCTCTTGTTGTCCAAGTACACCCTTTTTCCTGTTTTCTTTCCTTTCATGCTTTCGTCTGTTCCATGACAACTCCCTTATGTTAGGAAGTTAGTTTCTTTTCTGTTTTTGTGCGTGACATAGAACCGTAGCCCTGTTAAACCTTCCTCGAGAGATACGACTTGGGTCGACCTTACCGCTCTATAAGGACCTCGTATAATTTGCGAGCGACTTAGAGAACAACTAGGTCGGAACAAAATTTTGGCGCCATTGTCGGGGAAGGCTCTAGGCTTTATGTTTTGTGTTGCTTTGTTTTTCGTGTTTTCTTTTGTTTTTATGTTTCTCTCCCGTAATTCTTTTTATTTCTTTCTTTTTCTTTTCCTTTGTTACTATTTTCTCACACAAGTGCATGTGATCTTGTTTTTGTAGTTGGTATCTGTTAATGCAGGATTACCGGCGACACGGGTATGGTCAGATAGGCCTGGAGGTGGAAAGCTCGTCGTGTTGGGCAAACTCTTTTTACGAAGAAGGAGCCCAATTCGACTATTTTGGAGATACTCGTCAGGCTGTGAGCATCAAGCCTATGATCCTTACTGGAGGCATCTTCCGAGTTCTTCATGTAGTGAGGACATCTTGTTCCAGCAACATCCTATTCAACCGACATTGGAGGATACATTACAGGATTTCATTCAGGCGAGTCAGCCGATGAAGCCAACATTGGAAGATAAACTGATGTCTTTCATACAGATGCGTCAACAAAGGTTCGATATGGTGGATGCATCTCTCGAGCGTTTAGTGACCCAAGTCAATCAGTTAGCTAGGATAGTGGAAGAATTGGTTCACAACCAAAGTGTGGAGGAGATGCCGAGACAACTGGAGCAGACTTCTTCTGCCATATTCCTTGAAGAGGATAAAGTTGAGGGAAGAATCAGGGAAGATGATGAAATTAAAGAGTCAAGGTTTTATCAAGCCGAGACTAAGTATGGACAACCCGATATCTTCCCGAACCAGTTGGAGGATGGCATCTGTAATTTTTCAACATCCTAATTCACCAAAGTATTGTGCTCTAAGAGTTGAGGTTATCGATTTTTCTTTGAAGAATAAGATGTTCGATTTGAGCTTAATTGATTTATTATTTGCTTCCTTGACTGTCCTTTGTGCAACATTGTTACTACTGATGCTATGGCTGAGATGGTATTCCTGCAGGTGAAGGACTACTGGTGGAGCTCGTGCCATAGAAACGAGCGCTACATGGGAGTCAACCCACGAGTTTATTTGTTTATCCATTTTCTTTCTTTTCTTGTTCTTTTCAGGTTTTAAATAAGTGAGATGAGAATTATGGCGAGCTGCATATCATGAACACTCATGCCACTGGAGGTCTCTACCGCGTACTTCGTTAACAAGCTCTCTCAATTTCAGGGAAGTTCACTTCTACATTTTACATTTTTGTTTTTGCGCACTCAGTGTAGTGTGTTGTCCAAAGTGTGGAGGTGTGCTTACCGTCTTTGTGTGTTTGCATGTGACTTGTGTTTGTTTGGGTGTGCCGTCCTCCTTTTTATACCTTTTGTTTGGATTTGAGTATGCTTTATCATCTAGTATACGAGTAGAGTTGAGTGAGCATGATTTTATTGGGTATGTGTTGGTGATTATGATGTAACACAATATAAGGTACGCAAGTGCACGTAATCAACAAGTAATACACGGAAGTATTCCGAGATCGAATCCACATAGATCGCGATATAAGTCACGTTGACAACCACTTTGTTTAATAAAAAAGCAATAAAGGAAATTTCAACAGGTGGTAGCTCCTGAATATGAAGCACAACTAAGAACCTATGCTAAGATAATACTATGGCAAAGCAAGATAGAATACCAAACACGAGGCTACGGGAAAAACAACTGATAACAAGAAAGAGAAACAGACTTGACCTCTCGATTCCACCCATGCTCTGTACTAATAATGCTACAGCTTTATTATCGCATCATCGCTATGACATGAACCTCTTCGATTCTTAGTATTTTTCCAAATCTAAGATTATATTCTATGGAGCCAATCAATATATTCCTATATCGAAACTACTCTTAGAATATCTTTACTGATCCATTCACATTTGTCACGCAAGGTAAACACATATTCTTATGCTATTCACACACATAATATTTACATCATGTTCTTACGTCACTCTCTTGTTTTTCACTCTACAAGAACTTCCCAGCAGTCATAGAGCTAAAATCTCACCAATGGTGATCAAGCACAAGCAAGATAAATAAATCCCAAAAGAGCAATAGCGATTAAGCGAAATATGTGTAGAGATGAGTTCATCCCAAGAGGATGGGGTTCATCAAGAGATCAAGCCTTAAAGGTTTAGCTCATAAAGAGCTGTTCAACAATATTCAGAAAAACAAATGCCATAACAAGCTAAGAAGGAATCGAAAAGATGAAAACAGAAATCAGTCGCCGGAATCGCGTGCTCGTGCTTGGATCGTCGCCTCTTCCGATGGCTTCCTCTCCAATAGATAGCTATTTTTCTCTCCTTTTCGCCCTGCCCCCCAAGATGATTCTCCTTCCTGAAAATGAGCGTCCCTTTCTTATAACAGCCTCTGGTTGTTTTAGGGTGCGATCACGCACCGCCAGCCCCTTCATCCTCGATTTTATTCCTTTTACATTAGCTCGACGGAACAAGTCGCTCGTCTCCTTTATGCTGCCGTGGCCAGCTGCCACGTGGTTGTGGTCCTGCTAATCTCCTCCTTGCTTCGCAATGTAGTCCATGGAGTTCTTCCCTTTTTAATTTCTGCATTCTTCTCGAGCTCGTCCACAAGTACGAGCTCGTCCATGCTGTGTCGTTGCTCGTCCAATATTACGAGCTAGTCCACAAGTCCGAGCTCGTCCACTTCTCTCACAAGCTCGACTTCACTCACAAGCTCGACTTCTCTCACGAGCTCGACTTCGCTTACGAGTTTGACTTTGCTTACGAGTTTGACTTCGCTTACGAGTTCGACTTCGCTCCAGCAGAACTCGCTTACAAGCTCGACTTCGCTCCAACAGAACTCCAGCATCGTCTATTTTTTCCTCTTTCCTGCTACATACCGTAGAATGATTAAATAATGCATAAAATGTACACAATACCCCTTAAAATCACTTGACTCAATCCTGACACGCACACACACGAAAACATAACATAAACATATAAAACATCAACAAACATACGAACAGAACACATAACACTCAAGATTATTTAAATCAAAAAGGCCATAAAATAACTCTTTTACAAGAGTTATCAGTATGCATGTCCGAACTGATTTCTAGTAAATCTTGTTAATGCGTGACTTGACTTGATAATTATTGATAATTGGTCTAACCGTGAGGCACGTCAAAGTAAATTGTGATGAAGTGATATGTGTTGTTAATTGTCGTTGCTACTTGTATGGTCTCTTGCGTGTCTTATCTTGGAAAAAATTATGAAGATATGAAAAAGTTTGTTATAAAAATAAAAGAGTTTGAATAATTTGTTGATGGGTTGAATAAGTGAGCTTAAGGTTGGAATAAGGGGCTCTACTCCTCTCGTTTTATGTTGCTTCTCGAATGGAAGCTTAAAAGTGATGAGTATGGGAAACCACATTAGGATACTCGAAGGTTTTCAACTCGAAGGTTTGACTTAATGAATATTATCCTATAATCCTCCTTGAGTCGTCACATCTGGTATTTATAGTTGTCTGTTATGTTGAAAATGAGATGTTTTATGCAAAGGATCTATATGAGTTGGTGATTCGATTATTAAGTGCATGTGGATCAAATTTGTGATTTGCTTAGATTAAGCCGCATGCTCGATAAATTGTTGATTCATTACCATGTTGAGAAGTGTTTCGATTTAGAAATTCTAGGAAGACGTGATGTCCTGGTCTAATCCACTTGAATGCATGTTTGCTCGATTTCTTTACTCGTGTCGTGGTGATAATATTTGCTTGAGGACAAGCAAAGGTTTAAGTGTGGATGAGTTGTTTAGCATTGTTTTGTGCTTCATTTTGGTATTTTTTATGCATGCTGTTTTCAGTAGTTTGATTAGTATTTATTGATTCAGACTTATTTGGTTTGTTTCAAAGTTTTGTAGAAAACTTCATTAAATAAGACGAAATGGATCTGCCAAGAGTTGAGGTATGTTGAAGAGAATCTCGATAAGAGTCCGTAGGTGCAAACATATCACAATTCGGAGTTTAGACGAGGGAGGACGAAGCGAATCATGCGCGTGTGCTCCAGCGTCGGCCACACCTCCGCGCCATTCCAACACCCTCCGTCGCCCAGCGCCACGCCCCAGTGCCCTCGTAGCTTCAGCGCTCCGCCAGCGCTTTACGCCGCTCCACGCCCCAGCTCTCGTCTCCTCTTCAGCACCCGGCGCTCATGTTCCGCACGCGACGCCTCGTTCGGTGCTCCATCTCCATCACCCAGCCATCAGCTCCCGTCCGGCGCTCGACCCCAGTGCTCATTCTACTCTAGCCGTCCGACATTGCTTCCCTTCATCGCCCAGTGTCCGTGCTTCACGTATCCAGCTCCCGTCCAGCGCAGTGCCTCCAGCTCCCTTCCGGCGTTCATCACCCAGCGCCTGCCTCGTCCTACGCGTCCGACACTCCACTCCTATCCGGCGTTGGGTACTCCTTCGGCCTCACTCCAATGGATTCTCCCAGTGCTCGCCTCATCCCGTCCGACGCTGCGGTGCCCTCTCGGACCATTCCAGAGAGCCACCCCCAGCGCCGGTTTCGTCCCGTCCGACGCTGGGCTGGCTTTTTAGGACCATTTCAGCGTTATTTTTTGGACTTTTTCGAGGGTTTCTTTAAAAGGGTGGAGCAGCCGTTTTTTAACAGAGACCTTATTCACGTGAATTTTCTTTTTCTTCTTTCCCTTTTCTTCTCTTTTTCCTTTCTTTTATATTATTGTGCTTGGATTAACATTGGGATTGAACGACTCCGAATTTTTGGATGATGAATTTGTCAATGAATGGTTTGTAATTTTTTCTCGTTTCATTATGTCTATGTAATTGCTATGAAAATAATTTTCTACCATGAGATGAATCATCGATTTATAATTAAAAAAAAGTTAGATTTGTTCTTGTCTTGAATAGTGATTGTTGTGTTGATGATTTGTGATTTCTCATCAGTATAAATTGATTATTTCATGATCTTAATACACGAGCTCGAAAGAATAGTGTAGATTGGTTATGTGCTTATGTTTGATATGAATTAATGTGAGAGCAGATTTACGGTGAATATAAGTTTGATAACAAGCGGGGTCGAGAGACTAGTTTGTTGTTGAGTGATTAATATATATGGATAGGTGTTTGCTATCGTGTGCATTTGTGTTGATTATCCTTCGCAGTTGATGACAACAGAGTTGGGAGGCTAGTTTGTCGTTGATTGCGAGTCTAACATAGATAGGATCGAGATGCTAGTTTATGTTGAACATTACGTGAGAAAACGTGGGTAGTTTACTGCACTGTGCACGATCATTGACTCATTGATAGCGAGGATAAAGTTTGAACCCTAGAAAACCGTCTTCAATTCTGTGTATATGTCAATTCCTCTTGTTGTCCAAGTACACCATTTTTCCTACTTTCTTTCCTTTCATACTTTCGTTCGTTCCGTAACAGCTCCCTTATGTTAGGACGTTAGTTTCTTTTCTGTTTTTGTGTGTGGCATAGAAGCTAAGCCCTGTTAAGCCTTCCTCGAGAGATACGACTTGGGTCGATCTTATCGCTCTATAAGGACCTCGTACAATTTGCAGGGACTTAGAGAACAACTAGGTCGGAACAATAATGTCCGTGCGTAAGAGCATGTCCAAAGCTGCTACAAAATAGCGCTGAGCGCTATTTTGTTGTAAAGATCTTCCAACCATACTTCAAATTTCATGCTCTATTATTGAGCTAAATGGTTTTTGCTGTAAAAATACAACATCATTGTTGCTTGCGCAATTCCCATCTCTCCTTTTACTTTTAATTTTTAATTTTTTAATATATAGTAATGTATATATGTTTTATTTGATGTGTGTGCTATATTGATTAAAGTTTGAAGACTATTGCATATTTATTTATTATGTTTAATTATTTAAATTTCTTTTAGAATTTCTTTTTTAAAAATTAATATTACACTAAAGATACACAAATTGAAATACACAATTACATAATTAACTCAAACCAAACAATAAAATAACTCAAGCTTAAATAATAACTAAAACCAAATTATTTAAATTTTCTTTTTAATGTAAGCTTGAACTATGTTTCTTTATTTGTGTTTGTTTTAATTTCTGTTTTTTGTATTAATATAATATTAAGTTTTAATAATTGAGTTTTTAGTTTTAATATTTTAACTTTGAATTAGTAAAAAAATTATTAAGTTTATTTAATAATGAATAATATTTTTTTTGTTGCAAAATCAATAGATGATTTGTGAACGAATTACTATTTCTGCTATAAAATAAAGATAGAATGCTATAAAATAGCGCGAAGCTTAGAGATGCCTAATATTTGAGAAATTTTTGAAGTTTATGAGTTGCATCAAATTGAAGTTGTCAAATCGTAAGCTCGAGTAGACTTGACACTTTTTTTTTGTGAAGTTTTCCCCGCACGAGTAATTTCACTCATAAGGTTTTAAGGAGACCAATCATCCTATTCTCAAATGGGATTATAGGTTTTCTTTTTAGTGTTAGATTGGTACTTTTGTTGTTGTTCTCCTCGAGTTGCCCTGTTGTCTATACATTAAGGTGTTTTTTTTATTGTTTATGTAATTTATTTATCGAGAAAAAAAGTTATTTTATAGCTACTAATTAAAATATATATAATCTACTTATAAAATAATTATCACCTATTTTTGAATTCGAAAATAAAAAATATAAAAATGTAATTATTGAATAATTACTGAAATTTAAAACGGAAAGATATAACACCTTATTATGAGATACAACCGTAGTTAAAATGATTAATGAAAGATTTAATATTTAAAAAAACATAATGAAAACAAACATCTAACAATTATCAAATATGGTGTTGTGTCCTATCTCTACTTAGCTAATGATTTCATACATCCAAAAGTGTCCATGGAAGACAAGGACGGGTTATCGGAAATAGAGCGGCTGGAAAGGGGCCTGCTGCTGGACCGAGGCCCGGATTCCGAGCCGACCGGCCACGACGATCAAATCGACGGCGACGAAGACCAGCAGCCGCCCCTTTACACGGCGTCGTTTGGCGAAACCGAAGAGAATTTCGTGAAATACCAGACGGCGCGGTGGGTTCTGTACTCGCTGCTGTTAATACTGGCCTGGGGCATCGGCTTGTTCATGCTGATGTATCTGCCTCTACGCCGCTACATTTTGCGCAGAGATATACGCTCGCGGAGGCTCTACGTTACTGCGGATGCAATTGTGTATAAAGTAATTCGCTCACGTCTTATTTTGGTGCTCTAATTATTATTTTTTGTTTTATAGTTTCCATTTTTGTTGAGTTGCTTTCTTTTTTAGCTGTGTCGTTGATTTTCTCGTTATATGCTTGGGGTTGGATGGATGCAAATTTTGAGGTGGTTGGGTTTTAGATATGTTGAAATTGTTCAATTTGTTCTCTGTTACTTCACCAGTTTTGATGAGCACGGATATTCGCGTGCTAACTACTGTATTGCGAAGAAAAAGTGAATTTTCTTTAAATAATAACCTGTTGGTGTCCAATTAATTCTGAAAGTGATAACTGAAGGATAAAAGCTGAGGAAGAGAGGGGAAATATCGTGGTGGAGATGTTTCTCTTTATCTCTTTATGTTTTTAATCTTTCTTTGGCTGCCTCAGGTTAGAAGACCAGTGTCGTTTCCATGTTTTGGGGTTCTGAAGAAAGAGAAGCATGTCTTATTGCTCTCAGTGGCTGATGTTGTAATAGAACAGGGTAAAGCTGCTCGAAATCGATCTTACTTTTGTTTTGGTCGATACTTTGATTTGTGCCATTCTTTCGGATTCTGTGACATAGCGAAAATCATGAAAGTCTTCTATTAGTTGACATCACTTTTCCTCTTCTGTTTGTAATGTGTGAATCAAACCCTTGCCAAATGAGTAATCGTAACCGTAACTCGTAAGCATTATATTGAAAACCCTGAACAAAAAATGTTACTTTCGATGTTGTTGTGAACTCTTTGTCTGGAGTAGGGTTCATCAGTCACTGCATGCTCCATCTGTTTTACTTTGGAATTTTCTTTTTCTGGAAGATGTTAGTGATGGATTAGCTGGGCTCTAAGTTTATCTGCTGTGTATGAGTTCGCAATTTAGAGTTGTCTTATCCATATCAAAACCAAGTTATTATGCAATTGGGATATGTATCAGGATATCTGCAGTCCCTTTTTGGTGTGTACTCTATTAGAATAGAGAATGTTGGAGTGAGAAGGCCTCCGAGTGATGATGTTCAAATACAAGGGGTTACTGATCCTCATGGTTTCAGGAAGGTATCATTGTACTTAAGGAGTCACATATGCACTATAATCATAGTTTATTTCTCCTCGAAAGCATTGGACTTGCATTGAAGACATCTTGAGTAATACATTTATTTGCACCATCTCCAGGCTGTTCTGTTACAGCTGTCCACCATGAGAGGTGAGGTGTTCTCCAGGCATGTATCTGCTCTTGATGATATTCCAACTCCATGTACGGGTCATTCTTCAGTTGCTACGGTATGTTAGTTCTACTAATACTAATGCTGAACTAGTCACTCATAATGAAGTTCTTTATTCTGTGCTGTCACGCTCTCTTCTCTCTTTCTCTCTGCTGCAAACAGACATGCAACTCACATTTACTGAGTTGCCAGTAATGCCAACAAAAAAGACATTCTTGACAAATAGTTTTTAATCCTTTGTGCTAACAAGGTGAAATATTGTACTTGCTTTTTGTGGTATAGTATTTTTGAAATCAATTAACAACATCTTTAAGGAGGTATTATTTCTGGTTTCTTTGTTTATACTTCTTGCTCCCACCAATCCCCATAAACAACTTTCTAAATTGGTTTCTTGTCTAATAACCACCTTTACTCCGCTCTTTCTTGGGGTTAGCAGGTCTCCCCTTCAAAGTTAAGGCATGATTCTTTTCCTCACCTTGGTGAGGTGGCGATTTTGCAAAAATTAGAGGAGGTTGGCTGTTCAGTCAAGGTTAGAATTTACTCTAGTTACCAGTTCTCTGTATATTCAATTCTCTTTTTTTCATTGTCCTTACATGGAATAAATTGTAGAGAGTCCAAACCTTGATTAAAGAGCAGAAGCTTCAAGCATCAGAACTTGCAGAATGAGACTTGAGGTGAACTTGCTAAGCATTTCCATCTTTCAGAAGTTGAGTTTCTCTAGAGTCCATAGTTTCAGAAAGCTTAAACCTAAGGATAGTGAAAAGCGAGTCTCGTATCAGCTTCCAGATTGTCCAAATACTGTCAGATTGTTATGCCCTCCACTTCATTCTTACTTGCCTCCTGAAGAGTGGGTGCTGGGCTTTAGTGTGATCATAATTATTTGATCTGCCACTCTTTTCCACAAATCAAATCGAATGTATATTTTTGTACCAGTAATTTTCATACTAAATAATTAGATAGACCATGTTGTACAACTCATTGATTTGAAGTTATGCAAAGCTTGAGGCCTAGATTGATGCAGGTTTTGCATATATGAGAAGCAGCGATATGTTTTCTTGAATAATGCTTGAAGCGATTGATTGTAGTGAGTGACATAGCTTGATCTTTTAGATGTAAAACAGTCTGAATTCCTGTGAAAGTAATGATCTTCTAATCGAGTCCACATTGTGTAAGATGTTGTGTAGGTTATATGCTCGAGCATAGATGGGAATGCCTAACAGATTTTTCTTGAATTGCACCATAAACCTGATCAATGTACGTGCTCAGTCGAAATTGTTTTTCCTAGAGAATGATGTTTCATGCTAATCAACTATTTTATTTTAATTTTATTTTTACTCGTTTTGTCCTTGAGGGAGTGCGAATGCAACTTTTTCTAAGTGTGTAGTTTCGGGCAAATAAAATGATATCGTTTTAGAACAACATCTTTTGACAACATAAATAAATAAATAAGTTGCAACCTTTCTAAATAGTTCAAGTCAGATATAAGTTCTGGGAATAGTTACAAATTAGTCACAACTTTTGATAATTTTCTTCAGTTAAAACGACGACGAAGAGAAGGCCTCTTCAAATATGATGTCAACCCTCGCTTGCGACCTTCATTGTCGATCTTGATTCTTGATGGTGCGGTCAAGTATATTTGTTTTCAAAGTAGTTTCTTAGATTCGTATTAGAGCATTAGCAAGAACTATAGAGCACTTCAATCCGGAACAACTCTACGGACCCTGAAACAATTTCGATTAGCAACAAACTTTTCAACAATTCACAACAGTTATTACCATACCTCGAATGTGCCGAAGGTGATCGAGTTAATAAGAGCTTGGTTGAGGAGCTCCTTGTAGAATGTGTGAATGAAGATGGAGAAGACCAGCAAAACAAGTCCAGAAGAGTTCTAAGGGAGAGACTCTGATGCTCATGTCACAACGTGTGTGAGAGTAGTTTGAAGGTGTGAATGGATCACTTATAACAAGAGTATTGCTCGAGTAAAAATGCGTAAAAATATATGGGCTCGTTTGGTACGTGAGATAGAGGTGCGGATAGAGTGACTATCTTGGTGATCTAACGCTTGTTTAATGCGTGAGATTGTTATCTCACGGTAGTAATTGACCTCTGCCCGATATTATATACTGTAGCTCTTTGGGTTTTGTATCTCACGAAAACCCTCTTTCTTGTAGTGAATCTGCACAGTATTGCTTAGATATTTCATCAATTTTACCAAAATATCCTTGACATTGTTGTGGTTTAACGTGAACTGAACAAACATTTTGATTTCTCTCTCCATTTCACAAAACTTCTCCTCCCATTCTTCTCCTGCTCCTGAATTAACTTCATGCCCATTATTCTCCTGCTCCTGAATCAACTTCTTGTTCTTCTCGATCGCATTGGCGACCTCAACCGGCATTTACTTCTCATCATGCTTCGCCAAAACCTCTGTCGCTGCGAAGTAGCACTCCAACGTCCTCGCCTTCTCGGAAACCCCCAATTTGCTCGTGTTCTTCAACAACGCCTCCTCCTTCTTCTTCGTCTCCTCATCGAGCGGCTTGATGAACCCCTCGACCACAGCGGAGTGACCCTCGCGGAAGAGATCGGGCAGGCTGCCCTCGTACTTGACCAGAATGTCGGTGATCAGATCGTTGGTGACGAACTGGATCTCCGGCAACGAAGGGATCTGCGCGACGCTGTTCTCGAGCACGAGGCCGCCGAGGCGAAACTTAGATTTTTTGGGATCGGAAGTGTACTTGTCTAGGGCTTCCGTGTGGGTGACGTAGAAGACCAATTGATCCTGAAATTGGTTGAGCACGATGACTATGAACCCGGCAATGCAGCTGATGGTAAGGGCGTAGGTCCAAAGGCGGCGGTTCTGGAGCTTCCAGGCGCGGGCTCCAATGTCGGGCTTTTTGGATCTGGTAGAGCGGCTGGGTCGGGTTGATAAGAACCGGAGAATTGGGTGTTGGGGGTGGCTGAAGGTGGTGTGGGATCCGTGAGGATTGAAGAGGGGTTGTGTGAAGGGATGCGGTTTGGCGATGGGCAGCGATTGGTTTTGGTGGCGGAGGAGGAGGCGTGGGGAATCTGGGTGCCATTGGATGATGGATTCGGGAAAATTCTGGAAGGGTTTAATGGATTTGTGATGGTTTCTTAATATTTTAACAAATAAAGAAGGGTAACCAAAGACTGAAAGACAGCCGATGTCAAAAGTTGGAGGGTAATAGGGTCATTTTACCTCTTAATCTAGTCTGTAGTCTGGTATACCAAACAAGTTACATACGCTATCTAGTTTATGTAACATGTACCAAACGAGCCGTCATCCTACCAATCTTATTTGATATCCTATGTAATGGGATAGAAATCCTATCTTGCTATTGCTACCAAACAAGGCCTTTAACTATAAACCTAATTAAATCGTATACTTTATTCATATCAGAATCGAACATGAACTTGAACTTTGTCAAGAACATCTAAAATTAGGAACCATATTTTGCCATAAATAATGAGAATACCATGAGCTTACAGATTACACTAACAACAATGTTTGCTTTACTCATTGTGTGCAAGCAAAGTTTTTATTATTATTATTATTATTATTATTATTATTATTATTATTATTATTATTATTATTATTTAATTTCTTTGATATCTTGAATTTTATTTCTATATAATGCCGAATATTGAATTTTTAGATTTTATTTGAAACAAATTAACTTCAGAATTACATTGTTTGAGCTAGCATTATAAGAAAATTCATCGTAATCTTATATATTACACATGTATTTTATATCAAAATACAATACATCACGTAAAATTTACAATGAAAAATAAAAATAAAAAATCACTTTGAAACATAATTATAAAAATATTAAATGTTAGATATGTATCTGACATGGAATACATATCAATTATGCTTAGTCATCTAAACATACTTATGAAATACTGATATGTATTGCCATATCCCGATACATAAATGCCAAGTCACCATGACAGACCCAAGAGACAGGTTTGCTATATGGATTTGTCGATCCAAGATCCGAACAACTAGAATTGCTCTGACAAAGCTGAAAAGGACTCGTACACATTAGTAATCACAACTATAAAAACTCTTGTTTTTGGGATATGCCACATCTCTCAGAAGATTTTGTGTCCTATTTCTATTTTATAACAATTTATCTTATCTTATGTCATATTTCACATCTATAAATACCTCATTTATATAAAGGCCATGTACGAATTCTTAAACTATTCATGTACGGATTTATGTAGTTTTGACGTTCTTTGGAAGTGAAAATAGTGCAAAGCTAAAGTTTAGCCTCAACGCTGATCGAACAAAATCGAAATTGGCACCGAAAACTAGAACTAGGAAGAGTCAGTGTTTGATATGATTTTGTGCCTATTTTTAATGGGATTTAATATGTCGTTCCTCATTGTTTGTTTTTATTTCGGTTTTGTTTTGACTAGAATATTACGTCCATGCTTAATAGGTTAGATTCGTGTTTTTGTAGGAAACGGTGCGGAAATAAGACTAAATAGGAAGAAGATGAAGCATCGCGAATGCGAGTAGTTGCACCCACCCAGCCACGGATGCACCGCGGCCAATGCTGGGTGTGGTGCGCATTGGCGTCCATAGAAAATCGCCCAACGCCGGTTAGGGAAGGGAGCGACGCCCGTCTGGGCACTTGCAAGTTGGAGTTAGAACAAGGCACCCAGCACCCATTGGGTTTCTTCTGGCGCTGCGTATACGGAGAATGATGGGAACAGAGAAGATCCCCCAGCGCTGGCTGGGCTGGGGGTGCAGCGTGTGCCACACAGCTGAGAGGCCTAGACAGGAGCAATCGGCCAATGCCGTTGGACGACATCGAGCGTTGGGGTACGTTTGCTGGAAAGCATGCCCAATGGGTGCTGGATCTATTGCCGGCGTTGCCTGGCCCTATTTTGTGAAGAAGCACCCGGCGCTGGCCTCTGTCTGGCGCTGTGCGAGGAGGCGATCACTACTCGCCAAATTTTCACATACAATTCTCTACGCACACAAATGTTCTTTTTTTTTCTATTTCTTTACTTTTAAAACTTGCACTTGGATTAACATTTGGATTGTGTGATTCTGGATTTTTGGACGATGAATTTGTCAGTGATACGTTTGTAAGTGTTTCTCTTTCCATTATGTCTATGTAATTACTATATGTAATACCCCGAAACTTTTTCTTAAAGTAAAATGATATATGTTTTGAAAAATAAATTATTTTCAAATAATTTATGAACTAATGAAGATTGAGTTTCGAATTTCTTTATAGGTTGTTCGGCTTAGAGTGAGGATGCGCCCTAGCAAATGTAAAGTTTAATAAATGAGTTTTAAGATTCTAGTAAATTATAATTATGATTTTAGAATGAAAGTTTAATTTTATGCATTGAATATTAATTAATGATATTAGTGACTTAAATATAAGAATTAATTAGATAATTTATTTATTATACATTAGAATAATAATTTAAGTAGAAAATAATAAATGAATATATATATATATATATATATATATATATATATATATATAGGGGTTGGTTATGGTGAGAAAGCTTCTTAATGTACGAAAATAGGAATAGTAGACATCTTTCATATTTGTGTAGACAATCGTAATTACTATATTGCATATATTTCATCCATTCGTAGCACATATGCTAAATATATTAATTTGGCACATTTTCATTGTAGCGTAGACAAGAAGAGTTCTAGTCTTTGCACAATAATCCGTGTAGCACACAAAATACAAAATCAGAAGATACCCGAAAATTAAATCTCAACCATTGATATAACAAATCAAAGGCTCGATTCATTTCTATTTCCTACCAAATTATCCTTTCCTACCCCGATCCATCTCCTATATATATATATATATATATATATATATATATATATATTATGCATGAGTGTAGAGATTTGTAGATTTCTCTAGAAAGTGTACACTTATACACTTTGTGTATAAATGTATGTATATGTGGGAATAAAATAAAACAAAATAAAATAAAAATCAATATATATAAATATAACACCTCCTTATTGTTCATCTTCATCAACATCTCTTTTCTTCCCAAAATTTTCGAACACACACACCTAAAACACACACTTCACAAATTTCATCCTAAATACCAAATAAGGTAAGAAATCATTCATAATCAATTCTATATCTTGTTTTAGAGGTATAATATCACTTATTTCATGTTTATGTGCATAAATATTTACAAGTTGATATCAAGAAATTTTAGTTTATATGAAGTTCAAAGTTATTGTTATATTTGTTGATTATTGTTATGTTAATTGTTTAATCTATGTTTAGAAGTTAATCTTATGCATAAATGATGGATTAATTGTGATAAATATGTGGTTTAAGAAAGAGGGCTAAACCCTAGAATTGTAACTTGAGAATTTGTTGTGTGATGTTTAAATTATGTTTATAATTGTGTATTTAAGTGTATTTGAGTATGTATTAAGTAAGAAAAATAGATAAAAAAAATTAATGTATATTTATCATAATTTTCAAAAATTATGAAGTTATAGGTCCTTATGATTTTATTTGTTCCAAATAACATGATATATAAGCTTTGGGATGTAAATTAAGCATAATATAATTTATTTGGAATTTTCTAAGTTTATATGTGAAAGTTGAAAAGGTTTAATTTATGCTTTAATGGAAGTATTTATGTTTAGGTGTAGATTAATTAAAGTTAAATATAGAATGATGATTATGGTTGATAATTGAGCTTTAATGAGCAAGTCATATATTAGTTTGAATAAAGTAAGGAATTATTATTAATTTTTCATAAATTTGGTTGAAGGGCACTAAATGAAAGTAATCTTAAGTGATTAATATAAGTGTGTTTATGATGTATAATTATATATTTAAACATATGAAATTTAGATGAAAGCTAAGAATTAAAGTTGGATGTGAGTTCTTATTTTTACATAAAAATTAACTATTAAGAAGTTATGTAAAAAGATTATGTTTGATTTAATGCTTAAGAATGAAACTTTAGTAATTAAAAAGACTAAGTTGCAAGTATTTTTAAGTGCTAGGTGGAGTGACATCCAAAGCTAGAGGACGGACAACCGAGTAAGAGCTAAAGAGTATTCTTGTAACGTCTATACAAGGTGGGGTTTACTCTATCTGTAAGTACGTTGTATGGTTATAATCATTATTGTGTTTTTTTTCATTCATGGTGAAAGCTTGTGTGGCGTATTATTGCATGTGTGGCGAATCATTGCCTATGTGGCGTATTATTGCATGTGTGGCGGAAAAAGGTACCCTCGAGGGGAGAGACTAGTCTCGCGAACGAATTTGATAAATATGTTTATAATTATGTTATGTGGCATTACGCAATTGGTTATAACTGCTTGCAGTGTATTCCCCACTGAGTATGTTCGCATGCTCACATACCCTACTTGATGTTTTGTGTTGCAGGCTAAAGAGGTTGATGGTTGATGCAGTCGGAAGTGAGCCCCACATACTCATTCTCTCATAAGCATCACTCTTTATATCTATAATAGTACATAAGTATGGTTAAGTATAAACTTAAATGATTTTTTGGTTAAGAAGTATATTGAAGGGGTGTATGATACTTTGACAAATATATGTGTGATGAGGGCTATGACCCATTTTGCTATTGCTTTGTTGCTGTTGTGGCTTTGTTTTGGTTGTTTTATAGGTTGGCTTATATACGTATATAGGTTATATGTCATCTGTTTGTTTAATTTTTAAACCTACGCTGCTTAAATATAATTATTATATTATATAAATATTAAAGATATAAAGATTTTAGTAATGTCCCTATTACAAGAATGGGGGCGTTACACTATGAGATTAATTTCTACCGTGAGAACGAATCAATTTATAATGAAATAATTGTTGGATTGGTTCTAGTCTTGAATCGTGATTGTTGTGTTGATGATTTGCAATTATTTATCCTTATTATTTGATTATTTCATTATCTTAGTATACAGGCTCGAAAGAATAGTGTAGCTTTTTGGTTATGTGTTTATGTTTGATTATTAACTAATACCTAAAGTATTTGGATATTTGAACTTATAAACTAACGAAAGAATCGTGAATTGGAGAGAGAAAAATTATAGTTAGAAAGAAAAAATTGACGATAGGTAAAATTGATAATGTATATATAAGAAAAAGCGAACCATAGTAAGATTATTTTGGTAAATTCATTATTGTTTATAAGCTTATGAGAAATAAGTTGGGGTTGAGTAGCTTATTTTTAAGAGAACTTATAAGCTGTTGGGGTTTATAAGCTGTTTAGAAATTTATTTTACCAAACACTCTTGAGGAGCTTATAAGTTATTATACAACTTATAAACTGTTTTGAAGAGCTTATAAGCTCAGCCAAATACCTCTTAATTTGGAGGAAGAGTATAACTCGCACTTACCATTATACTTTTGTAATGCACTTACCTGAAAATTCAAACTAAATTTGCAACACGGATGAGATGATGATGATGAGATTGACGGAACAAAATTGATTTCGCATTTAAAAAAAAATACCATAGCTCTGTTTCGAGAGCACCAAATAAGGTCGCCAGAAGTTTCAATTAAGTCAATAAGATATTCGCTATGAACCGTGAAATTAGCTTTAACAACATTCTATATTTAAAAATTATAAATCAATTACTTGTGTGAATTTTCTCCGAATATGAATAGAATAGAATGGAATAGTATACTCATATTATTTTTTATTTTTCCAGCCCATATTTGTCAATTGAACAATTTAACAGAATAAGGATGCAACTGTACTTACTCCAACAAACTTCAAATAATTTATCAAGGAGATTTGACTCATACAATAGCTAGAAACTTCTTTTCAAGAAAAAGAAAAATGGAAAACGAAAACCGATCGATCTTAAATTGTAAGAAATAAATGCTTGAAGAACACCAAAGATTTACGTGGTTCGATCGTGAATAAGATCTACGTCCACGGGCAAGAGAGAGAGATGTGTATTGAGAGTGTAAGGCGATTACAAAGAGAGTGAATGAATCTATGTCATCTAATCTAGCCTCTATTTATACACAATGTATTGACCTGATCTCGAATCCAAGTCTTCTAACTAGGATTCGAGATCCTATCCCTCTCGAATTAGGATTCTTTAGATATGGTGAGAACTTCTGCTCCCACCGACTTTAGGAGTCTTCATGGGCCGAACTTGTCCGCACCGAGCGACGTCGTGTTCTTGTATTGACGCGATCTTTGCCGCAGTAGTTGGGCCGTATCCTATCAAAACCAAATATATTAAGCATGACTTTTCCAAAAGAACGATTTGCTCCAGTTAAAAAAAATTAATACATGTTTTGAATGCGTATAAACTGTAAACTATAATGAGTATAATATGTTTTATCAGTTTAGGGTCCGAAATAGATATTAAACTAGGACTTGAAAGATTAATCTTTTAAATTTTACAATGATGTTATTGAAACTATCAATCTAAGACTGAAAAACTCAAATGTTTTTATTATTTTTATATTTTAATAATATTTACAAATTCGTTATCCAATTTAAAAGATAATTTTGAAGGATTTTCATTGAAATTAATATCGAAATAACTCAAAAATAGAGAGGAATCACAAGGCCGGGTCTTTGATTGAGAGTTTCAGTAATTTAGGTCTAAAATTGATAGTTTTAATATTTCAGGTCCTCGAAAAATAGTTCCCAAAAGGTGAAACTCCTTGTGTTGAATAATTATTCAGTAAATATAATATTAAATAAAGAAAAAAGGAAATAAATATGAATAATGCTGCTCGTCTTCTATATGAAGATTAATTGCATTGAAAAAGTGAGATTATGAGACTTAAAAGCAAAGTTAGGTTGAAATATAGGACAAAACTAAGCAAACACGGCCAAATGGATGATGTACAATAGTACTACTCACCACGCACACACAGCAGTCAATCGTACAACCACATACTTCTACATGCTTATATATGCAAATTTATTACTGATCGATCCTAAATTCGTAAGGGAAATAAATGCGCAAGAACACCAAAGATTTACGTGGTTCGATCTGTGAATAAGATCTACGTCCACGGGCAAGAGAGAGAGTATATGTATTGAGAGTATAAGAAGTGATTACAAAAGAGTGAATGATCTATGTCGCCTCATCTAGCCTCTATTTATACACAATGATTGACCTGATCTCGAATCCGAGTCTTCTCTAACTAGGATTCGAGATCCTATCCTCTTGGATTAGGATTCTTTAGATATGATCGAGCTTCTGCCACCGGCTTCAGATTCTTCATAGTCGAACTTGTCGGGCCGAGCTTGATGTCGTTTAATTGTATTGGGCCCGATGCTTGGGCACAGTAGTTGGGCAGATCCTATCACAACCCCCAAAAGACGCAAAACGAGGTCATCTTTGGATTGGGGTTGTTGTGACGGCGGGGTTTGACGATCTTACATTCTTTTCATTGTCGACTTTGTGTGTGTCAATGCTTTTGACGTCAGATATCGAATCTTGCGGCGCGCAGATGTGTCTCGCCGAGGTCTTCTGGCGGGCTTCACCTAAGGAGGGTTCACCAGGTCTTCATCGCTTCACCGACGAGGCGTTGGGCGAGGTCTTCGACCGCTTCACCGACGGGCGCAGTCGAGGTCTTCGACCGCTTTTCCCGACGGGCGTTAGGTCGAGGTCTTCGACCGCTTCACCGACGGGCGTTAGGCGAGGTCTTCGACCGCTTCACCGACGAGGCGTTAGGTCGAGGTCTTCGACCGCTTCACCGACGGCGTTAAGCGAGGTCTTCGACGGCTTTTCCCGACGGCGCGTTAGTCGAGGTCTTCGACCGCTTCACCGACGGCGTTAGTCGAGGTTATGACCGCTTCACCGACGAGGCGTTAGTCGAGGTCTTCGACCGCTTCACCGACGAGGCGTTAAGCGAGGTCAAGACGGATTTCTCGCCGCTGCTAAATCATCGACGCGGATACGCATTTAATGCGCATTAAATTGGCAACGGTTGGATTCCCGATAAAGTGCATATTGGGGAATGTCTTCCTTGATACGCAATATCTCTTATCACTTGCTTTCTTCATTTCTCGATTTTCAAAACCCTCCGCATTCCGCGAAACACCTTATTCCGCGCCATCGACGATTTGAAGCTTCGCGCTTGTTCCTCGATAAACAAAAGTAAGTAATGGCTACCTCTTCTCCTAACGAGTCGCCCGAAAGTCAAATCGTGTCTGCTTCCCGTCGATTTAGTGTCTCTTCCTGCCTTTACTCGTGTCCATATGCTCTTCTCGAGTGTAGTCTGCGTTTCCCTCTGGGGGATTGCGGCAAAGTGTCTTCTTTTCTTCAATCCTAAGTATTTCGACATTAGGATATATGTTTTCAATATAGTATTCCTCTAGTATTGAGCTAGTTGCCCCGTCCCGAGGATAGGGCTTGTGCCTCCGGATGGTTTTATTGCCGTGTACGAGGACGCCTCAAGGCTGGTCTTCGCCTTCCTTACCCTCATGTACATGTTGAGTTCCAAGAGATGTTCGCCTATCTCGCCCAACTCTCGCCGAACTCATTCCGGCATATGACTGCCCTAGGTGTCTATGCCTATAGGCATAATTTTCCTCTTACTTTGGGGCTCGTCCTTCGCTTTTTGCAACTGAAGGGCGGCTCGGGGTGGTATTATCTATCACCCCGTAGGAAATTCAAAGCCAAGATTAAATCAAAGATCTCCAACTGGCAGAAGAAGTTCTTCTTCTGTCGGTTTGAGGGACATATGGAGTTCCCATGGCGATCTGATAAGATCGCCGATGTGTATGTCGACAAGGGCTTCGGTGACTTGGAGGAGGCGCTGGACAAAATTGGCCTTGTTGACGAGGTCTTCTCCGAGGCCGAGCTTGCAGAGGCGGGGCTCAGCCCTTATGATCCTACCTCCACGGTGGAGTCGGTGAAGGGTGAGGCCTCTTCTTCTTTATCTTTTTTTTTATTTCATGAGTTACGTATTGATGCTGACCCATGTGTTTCCTTGTAGTGAACCTGCTGAAGGAAAGGAAGAAGAAAAGGAAGGAGCCGATCTCCGTGGCCGAACCGATTTCGGTGGCCGAGCCGAGGTCTCCGACCTTTAAGGATTTCGAGGACATGCCCGAAATGACTATGGGGCCTTCGAGATCCCCTTCGCCGCAGCCGCTGAAGCGCTTGAAGAGGCGGAAGGATGAGGTCCCTGAGTCCTCGGTTGCTGCCGAGGCCGAAAAGTAGATCGTCGGTTCAAGCCGCGCCTGCCTCTTTCCTGAGGTTTGTACCTGTCCTTATACTTTGTGCAGTAGTAACCAAATTGTGTTCTTCTGACCTGATGTATATTTTGTATAGGGGGTCGCGGACGTGGCGGCCGAGGTGTCAAGAGTATCCGATCTTATATCGGATTACTTGAAGGGCGCCGTGTCGCAGTTTGACGGGTGGCTCCGGTATGCTCGGGAGGTGGAGGAGTCGAATACCTCCTTGCTCAAGAAATGTCCGAGGTCAAGCTAAGATCCGGGACCTCGTCAAACAGAAAGCGGCGGATGCGACGGCCATTGAGGCAGCGGCGGCTAGGGCCAGGTCGGCGGAGGCAGCTGTGGCTGAGGAGGCGGCAAGAGCCGAGGCGGCGAGGGCCGAGGTTGCCTCGATGAAGGCCGAGGTGGAACAGGTTCGCCGTCGGGAGGCGGACATGGCGAGCTCGGGAGAACGCCGCGCTTCGGAGAGGCATTCTGTCGGCGGGCTTCTCGGGATGGTCTCGGACGCTGCGATGTGCTTAACAAGCGAGCCGCCTCGACGCAATCAAGAGGTCGCCGAGGACTACCCAGATCCGACAAAGCCAAGTATGGGTGCGAGGAGACCGAGGATGCTGTCCCGAGACAGCCTACTTTGATGTGCTCGTCCGCGGCTGAAGGAGCTTCCGTCTGCCGCAGCCTCGCCTCCTCCTCCGCTTCTTTTGTCCGCGGAGTCATGCGCGCTGTCCGTGGATCGGGATCCCCGACCGAGGCTTTATTGGCTGATCATGCAAAGGGTGGGGAGACGGTGATGCTTCGGGCGTCGAGACTCGGTTGTTTCGAAGAGGCCGAGGCCGAGGCTCGCCCCGCGGAGGCGCGAACGTGGACATGGCCGAAGCTTCCGGAGGGGTCAGTTGATCCCTGCATTTTTTTTTTTTTTTGAATGTAAATGTACAACAATTTTTCGCCTAAGGGCATGTTAATAAAATTACAAGTTTATGTCAAGAAACTTATCTCTTCTTTTTTTTTATTCAGTTGTCTCCTGAAATGTTTGATGCTTCTCCTTGGTTGAATCAAATCAAAGACCTGTCGCGAGCTCTTGAGTTGAAAGAGGTCGAACTCCTCCATATAAAGGGGCAGCTCGGTCACGTACAGGCGGAATCTGACGTCAAGCATAGAGCCGCTCAGGAGAGCTGTGACGAGCTCCAGGCTCGCCTTTTGGAATTAGAGGAGGCGTTCGAGGTCGCCAAGGAGAAGGCCAAGGTGATAGCCGAGGAGCATGCCGAGTACGAGGAGGTTATCCACCGGAATGGTGGGATGACGATCCCGGAAGTAAGCTTGCGGTTGTCGTCGAGGCCGGCCGTTGTTCGGTATAGCGCGAATATGGCGGACCTCCGGCAATTCACTGAGCGATGACGTTGAATTAAAAAGGCTCGGGAGCATATACAAAATCATATCGCCGACAACCACAAATCGATGACATACTTGACGGGATGCAGGGCCTCTTCTCACGGAGCTTCCGCCTAGAATAAATGAACCACATTATGACGATCCGGAGTGGCGCGCACAAGAGAGGCGTGCTATTGCTCTTGAACGTCGTGGACCCTCCATGCGTCGAGACCGGGCGTCATCAAGTGGCCGAGGCCGAGCTCGCAGAGCTGCATCGTCAAGTGACCGAGGTCGCTCTGGGCGGGCCCGTAGTATAGACCGAGGACGAGGTAGAGGTAGGATTAGCATAGATGAGCTGCTGAATTCCGATTTTTCTAGGGATTGGCTCAGCTTTTCCCGATCCGCTCCGTCCTCGTGAAATGTAAAATGTAACCTTTATATCTTCTATTTAATAAGAATGGTTTTTGTTGACTTTGTACTTGAACAAGAGTAATATGCCAAAGTAGTTCGTCCTCGTAGAGAATTCCGCTTCGAAAGAAATCGTTCTCGTACGTAGGAATGGTTCCTTTTTTCCGAGGTCGTCGGGAGGGTGGTCCCTTCGCTCACATAGAGAGAACGCTCAAATAAACAAAGGTAGTCGATCTCGTGCGTAGGAATGGTTCCTGTTTTTGCCGAGGTCATCGGGAGGTGGTCCCTTCGTCACACAGAGAGAACGCTCGAAAATAAACGGGTAGTCGATCTCGTATGTAGGAATGGTTCCTGCTTTTTGCCGAGGTCATCGGAGGGGTGGTCCTTCGCTCACATAGAGAGAACGCTCAAAATAAACGAAGGTGTCGATCTCGTATGTAGGAATGGTTCTGTTTTTCGAGGTCGTCGGGAGGGTGGTCCCTTCGCTCACATAGAGAGCGCTCGAAATAAACGAAGGTAGTCGATCTCGTATGTAGCATGCGCCGCTTAGATTTACATGTGTATTAAGCGAATGTAATCGACCTCCGTCGAGGAATTTGTCCTCCGTAGAGGGTAAATAATGCGAAGATTAATTATCATTAGTGACAAGTAGAACTCGTAAAAATAAAGATTTTATTGATAAAAGATGACGCGACCACCAAATAAGACAGACTCTAAACAGACTTTAAAAATATGACCGAACAAGACCCGACCATGACACTTATGCATAATATTTCTTGGATGGATGATGTGCCATGCGTTGGGTAATTGCTCACCGAACAATTGAGCGAGCTTATAGGCCCTTTGCCGAGGACTTCGTCGACCGGTGAAGGTCCTTCCCATGTGGCTTCCAGACTTGCCGAGCTGCGCGGCTTTGTTGACTTCATTATGCCGAGTACGAGGTCGCCCACTTGAATTGTCGGTTTTAACGCTACCGGTTGTAATACCGAGCTACTTGTTGCTTGTACCGAGCTTCCTCGATGTGGCGAGGTCTCTTTCTTCGAGTAGGTCTAGATCACTCGTAGATTTTCCCCATTTGCTTGGCAGAGAAGTCAATGGTACGAGGACTCGGTACTCCGATCTCTCGCAGGATCATCGCTTGGTTCCATACACCAAACTGTATGGTGTTTCTCCGCTCGAGGTCCGAGGCGTTGTTGATGCGACCATAGGACTGCGGTAAATTTTCCACCCGAGGCCTTTAGCTCGGTCGAGACGAGTTTTAGACCCTTTACGATGGTCTGTTGGTAACTTCGGTCGACCATTTGCTTGAGGATGGGCCACCGAGGTGAACTTTTGTTGATCCAAGCTCTTGACACCAATCTTTGAATGTCTTATCCGTGAATTGTGTTCCGTTATCCGAAAGGAGGATATGGGGATGCCGAAGCGACACACTATGTTCTTCCATACGAAGTTGAGGCGTTCTTGCTTGTGATTTTCGCGAGGGCTCGACTTTCTACCCACTTCGTGAAGTAGTCGATCGCAACAATTAAGAATTGGGTCGCCCGGTGCTTTACAAAGGGGCCCACAATGTCAATCCCCATTGCATAAACGGCGAGGGCTGCATGGAGGTGAGGTCGGTGCAGGGTAGCCTTGGTACGTTCCATGGATTTGACACTTTGGACACTTTTTACGAGGTCCATTGAGTCTTGGAACATTGTTGTGAATAGTATCCCCATCGCATGACTTTCTTTGACAAGGCTCGGGGTCCGATGTGGCTTCCGCACGAACCTTCGTGTATTTCTCGTAAACGAATTGGCTCGGTTGGACCCAAGCACCTTAAGAGAGGTTGGAGATATGACTTCTCATGCAGGACTTCCTCGCTCAATTGTATATCGCAGATTTGTTCAGATCCTCCTAGCCTCCGCCTTGTCGTGGGGCGATTCGCCTTCTCCGTACTCTCGAATGGGAGTCATCCAATTGGGTTCTTCATCCGAGACTATGTTGACCTCGGCTCCTTCTTGACATCGCTTATGCTCCCGCTTTGACTTCACCTTGGCGGGCTCGTTGATGTCGAGGCCAATTTACTTAAGATGTCACCGGCTATTTTGCTCCCTCGGGATGCGAACTATCCGAAAGTGTGAGAAAGTCCGTTGCGTGCTTTTGCTTTTTCGAGATACTTCTTCATTCGCCGCTTTTGCCTCGTATTTTCCCAACATTTGGCTTACGACGACTTGAGTCGTGTGAACTTGCACGGCTCGTATCTCGAGACTTTGAGCGGCGAAGTCCCACGATCGATGCCTCATACTCCACTGTTATTCGTATTTTTGAATGTGAACCGGGTGAGTAGGCGATCTCTTGGTCGTCCGGGCCTAGGAGTAAGATACCGCTCCGCTACCTTTGTTTCCAAGCCCGTCAACGAGTTGCCAAGACTCCCTCGGTGTTTCAACCATGGGTTCGGCTTCGGCATCGTCTGATACGGACTCAGTGGGCTTCGGTTTTTCGACAAAGTTAGACTCGGCAAGGAAATCCGCTAGGCTTGACCTTTGATGGCTGGCGGGGCGTAGGTTATATCGTGCTCGCCAGTTCGATTGCCCATTTCGCGATTCTCCCGATGCTTGGCTTCGTCAATACTTGCCAGGTGGGTAGTCGATGAGGACTTGTATCGATGTGCATGGAAGTGCGGACGTAGCCTCCTCGCGGCATTTACCAATGCTAAGGCAAGCTTCTCGGTGATACCTAGTTTCCGGCCTTTTAGTGCTCGGTGATGAAATACACCGAGGCGACGTCCTCTTCTCGCATGCAGGACCGCACTTATGGATTCGTCTGAGGCGGCGAGGTAGAGAAAAGGACCTCTCCTCTTTTGGACGGATAGAGTGGGGAGCTTGGCAAGGTAGCTCTTGAGGTCTTGACGGACCTGCACCTCATCCCATGAGAATTTCGGGGCTTTTGAGTATCTTGAAGAAGGGTAGCTGCTATCCGCGGCTTTTGAAAGAAAGCGGCTTAGTGCGCTATCTGACTGTCGACTTGTGTACGTCATGGATGGTCTTCGCATCTTCATTTCCAAATGGTTTGGACCTTGGCGGGTTTGCTTTTAGCCGCTTCTTGTGAAACCCAACACCCTAAGAACTTTCCGGACCGGATGCAAATGTGCATTTAAGGGATTCACTTTAGGTTGATTTTCCGAAGAAGCGCCGAGGACGATCCGAGGTCGGCCACATGCGGCTTCTTCCTTGCTTTTGACGACGATGTCGCTCTCGATATCCTCCACATTCCGACCTATGTAGGGTGAAATATTTTGTCCACCATCCTTTGATAGGTAGCCCCGCATTTTAAGGCGAATGGCATCTTTTATATGCGAAGACCGAAGTCGGTAATGAAGGTCGTCTTGGCCGTCTTCGCCATCCATCGGGACTTGGTGATACCCTTTGTATAAGTCCAAGAACGAAGACTTCGTACCGACCAACGCGTCGACCTTCTTGTCAATGTTGGGAAGGGATAGCAATCCTTTAGGCAATGCTTGTTGAGGTCGGTGTAGTCAATACACATTCGCCATCCCTCCTCCTTTCTTCACCATCACCGGTTGGCTATCCGGTGGGATATTTGACCTCGAACAAGATGCGTGCTTTTAATAGTTGGTTCACCTCGTCATGAATGACTTGGTTACGTTGTCACGCGAAGATTCTTTGCTCGCGCAGGCGGCTTTGTGTTCGGTCGATATTGAGCCGGTGGTGATGATACTCGGCGAGACTCGGTCATGTCGGGGAGACCAAGCAAACACGTCTCGAATTCCCTTAGGAGTTGGATGATCCGATCCTTCACTTCGTGTCGTGGTGAAACCAACTGGACGACCTTCAACGGCTCATCTTTGTGCAATGCGACCTCTTCCACCGATTGTCGTGGAGTGGCGATGTACTTCCGACTCCAACTCTTCGGTTTCTTTAATTGCTATGCTTGTGGGTGTTGGACCGAGGTCCCGCACCTCGTAAGGCAACTTGCATACACTCTCGCTTGCTTTCGATCGCCTCGGATCACGGCCGCCCCGTGGTGGGTATTTTATCGTCGGTGGTACGTTGAGCATACCGCCCTTACAGTTCAGCCAATCTCGCCTAGTATGATGTTATACGGCGAGTTGGCCTTCACTCTGAAGAACCGCACCACCTTGGTCGAGGTCGTTGGTGCTTTCCCTACCGTGACGGGTAGCTCGATTATTCCTTCCGGGCGTCTCTTCCGGACGAAGCTTGGAGTGGCGGCGGGGCTTGTGCGGCGCGTCTTCCACTCCTAGCTTGTCAAAGCATTCCTTAAAAGGATGCTCACCGATGCGCTTGTTGTCGATGTAAACGCGTTTCACCAACTTATTTGCGACCACTACCTGGATCACCAATGCATCCTGGTGGGGTACTGTCGCGGGAACGGGGTCGTCTTCGGAGAAGGTGATCGCCTCGTCCTTTCTGAACCTCTTATTGGTGGGTTCACGGTTCTGTGGACTTGGGCATCGGCCTTGGGAGGACTTCGTGACTCCACGGGAGCCCGTAATAGTGGAACCACCCGTCATATTGGGGCTCATCATCTCCTTCCTCGCTCTGCGCGCTTTGTTTTTATAGGGGCACAATTTCCCTCTTCCTCTTTTTCTTCTTTTGACTTTGGTCGGCTTGGCGACTCATCCTCGATATTTCTTGAGGATCCGTCACGAACTAGCATCTCTATTTCACCCATGAGCTCGTTGCACTCTTCGATGTCGTGCCGTAATCATTATGGAATGAGCAATATTTATCGAGAGGTCGGCACCTCTTCCTCCCGTCATCGGTCGAGGCTTCTCGAACAGGTTCATGTGGAGTGCGTAGATTTCTGCTCTCGGCTTCGTCAACGGGGTGTACTGGGGTCGTTCCGAGGCGTCGCGCGGACCGAGCCTGGACTTTATCGGACGATGTAATCTGTCCAAGGCGCTTCGCCGGCCTTGGTTCCGATCTTCCCTTCCTTCGTCTCTTCTTCCTCTTCCGAAGGTCTGCGCTTATGCCTTGGCGCTTTCTTTTGTCGCCTCGTCCGCTTTGGCGAACCGGTTGGCTATCGCGCCACACTGCATTGCGATCGAGGTTCGTGCCAGACGATCTCTCGGTATAAGGCCCCGCAATATGCCGTTTTGGAAGGCCGAGATGACTAACAGTCGTTCACGTCTTCGACCTTCGTGCACTCCTTGTTAAACCTTGTCATGAAGTCGCCGATGGACTCATTACGGCTTTGCCTTATGGTGAGGAGGTGCCGATGGCGTTTTGATTACGCCTTTGGAAGAACCTTCGGTGGAAGGCGACCATCGTCGCGATAGGGCCGATGCTTCCGTAGGTAAACCGTCGAACCACTGCGGGCGTTGTCGACGAGTAACTCAGGAAGAGTTTACACATGTGAACCGAGTGAGCTTTTGGTTGATCATGTTGTATTGGGCTGCGAGAGAGGAAGTTCGTGGGTCCCTCACCGTCATAGGGGCGATGCTTGGTACCGGTATTTATCCGGAGAGAAGTGTTGAGTATTCTATTTGAGAACGGGGTGGCTATCTTCCCGTATCCATCGAAGCCGTCCTCTGGAGACTGGGACGGAGTTCGACGATCGAACTCGTTTAGGTGACTCGGACCGACTTCGTGGCGGCCATGATGCCTCTTCCGCCGCTCATCCCACGGAGATCGGGCGAGTTCGCCGATGGATTTCGGCGATCGAGGCGGCCGCGACGATCTCGACGTCCTCTCCCGCGTTGCTCGTTCCTTGCGCGGTCGGTTTGGGCCCGACCTCGTTGTGATGCCTCGTATCTGACGAGGCTTGGTGATACCGTTCTTCGGGGCGTGGCGACCACAATGCTTGAGGAGGCGGAGAAAGCTCTCCTTGTTTTCTCGAAATCCTTGACGACGTCGTCGAGGTTTACTATGAGCCGGAGTTTCCCGGATTATTGCTACGATTGTCTTCGCTATGGTAACTGCGCCTCCTGCAGGCGGGGTGTCCGTGCTCGTCGAGACTTTGGATATGCCCCTCGGGTTTCTTCTCGATTGGGCTCTTCCGAGTTGAGCTCGGCGTTCCCTTCGCCGTCGGCGTTGTTGTTGCCGGCGGTCCCTGAGGCATGGCTTCGTGTACCGGTCATGATTACTTCCACATAAACGGTGGTTGATCGAAAACACAAAATTTCGGTTCCCACGCACGGCGCGATGATCGATCCTAAATTGTAAGGAAATAAATGCTAAGAACACCAAAGATTTCGTGGTTCGATCGTGAATAAGATCTACGTCCACGGGCCAAGAGAGAGAGTATATGTATTGAGAGTATAAGAAGTGATTACAAAAAGAGTGAATGATCTATGTCGTCTCATCTAGCCTCTATTTATACACAATGTATTGACCTAGATCTCGAATCCGGAGTCTTCTCTAACTAGGATTCGAGATCCTATCCCTTCTTGGATTAGGATTCTTTTAGATATGACTGAGCTTTCTGCGTTCCCACTGGCTTCAGGATTCTTCATAGGCCGAACTTGTCCAGGCCGAGCTTGATGTCAGGTTTAATTGTATTGGGCCTGATGCTTGGGCCTGGTAGTTGGGCCGTATCCTATCAATTACCAATATGAATTAGAAGAGAGGAACATCTAAAATCCAAAGGTAATCACAATTTTATTGCTCAATATAATTTTTTTTTTTTGGTATTATGAAAACCTGCAATCGCTACATATCGTGGTCATTGGGTAAACCACACGTTTTGGTGTAATAGCCTGCAAATCACACATGATAAGTAAATCTTACTTGAAAAACTAGGTGTGACAGACTCAAACCCACATAGAAGTTGATGGGATTAGAACACCTTTCGACCATAGGAACCCATCTTAACTTGATTGGGGGTAGCAAAGGACAAAGATAGTAAGAAAATGGAATTTGAAGAGAGTCTTTTGTAGGAATTGGAAATTAAGCTCCAACCACTCTGCTTAGGCACGACTGGGCACATATATGCGTTGAAATTTGTGTGCTGATACAGAGTTCCGTTCGGTTGAGAGGTGCTTATTTTAACATCTCTCTCTCTCTCTCTCTCGACTGTAAACGAAGCCTTCTTCTCGTCTTGATTCCCAATTTTTACGCACCGCAACTATCCACTCTCACACAAGACACTTTCTATTTATCAGTAGCTGATGATAACGATGCGATGTAAGAGGTGATTCCATTCCTTTTTTTCAGGTGGAAATTTGCGATTGATTATTTATGAGGTCGCCGTCGTTCGGGAGCAGCTCGAAGCACAGCCTCTCCTTCGACGCAGCGGAATGCTCGCGCGAGCCACCGCTCTTCGACGTCGGCGGCGCAATGCTACCGGTCTACCTCAACGACCTGACCCGGAACATCGGCGGCGAGGAGATGGTCGAGGTCACGCTCGAGCTCGACGACAATTCGGTGGTCTTGTGCAGTGTCGCCCCCGCCAATGCCGCCTCGTCCGACGACGGTTTCCTCGGGAGGAGCACGTCGGCGGCGTCGCGGTTGCGGCGGATGTTCTCATGGCGATCGGCCAGGACGTCGACATCGGACGCGGAGGACCAACACCAGGCGACGGTGGTGACGGCGCGTGAGATGATGAAGATGAAGGCGAAGATGATGCGGGATAAATCGACCGCGCAGAGAGCGCTCGGCGGGCTCAGATTCATCAGCCGCAGCACGGGCGGAGAATCCCACCCCGACATGCTGTGGAAGCTCGTTGAGGCCAGGTTCGACGTCTTGGCCGTCGACAGCCTGCTCTCCCGCCAAGATTTCGGCGAATGCATAGGTTAAAAATTATGGAACTAGTTATAATAATATAAACAATCAATTCTCATCGTTTTCGATCCGTAACTATATTCAGCTTGTTGAAACTTGTTCGAATAGGTATGGGAGACTCGAAGGAGTTCGCGTTGGGGGTTTTCGACGCGCTGGTGCGGCGGCGGGGCTGAAAACCGGCAGAATCACCAAGGCGGAGCTGCATGATTTTTGGCTCCAAATATCCGACGACAGTTTCGACGGGCGCCTCCAAATTTTCTTTGATATGTTAGCATCATCAACCATTCTCTACTTCTATTTTTTTTTAAATAAAAAATCAGTTCTCACCGTAGATTTGTCTTTGATATTTACTGCTAGAGATTCAACGGTCCTGATTAGTGCTTTAATTTTGAGGTTTCTCAATTCTATCTGTTACGTTTAGTTCAATTTTCGTGTCAGTCCAAAATGTTTTGTCCTATTTTAGGTCACTGATCTTTCTTTGTGTTTCTTGCATCACTTAATTAAAACACTTATCAAATTACTACCAAACATTAAAATTTCATAGGAATCCATTTTATTGTTTTGAAAACTTAAAGCTTGTTAGATATTCTTACATTAATAAATTGCAGAGTAATTAATGAATGGACTTTCTGACTAGACAATCTTTATCAGAGTACTTCAGATGATCAACTGCTTATTTTCCTACTAAAATCAATTGGTTCGCTTTTAAAATTTTCAGATTTAGTTTCTACTTTAGGGCATGTAGATTGCTGTCTATTGGTGAAACATGATTTTGATTGCTGAGATATACGCGCAGGGCTGACATAAATGGAGATGGAAAAATCACAAGGGACGAAGTGCGAGAGGTACGAAAAAAATTAAGATTTGGTGGTCATTTTTTCTCAAATTATTCATATTTATCCTCAATTTTAAATTGTGTTGTTTCTTTTGTTTTCATATCAACTATGTTCGATTTCAAATTATTGGGTATATGTGTTGAATCCCACATGATAGATGTCACACAATTAAAATTTCCAGCATGTAAACATAATTAACAATCGGATGAGTGTATTCTATTATTTAGGAATAGAGTGATTAAATCATGTGTTTTTTCTGGCTTACCTAATTTGAGATGGACAGCAATATTCTTGTGTTAATTATATGAACTTTCTTTGAGAAAGTCGTGGAAATGTATTGTAATCTTGATGATATTTTATTCGTTATTTTTCTAATATGGTTTTTCTTTTTTTTTGTGTTTTGACCGAAAACAGTTAATAATGTTGAGTGCTTGTGCAAATAAGCTGTCCAATTTCAAAGAACGTGCCAACGAATACGCCTGTTTAATAATGGAAGAGCTTGACCCTGAGTGCCTCGGTTACATTGAGGTACCCATCATTACCTCACAACATAAAAATAATACTCATAATTTGAATAATATTTTTAGTAAATTGGCCACGTAAATCATAATTGTTGCACAAGCAATCATTAGATAATGCAACCAGAGAAAGAAAAACGATAATGAAACAAAAAATTATTAACTTAATGACAATTAAGTCCATAATCAGTTGAGATGTAACATTAATCATTGTCACACTAACCTAATGACAATTAAGTCAATTTCCCTTTTTAATTTGCAACTTGATAATCTCAAGTTCGCTCAACTGAATCCTTTTAGGGGTGTTTGGCTAAGCTTATTTTAGAGCTTATAAAAGGTATGTTGCAAGTGCTTATAAGTTGTTAAAGTATTTGGATAATTGATCTTATAAGCTAGAGAAAGAATTGTGAGTTAGAGAGAGAAAATCATAGTTAGAGTGATAAAATTGACGAGATGTGAAGTTGATAGTGTATTTATAGGAAATAATGAACTATAATAATGTTATTTTAGTAAATTCATAGTTGTTTATAAGTTTATGAAAAATAAGTTAAGGTTGACCAACTTATTTTTAGGGGAGCTTATAAGCTGTTGGAACTTATTTTCACTGCTTATAAATTGCTTAGGAGCTTATTTTGCCAAACACTTTGTAACAGCTTATAAGCTCATAAACAACTTATAAATACTCTCTCTCACACACCCGCGCACACACACAAAATGTAAAAATCGGTGTGCATATGAGTGCAAGGTGCATCTACTTTAATTAATTTAATTAAAAATTGATTTATTTTATTAGTCCATAAAAATATTTATTTAATTTCGTATAGGTCCTCTATAAAAAAAGGTTTACTTTCCTTTTTGGACAACATCAACTCTGTAATTTTTGCTCTAATTTACAAAAAAAAAACATTCATGGCCCAGGTCCCTCTATAGAAAATGTTTACTTTCCTTTTTGGGCAACATCAACTCTATAATTTTTGCTCTAATTTACAAATAAAAAATTCATGACCCACTTTTTTTACTCCTAATATCCATTAATATATTTATTTATTATCTTCAATCACTCTACAATCATTACAATTCATTAAAATGTATGCCATCAAAATCAAAAAAGTATTTGATGGACAAGTGAGTAGAATTTATTTCAAATAGAATTTAAGTATGATGAATGTACTGTGTATCTGGATGTATGCTAATTTCACGAGCCAGATATTTCTGCTCTTCCAAAAGTCACACACCCAAAAGAAAAGAAGCACACAAATCAGGCATCCAAATGTACATTTCATCTGTCCTAATTAATCTAATGAAGAATTAATAAATTCTAAGTAAGATTAATAAATCTTAATTAATATTTAATTATTAATAATTGATATCGAATTGTTGATTGTGGTTGTCTGAATGGTACGGATCGCTGCCAATAAGTTTTGGCGAAAAAGAAAAACCTTGATGTCGAAACTACTACTATAGTCTAACTTTATAATGAACATGATTAAATTTCTTAAATTTGAATCTTGGGCACTAATAACTATTCTGTATCTCATATAAAATATGAGCACCGAATATCTTTTAAATTAAAGTTAGGAATCATCCAACGATCATATACACAAAATTATAGTTAAAGACACACAGATACATAAATTGGTCTCACTCTGCCCCCATAGAAAACAATTCGACAGCATACGGTGTGTTGCAGTTATGGCAGTTGGAAACACTTCTCCTGCAAAGGGACAACTACATGAACTACAGCAGGCCTCTGAGCACAAGCAGCGTAGGATGGAGCCAGAATTTGAGCAGCGTTGTGCTGAACAAACTAGTTTCTGTGGTGCTCGACAATTGGCAAAGAGGCTTGATTCTGGTGCTGTGGATCTCAGCCATGGCCGGACTCTTCACCTGGAAGTTCCTCCAGTACCGGGAAATGGCCGCGTTTCAGGTGCTGGGCAACTGCTTGACCACCGCCAAAGGAGCTGCCGAGACCCTCAAGCTCAACATGGCCCTCATCCTCCTCCCAGTCTGCCGCAACATTTTGACATGTCTCAGATCCACAAGAGCAAGACTAGTAATCCCTTTCGACGACAACATTAATTTTCACAAGGTAACACAAATGTTATTAGCACAAGCTAGGTATAAGACTATTAAGAGAGTGTTTGCCGGAGCTTATAGATTTTTAAAATAACTTATAAGCTTTATGAAGGACATCATAAGTTATTGAAAAGTGTTTGGCAATATAAGCTTTGAAATAGATTACAAACTCTAACAATTTATAAGCTCAAAAAAAAAAGTTATTTAACCTCAATTTATTTTTTCATGATTATATAAGAAACAATCACTTTACAAAAATAACCCTATTTTCATTTCTTTCCAATTTTCTCTCTCTAGTTATGATTTTCACTTTCTAACTCAAAATTCCTTTTCTAACCTATGATTCATTCTTAAACTAAAATTCTCTTTCTAACTTATAAGTTCAATTATTCAAATATTTTAACAACATATAAATTTTTGAAATATGGTATAAGCTTTTGAAGCTTATAAGTTGTCTCGAATAAGCTTAGCAAAACACCCCATTAGAGCTGATCATCTCTAACTTGTACATGCCTACAGGTGATTGCATGTGCTATAGCTGGTGCCGTCGTAGTCCATGCTGGCGTTCATCTGACGTGCGATTTCCCGCGTATAGTGAGATCTCCACCGGAGAGGTTCGCACTGATTGCTGCTGATTTTAAGGATCATCAGCCTACCTACATCGGCCTCCTGAGAGGTGTCATCGGCACCACTGGGATCGCTATGGTGGTGTTGATGATGCTCGCCTTCACGCTGGCTACACGGAGGTTTAGAAGAAACGGGGTGAAGCTGCCGCCGCCATTGAACAGAGTAACGGGATTCAATGCATTCTGGTACTCGCACCACCTTCTCGGCCTTGTCTATGTCTTGCTTTTGATTCATGGGACCTTCTTGTTCCTGGTTCATCGCTGGTACGAAAAGACGGTAAGAATTTCATATTCCTCTCTACAAAGACAGACTCTTTGTTATAGCACTAATGTTAAATTTTGGTTGCGTGCAACAGACATGGATGTATATTTCAGTTCCCTGATTCTTTATATAGCAGAAAGAAGTTTGAGAACCTGCAGATCAGAACATTATGCAGTTAGGATTCTCAAGGTAATCTCCATTGCAGTATGAGTACATAATAATTGGACAAGCAACAAATGTCAATGAAGAAAGGAATTATAGAAAAGATTAGTATGAGTATATGCATAACAAATATTATCTCAAGTGATAGAGTCAAGTTAAATTAGCTCAAGTGATAGAAATTATCAAAGACCTTGGAATATCACAAGGTTCCAATCCATTAATGTAAATAATGGATTAACATTTACTGTTTTTATCTATCTAGGCTAAACCTCGTGTTTCTAGGTTTCTGTACTTCCAGGAGGTGTCTTCAGCTTGGTGATGACAAAGCCGAATGGCTTCAGATATAAGAGCGGCCAATATATTTTTCTGCAGTGTCCGGCAATCTCTTCGTTTGAGTGGTGAGCACGGCCCTCCATCCGTTGCGCATACTACATATTTTAGCTGTGGAATAATAAACGTATTTGCTGTTCAGGCATCCATTTTCAGTTACTTCAGCACCGGGTGACAATTACCTGAGCGTTCATATCCGGACAGTTGGTGATTGGACCAAAGAGCTGAAGCGAGTGTTCACTGAGGATAATAGTTCAACGTGTGTGATTGGTCGAGCTAAATTTGGATCAGTGGGAAACGTTAATCAAACAGGGTATTTTTTCCAGTCATTTAATTGGTTGATGTTCCAATCAATGTTGAATGATGAAAACATTTTAACTGGTGCATGCAGCCTGCCTAAATTGCTGGTTGATGGACCCTACGGAGCGCCTGCGCAGGACTACCAGAACTACGATGTGCTGCTCCTCGTGGGACTCGGCATTGGGGCTACCCCTTTTATAAGCATCCTCAAGGATCTCTTGAACAACACGAGACTAGAAGATCAAGTGGTACGGCGACCTCAATTTATCAGTTCATCCATCCTTCTAACTATGCTTGTGTTTCTTGGATTAGGACTCTAACACGGAGGCCAGCCGGTCAGATGACAGCTCAAACAGTTTTGCTTCCTCATACGACACATCGTTTGGCGGGAAGAAGAAGTCTCAGAAAACAAGGAATGCACATTTCTACTGGGTGACCAGGGAGCCTGGATCCTTTGAGTGGTTCAAGGGAGTGATGAGTGAGGTTGCAGAGATGGATCACAAGGGTCAAATCGAGATGCACAATTATCTAACAAGTGTGTATGAAGAGGGAGATGCAAGGTCGACCCTTATCACGATGGTGCAAGCTCTGAACCACGCTAAACATGGAGTCGACATCCTATCAGGCACTCGAGTAATATCTCTCTCTGCTTCTTCTGCTCTAACCACTGCTTTAGAATGTAGACTCAGGATATAATTTCACGTCTCAGGTAAGAACACATTTCGCAAGGCCTAACTGGAGAGAGGTGTTCCACAAAGTAGCTGCAAAGCATCCATGTTCGACAGTAGGTAAATCTCTACATAGCTAAATGGTAACTAGAGAATATATACTTCATTTAGGTACATAATGAGTTGAAGTTGCTCAACATTACGTGCAGGTGTTTTCTACTGCGGTATGCCTGTTTTAGCAAAGGAGCTCAAGAAGCTATCACAAGAATTGACTTACAAGACATCCACAAGGTTTGAGTTTCATAAGGAATACTTCTGAAGCCAGAAACCACCATATATACACGCACGATTTGTAATTATTCATGTTTAAGAGGGGATATATATATACACACATCATAAATTTATTTTTAAAATGTAAATGAACAGAAGAAATCATGCTTATAGAATAGTGAAATTCCTGTAATCGAAAAGTAGAGATTTGTTTCTAAAGATGGCGAAGCAGGGAATGTATGCATACAACGAAAACTGAAAAAGAAATGTAATTTTCTTAGATCGATTTAGATCTCATAGAACAGCAAACAATGCTTTAGACTAAATAAATCTACTTTCCTAGTTCTGCTTTCTGTATAATTAGCAAGTCGACATCCGACAATACTTCAAAAATAATTTACAAATGCATCCGACATACTTCAAAAATAATTTACTATCTATATCTATATTTATATAATATATAATACTCCATCCGTCTCATCCAAGACGGTCCATTTCTTTTTGACACTGTTATTTAGGAGAAGTGTATAAAGTGATAAAAGTAGATAGGTCCCACAACTTTTAAAGAGATAATTATTTCCTAAAAATAAAACAAGTCATCTTGGATGGGACAACCCAAAAAGGAAACAGATCATCTTGAGTGGGACGGGGGAAGTAACAACTATAAAACTTCAATTTTCCTTTTTTTTTCAACTTTCCACTTTCGGAAATTAATTTTAGCAAATATTATATTAAATACTCAATTATTAACTGTATTATTAATCAATATGTTTGTTTTAAATGATTGATCTGTTAATATTTCCATAAGATTAATCTAATTACTCAACATAATTGTTGAGTTAACAAGATTTGTGTTATTGGCATTAATTAGTAAATGAACGCACAAATACAATAAGTTACTTTATATAAGCAAGAAAATTGGGAGTTTAAGTTAAACAAGTTACCTTATATATGTATATATTTATAGGGTATGATAAATTTACATACTATGTATGTACATTATAAGGGTTTTTAGTCATTTTTCAATAAATTCAAAATTGTAGTAATTAATTCATTTATTTGAATTTATAATTACATATTTAACTTTCTCGAAAATTTAGGAATAAATTTATCCACATTCCTTGATTTCGAAAATATGATATATTCAAATCCCTTGATTTTTCAAAAATATGATGTATACACGATTTGTTTCCAAAATTATATACAATTAATAAAATAAAATAAAAAATAAATTGGGGTTAACAGGATTCGAATTTGAGACATATCTTCTAAAATCATAATCATTTACCACCTTGTCCAATAATGTCAACTGTATCAACTTATTGAAGCAAATTGGTTCTATACATTTTGTGTAAATTTGCTCTTATCTTTGATTATTTTGATTTTAAATATATATTTAATTAATGAACAAAGTTAATAGGAAGCTCAATGGTATTGTTAAATACAATTAATCGAAATAAGTACAGGCTTAGCAACTTTGTCATTTGAAGATAAAGATGATTATAATGAAAACATGAAAGCTTTATCAATATAATCATTGTGTAATACTATTAACATAATATAGATATGGAGATATAATTATTCTATTTTTAATTCTATTATTATTATTATTATTATTATTATTATTATTATTATTATTATTATTATTATTATTATAATAGTTTAGGGGTGCAAGGGTTTAGGATTTATGAGTATAGGTGTTTAAGGGTTTAAGGATTTAGGATTATCCATATATGATGCATTTGTCAGAATATTTTAAATGAATTAATAATTATAAATTTAAACTAGTGACCAAGACCATTAAAATCGATCTTAGATAAAATAATCGAACAATGTGATCAACATGTGACACTATTCCTACAATTATAGTTGTTTCTTTCAATTTCTAATTTTTAGCATCGATTTCAGTATTTCACATATCTTGTAAAATTTTATATTATAGTATCTTTTATGATAATCGAATAATATGGTAAATGTCAACTTTGTAATGTTTTATTATAAGTATTTTATTATATTATTCTATTATCACACTATAATGCACGAATGTCATATTAAATTAATCTTATATCTTCTAAAAACAAATATAATAAGAAATTAGTAAAATTAAAAAAATAATACAAATAGAAATGAATGAACACAATTTTGAGAATGATGCCAGAATTTATTATTTTTATTATTATTTTATAACATTATTGGTCATAATAGAAGATTTAGTAAGATTGAAATAATAAATTAAAAAATATAAAAAAATGACAATAATTGTGAGAAAAATATCATACTTTGACTATATCGGTCAATTACTCCATAAATTATACTAAATTACATTATATAACAAAAAATTAGTGAAATTAAAATAAAAATTTAAAGTAGAAAAGAATGACTATAATGATGAGAATAATATCATAAGTTAATCGATTGACCACATCAATCGATCATATAGACAGTAAGCTCTGACAATAGGGTTTTGGATAAGGATTTAGGATTATTCATACATGATGCATTCGTCTGAACGTTTTAAATGAATTGATAATTATTATTTTAAACTAGTGATGAAGACCGTTCAAATCGATCTTATATAAAATAATCAAACAATGTGATCAACTTATGACATTATTTGCACAATTGTAGTTGTTTCTTTCAATTTTCAATTTCTATGATCAATTTCACTAATATCTTGTAATTGCGTATATTATAACATATTTTATGAAATAATTGAATAATATGGTTAATGTCAGCTTTGTAATATTTTGTTTCATTATATTATTATTTTCTCGCACTATAATGCACGAGGGTCATATTTAATTAATCTTATATTTTCTAAAAACAAGTATAATAAGAAATTAGTGAATTAAAATAAAAAACTTATAAAATAGAAAGGAATGACTATAATTTTGAGAATAATAGCATACGTTGACACATCGTATGTCGGGTGCCTGACACATGGTGCTAGGTGTCGGGTGCATTGTATTCATATACCTACATATTTTTTATAATATACACAATACTACTATACCTATATATGCTTTTCATATATTATATATTTGTAATATCTTAAAATTTAATTAATTTTATTTTAATAATATATGGAATTCAATAATCTTAAATCTGTAGTTTTTTTAAAAATTGAAAAAAATACCGATTTAAAAAAAAAACAGTTGAAAAAAACTCAAAAGGTTATAAAAGAGGAAAAAAAACTAAAATAATCGTATACAATAAAATAGAGAATAGGGATTAGAGAAATATTAGTCAATTAGTAACATTTGGATTAAAAAAATGTTTTAAAATTTTATTTTTTAAATCACTCTCAAATTTAGACGATCATAATTTTTATATTTAAATTCATTTTTTACAATTCATGTATCAAATTAAAGATCTTATCACAATATTTAATATAAGATGCATATTGCATATTTTAATATGAACCAAATTGCCCAACTTTTAGAAAGAAAAAGAAAAAGAAGAAGAAAAGAAAGAAATAATGAAAAGAGAAAAAGAAAGAAAGAAAGAAAGAAAGAAATTGTGTCATGGATTGGAAATACACATTGATTAGTTCCTCTTGAAATTAGATAGAATTAATTATTTCAACTAATATTTTAATACAATTCTATTAAACATAGTGGCAAATTTTAAGAAAATTTGTTAGGATATGTTTCCTACAAAAATATATATTAAATTGCATAAAATAATTGCTACAAATATGTAAAGGGCATATTAGTCATCAATTAATATAATTAATTATATATATATATATGTGTGTGTGTGTGTGTGTGTGTGTGTCTATACATATAAAGGTAGAATCATCATCCATGATTTTTTCGTAGTGCTTCTCATCAGTAGAGCTGTACTTATTCTTTTATCAGTGCGATTAGCTTCAGTTATGCTCTTCAACACCTTCACTATTTGATGACCATACAACTGGTTCTTCAGTTGAAACCTATAAACATTAAGAGTTTTTTCCCTAACATATAAGTAGCACTATGTTATAGGACAATCGTTAAGGAGATTTTGGTATCTTTAAAACACCCAGTATTATAGAATTTTCCCAACATCTATAAATATAATCAATGTATAGTTCCAAGAAAGATCCTCAGGAATACGAAATTAATATTCCTTCAAATCTCTCATTCTTGCATATATTCCTTCCTATCTTCTCCAATCTGCACAAAGTCCTTCTCCAGTTCTATCGATCTCTCTATCTTGTTTCAACTTAATATCCGACCAAATTAGCCCTTGAAAACCACTATTACCTCCACCGTCGGCCTCTTTCTTTCGTTTCCTAATCTTTTTCAGGCAAAATCTCCTCAACCATTCATCCTATCTCTAACCTGTCTCTAATTTATCATAATAAGGAGCATGAAGATACTTTCTTGCTAATTATTTGCCTTCTTTTGGATCCTCTTACACCCTCTATGAAGCTAGAAGTAGACAATCTAAAATGGAAAGAAAGTCTAGAGCAATAAATCTCTAATATAAATTTGTGTTGAACAATATGCATTTTTGTATTAAATCGTATGTGCTTTTCTTGTCTTTAAAATTAAGCATTAAAAATACACTTATGTCCTTCTTGTAGTTACAAATCCATATAAAACTTTACCAAAAATAGCAAAAAATCTTAACCATTGAATAAACAAGATCAACAAATGAGACTGAGTATTATATATTACCTAATTATATACAAGTGATTAGAAATCAATCTTGTATGTAAATCTTGATTGCTGAATTGTCAATATTAATTTTTTAAATGACATGTGCCTTCTTACACATAAGATAATACTTTCTTAATAATATGCTCTCTTTTTTTGCATATAAAGCATTACTTTATGTATTTCATATATTTTTTATGCATATATAACATAATGATTTTTGCTTTATACAATTTTATTGAATTTTAATTATTAAAATAAAGATGGTTTCTGGATATATATATATATATATATATATATATATATATATATAGAGAGAGAGAGAGAGAGAGAGTTATAATACAAAACCCCTTAAAATAAGAAATAAGAATAAATAAGAAATAAGAATCATCTCATCATCTATTTGCCATTAATCAATGGTTCAAGAATAAGTTATCACAATCCCTATAATAAAGGAACGATTATTTTCGTAATATTCTATAATTACCATTATAGCCTAATTTGATTAATCACAACCACCCATCTTCAAAAATCAATGGTGAAAATTTATTCTTATTTTTAATTTTTGAATGTGTTTTTATTTGAACCAAACTCTATTTATATAGAGATATATATATAACGATGATCGAATAAGCTCAACTCCCAAAACTTATGCAAAATTGAGATATTACTTATTTTATACAAAAGATACACATAACAATGTGGTATCCTATAAAATTATCACTCCACTAATTAAGTAGTCTTATAAAAATATTCTTATGTAATAAAATGTGGTAAGTTTTTTGCGTCTTTTAAAACGAGCAAGAAAAAGAAAATAAAAGAAGGTGAGTCGTAGGAAACGAACATCCCACTTTTAGATCTAAATTTTCTCCTGCAAAAGCTCTTCCATCATTTTACCGTTTCATACTCTAAATACTAATGTTTTACCAACTTGGTATCATTATTGCCTGCTGACCGCCACCTGCGCCCTTCAGCCACCGTGTCTCTGCCACCACCATCTGGTATAGCCCCCCTTCACCGCCACCTTTTGCTTTTGCATGTTTTCTACCGTTTATGCTTTAGAGGTGTCTCTGTTTTTATCTCCCGGATATGCAGTTGGATCTTCTATTTTCTGATGCATATTGCGAGAACTGCAAAAATGTAATTATTTTGAACGTATGTTTCTGACATTTTTCGTTTTATGTTATTCCATTTCCTCCGTATTAAATAATCTCTGATTCGGGTATTCTTGCAGATTTTATAGGAACGAGACCAACGGATGTGTGATAGTTTTGAAAATTTATGAACAAATTGATTTATTCTAGTATTATTTAATTTCGTGATTTTTGCTTTCAGCCTTTCAATTGTTTCTACTCTGATCAGAAAATTGTGAAAAACATCATGTTTGCGTTGATCACTTTGTAGAAAATGATGTATGAATCCTGCAACTGCAGATTAATGAATTCGGAAATTAAAGATATCTCGTGTAAACCATAGCTATATTAGATATATGAAGAAATGCTTAAACTAGGGTTGATAAGCCTCGTGTAATTTCTCTGATTAATTTGTTTTTCTTTGTTTCATAGAGAAGAGAATATGTGCCCTGGTACACACATCATTGTTAATGACGATTCACTCAAATGAAATTATTATAATCAAGAATATTATATTATAGGAAATGAGGTGCGGCTTCAGATCAAAAGTGTTTCTAGATCTTGCATAGCACTCAAATTAACTCTTAATGCGGCTATATATTTCATGGTTTTGAAGTAATCATACTAATCTTTTATACACCAAACGAGTAACTTGTGTGATCATCTATCTGCTTTCCTATTTGAAGATTATATATATTGGCCTATAAATTGCAGTGGAGCATGATCTGATGAGGCGTACTCTTGCCAGAGGAGGAGTTAAACAGCTAAATTATCCCCATTTGGCATTCTCGTTATTCTTGGAGTAACGCTTAACCAGAATGGATGACAATGGAGGAAGCAAGATCACGAGCATCAGGCAAATAGTTAAGTTCAAGGAATTCCTTAAGAAATGGCAGCTTGTGGCTCTGACCCCCAAGTGCTACACCTCGACACCATCCAAACGAGGCGCCTGTGGAGGCATCTCGCCTGAGATGAGCTGGAGGTTGAGGAATTCAAATGTTCACTGCGACTCAGATGAGGAGAGCTTCCATAGCCTAGAGATGCCTAGTGACGTTCCCAAAGGTTATCTTGCTGTATATGTTGGGCCGGAGCTTCGTAGGTTTATCATCCCCACTAGCTATCTTGTTCATCCCTTGTTTAAGGTGCTGCTGGAGAAGGTTGAGGAGGAGTTTGGATTTGATCACAGCGGTGGCCTCACAATCCCTTGTGACATTGAGACTTTTAAGTATCTCCAGCAATGCATGGAAAATCACAGAAAGGAGCAAGCTTATCAGAGCAGTGCAGGTTAAACAATTGTTGTTCAACTCTTTCATTCTCTGTTTTCCCTAAATGAAATAATATAAACTAACCAAAACATCATAATTCATGTCTCGTGTTGAACAATATTAAGATGGTCATAGGTGGTTTCTGTTTTTTCAGTATTTACTATGATATGATATGCAAGAGCCTTATTTTTCTTGTGATTCATGTACTTGCTATACTTCTCTTGACATAGGGTGCATTTATTATCAATATTTCATATAACCTTTCCATTCACTATAGTGGCTGGTTTTAACCCATCTTCTTAACAGAATATCAAAGCTAATAATTCTCTTCAACTTTCTTGTTTCATGCTTCAATGATATGCATTGTATTATTGCTTATTATGATGTGGATGTATTTGTCTGCAACGACTGAACTCTAATATGCGGATGATCGTATATGTGGTGGTTGTAAGAAGCTTTTTCGCCATGCTTAGTCTTGAATTTGTGATGTTACTGAACTTACACAGCTGTAACAGGTAAGACCTCATCATCAGTTTAGAGGAGTGATGGTCGCAGAACTGCTTTCAGATTAGGGATGATTTACAACGTTCAAGTAAGGTTTCTTTACGACTTTTTTTTCTTCCAATATTGAAGATATAGTTGTCTGTGGTCATGCTATTAGCAGGTGATGATAGACTTAAACCCCCTTCCTCTCAGTCACAGTAGCTGTCGCAGGGCTTGTAAAAATAGATGTGGTCCTAATTGAATTTGATAGTTTTGCATTGTCGAAAACATATGAAACCAATTTCTTACCTGTAATCTTGTGGCAATATGTCCACTTAGACACAATTTGTTTTCTCATGGTGAAATTACCGTAAGCAATTCATCCAATCTTGTAAATCGACCGATCCCAGTTCAATCAACGGCTTTCTCTAAAGTTCAATCCCTTATTTGGGGTGGACTTATTTTCATTCGGAAAAAAAATGTGTGCATGTTCATCCTTTGTTTCTGACCCCGGAGGGTAGAACATTACTAAACGTATAAAAATAAGAAATAAAGGTAAAAAAATAAAAAAGAGCTAAAGAAAATCCCAAATGATTAAATTTCCCAAAAATTTGAAAGTTCAATTTCTACTTTTGATTTATAATAATTTTTATTGTTGATTTAAATAAAACTCCGCGGCATCTCGTTTGTAAGCAAACTTTACTTCATGCTCACAATTAACTACCAACTAAATGGAGTTGAATCGCCAAAGCTTAATTTATAATAATTTCTAAAACTACGACTCGGTCAAATTTTTTGAAACAATTTATTATAAGTCATTCAGAAGAAGAGGACCCACAGGGCCACATCGCCCTTGGACATCCACAAGTACTTATATAGTCTCCAAACATTCATAAATCAATGAACATGTAATTGCATGTCAGCTTTCGCAGTATCATATAATTTTTCTAGGAGTAGATACCTATATATCCAAAATCCCCATAATATCTATCTTTTACATCTATTTCTCAAAAATATCTACATTATATACTCATTTACTATTACAAACCCATTTACTATTACACATCACTATTCATCACACTATTCCACTATTTCAACAAACCAACAATTTCTTTATGCACTAAATCACATTTAAACAAGATCCACGCAATTAATGGAGATTAATCATGCTTAACTATGAGGCACAACATGCTTCCGTACATAATATAAAAATAATCAACCGAGTTTTCGCCATTATACCTGTTGACCACAGTGCTGTCGGGACTCCTTCGGATCGTTGGATTTTTACGGGCTTCTGAGCTCCTCCCGAGCTTCTACCAACCACACGATCGCAACCGATGGACTCCTACCATCAGACCTCCTTCATCAACACTCAGCACAACCCTCGTTTCTTTCAATTTGAGGCGTATGGTATCAGGGTGATATCTATGGAAGATTATTTAAATAAGACACCGGAATAGTCGGGCTAAAGCCTTCACTTTTATTGAGGAATTATAAAATACTTAATACATATGTGAATCTCCTTTTGGGAGGAGACTAACTCTTTTAGCTACCTATGGTAGCTAGGTGCTCTCTGCACATACAACTCTTAAAACTTGAAAAATAAAAAGGAAAGAACTTAGAAGGGAAAACTATGAACTATTACAGAGAGAGAATTATTAGCTTGGGGGTTGAAGGAAACTCGGAAAATTTTCGATGCCCTGAGCTTCCTTCTGCTTGGGTTAATATAGAGGTTTGATCCCCTCTATTATTGTCTTGAATTATTGCCTCGGATGCTTTCTCCGTGACAACGAGCTCACATGTGTCCTTTGGGACCCTTGTCTCCTGCCGACACTCATTTTGTGGTGGAGAAAAGATTCTCATGTCTTCACATGTGTCTGGACCACCTTCTTTTTGAAAATGGCATGCCTATACACTCCACCTTCTTCTGCCGACGCTTTGTCGTTTGCTGATGAGTGGAGTCTGCTTTTAATTTTCTCACTAACTTTTTTTAGTGAGAATCTTCCTGTTTCTTCACCCACCCATGTCGTTTTCTTTTTGGTGGGTGGTCTTCAGCCTCAGGGTCACATTACTCTTTTTCCTCTATCGGCCACCTTACTTTTTTTGGAGGTGTCCGATGTGTCCTTTTCTGAGGAACCTTACGCTCCTCATGCTCATCGGATCGGAACTTATTCTTGTCTTGTTTTGGCAAGAAGCATTTTCCGAACTCTGGCTCTTTCTGATTCTGGCAGTCCGAAAAAACTCTGGACGTCCAATGGCCAAAGTGAGCCATGTTGCAGAACTTGCGATGAGTCTCCTTACTCGCCGCAACCTTATTTTTCCAGAGTAGTGTCCTATTTTTCTCGAAGAAACTCTCTGCGAAGCCTGTTGTTTTTCTTGTCATGGTATTCAATATGAAAGTTCCATTCGCGAGTTCTGAAAGAACTTGAAAGGAAACTTGACCTTGTCCATCTCAGTAAGATAGACCCATAGTCCTCATGCTCTCCGTGTAGTAATCTGATCTTCAAAGAATGTGGAGACCAACGTGAAATCCGATGTCGGGGCCTTTATATTATTCATGGCCCTTGTATCGGGTCGTCGAAGCCTGATGTAGTGGAAGGCTTTGTGACTTCCTTTGCCGACGGGTTCTGGAGCAGCACTGATGATTGCTCCAACACGTCTCCTCTACTGAGACCTGGGTTATTTGCTCAGGAATCATGAACGCTTCATGAATCCACCTTGGTAGACTCTTGATTTCGGTGAAACTTGGCGCGGTGGTATAAACTGAGGCGAGTGCCCCAAAATCATACCATAACTTGACATCCTGTGGATTGGCTCCAGTGGACATCCACATCCGAGGATATTCTCGAGGTATCAACCCTGATGTGTTCAGGATGGACCCTTTTTCTTGTCTGCAACTTCTCCTAATTGGAATGGTATGCGTGCCATGTAGGAGAAATTTCAAAATATTAGTATCAACCTTAGATTTGCCAGTCATGGACCTAAGGCTGATCTCTCCCTCTTTTACCCAGAGGTGCTGGGTTGACACAGTGAGTCAGGTTGTGACACCTGGTCATCGTCTTTTGCTTGGATCCGTAGTTTCGAAGAATCCACCAACTTAGCACTCGTGTTAAGGGTACTTGAACCCTTGCTATAGGTATACCTCCCTGTATGGGAAAGGACTCATTGCCCAGTCTTGAACTAGCAGCCCGGAGCATTGACTGGTGCAATACGGATTGGAGCAAACCCTCGTTCCATATGCATTTTCTTATTCGGTGTTTGACATTGGTCACATCCCCTTCTTGAATTCTCTCTGCCTGTTTAGCATGGAGGACATACCCATCCCATTCTCTTAGGAGAAACTCCAGATTCTCCCGGATATGCCTCTAGGTTGTGATGATGGATTCAACTTCTTTCGGATCAATCTCTCGTCAGGAAATCTACAAGAATATTTTCATGAAATTTGAGAACGACAATATCATAAATATAATATTGGCATTTAGCTTGTCATCTTAATAATCTAGCATTTTCAGGCTTAGATTCAATCTTATTTACTAAAAAAGTTTTAACTTGAGTGTTATCAACTTTTAAAGCAAATTTCTTTGCAAGTAAGAAAATAGGTCATTTCTTAAAAGCTTGTCGAACTGCAAAGAACTCATTTTCATTGATGTGCCAGCGCACAATATTTTCTTTGGGGAAAAGACCGCTACAGTATCTGCATGACTTTTCTCCAAGTGGGGTGATCTTTGTAAGCACTGCTGCCCACCAATGATCACTCGCATCTGTGTACAGGACTAAGTCGTCTTCATCCTAAGGTATCGAAAGCTTCGGGAGAGTTTTGCAAACCTCCTTCAAACTCTTCATCCCTTCACGATGTTCGTCCGTCCAAATGAAGGGAACATCTTTATTTAGCAATGGGCTAAAGACTTTCATATGCTTTGCAAGATCTTTGATGACGTTCCTGCAAAGTTAACAACTCCCAAAAAACTTTGGAATTGTTTCTTCTCCTTGAGATCTTCTGGGAAGTTTTGCACCTTCTGCACGATATGATCATGCAGGATGATTCCCATTTCATCGATCTCAATACCCAAAAACTCAATTTTTCGGGTAGCGATGACTGCCTTCTTTTCAGACAGTACTAATCATTCCTTTTGATAGACATCTACAAAGATCTCCAAATGTCTGACATGTTCATCCATATTCTTTGAAGTTATAAGAATATCATCAATATAGACAAATATAAAAGAGAAATAATCTTTGAAAAGATTATCCATCTTCCTCTGGAAGATCTGGGGTGCATTGGCCAACTCGATTGGCATCACGTTCCAAACGTAGTGCCCTTGCGGAGTAGAGAAAGCTGTGAACTTCTTACTCCCTTCATCCATGCAAATCTGGTAGAAACCTAACTTGCAATCAAACTTTGAAAACACCTTAGCATTCATAATGCAATTGATAAGATGTTCTCTATTCGGGATAAAATATCCATCAAACTCCATAATATCATTAATACCTTTATAATTAATGACCAATCTGGGTTTACCTCTTTTGACCTCACCATGATTCCTTACTAGAAATCCGGGACTGCTGTATATTATTGTGTATGTGGCATATATTTGAGAGACAATGAAATATAAATTATTAGAACTTCCAAGATAATATTATTTCATGTGAATTGATTACAAAATACTTTTTACATCCCCTTTGGCAGCATAATGTTGATTGGCAGCATAATGTTGATTCCACTTGTGTAATGATGTGAATTAGAGGGTGTTTGGCTAAGCTAATTTTAAAGAGTTTATAAGATGTTTCAAGAGCTTATAAGACATAATGTTTCAAGAGCTTATAAGTTTTCAAAGTGTTTGTATAATTAAGCTTATAAGCTAGAGAAATAATCGTGAGTTAGAGAGAGAAAATCATAGTTAGAGCGAGAAAATTGACGAGAGGTGAAGTCGATAGTATATATGTAGATTATAACGAATCATAGTAAGGTTATTTTGGTAAATTCACTGTTACTTGCAAGCTTATAAGCTGTTTATGAGCTTATTTTGCCAAACACTTTGCATGAGCTTATAAGCTCCTAAACAGCTTATAAGCTATTTTGAAGAGCTTATAAGCTTAGCCAAACACCCGCTTAGTTATGGTGAATATATCAAGTATGATGATATAGATGCTTGACTTATTTTCACCATACTCTTGAAAGTTGATTTGTCCGACTCTGAAGCAGTTTATAAATATATGAACTGCTGTACATATTTATCTCAGTTTAGACATATATGCCACATTGATGTTAGTGGGATGTAATGCCTTGCAATCAGTTGGAGATCAAATCTTAGCTAGTAAGTGCTGCTTTTTGTGAAATCTTGCCTACTTTTTATGATGTTTTGGTATTTAACTTGTCTCCTCATTCCTCTTGCCTATACCTTTCTTTTTTATGTAACGTCATGCATTTATAGTATTTGTCCCTCTTAATAGAGCTTCGATTCAAACTTATTTCATACGATTTGATTTGATGAGAGGGGCTTGTCGTAATTCACATAAAATATCAAGAATTTGATGAGAGGGTCTCCGCCACTGATTATATAGGCGCCAATCTACATTGTCGGACTCAATTTATAGTGATTTCATATATATACTTTCTAAGTAGGCATAGATTATTTCTTAACATTTTATATAGGTTTAGGGAACTGAATAAAATAACGACCATTGAAGAAGCCGCTAAGAGTTTACCAAAATAAAAAATTGGCTAGGTAGGTCTTATTTTTTTTGATTGGCAATATCAAGTGGCAGATATGAAACTGGGAGGATTATTCTAAAATGACATTTACATTTTTACATGTGATGTAGTTTCTCACAGATGCAACAAGTTTGATATCAAGTTCCACCCCATCCATGTCTTCTTGTCACTAAGCGGCACAAAATTGAGAGCAAACATTTCCTTCGAAATGGGTTGCGACGATGATTCACAGTAGCCAACAAGCTTAGCCACCACTTCTGCACTCTCCTTCACATGCTGCATATCGAGAGGGTCTGTCCATAGTTTGTTCACAAGCTGCAGTCTCCTCCTCTGCTTCCCCTCAGGCGGGATGTCCCATTTCAGGTACAGCATCTCTCTCTCTTCCACGCTTAGTTTCGAACTCACCCTCTTGGCTAAGTACTCCCTCTCCTGTTTGAGTGCCTTGATGCTGAATTCAAACAATGGCAGTTTTTATAACACTTGGGAGCCAAATGTGGTTACAAGATCGTATATACGAACTCACCTTGATGATACTGAGCTAGCAGGGTCGTCACCTAAGAGCGCGGGGCTGGCATTCCCAAGGTCATCAAGATGCTGCTCCAGCCATGTCAGCCTTCGGAGCTCAACTTCCATGTATATCTGATCACAAGGATCTCCTCTGAATAACAGATAAAACTGAGTGCGGTGCACGATTGAAACATGGCAGACATGCCACAGCATTATGAGATCCTTCCTTCGCTCTTCAAACATGATCATGTTCCATGGCATAGGAGAAGATTTGTCGACTGTCTCAGCCTCATCATCAGTTGATGCCTCGTTTGCGTCCTCTAGCTCCAAGACCTGAAGACATCGACATTTATGAATTAGGCACTACACATGTTCGTATCTTGTATAGTCTTGCAGATTGCACAAACTGATAAGTCATATGAAGGAGGCAAATCTTAAATACTTCATCATCAGTTCCTGCAAATTCAGTGACTACCAAATTGCTTGGACCAGCAAAGTAACTATCATGAGACCTAAACATCTGCTGACTAGGAATTAACACATCATGCAATATAAAAAAGTTTCCAAGGTAATCGCAACTACAGGCTAAATCCTGTACAAAATTAATTTAGATCACAAAAAGGAAGGGCACAGCAATTAAAATTCTACCTGGCAAACAAGAAGCTGTTTCTGATATTGTAGCTTCGCAACCCGTTCTTTCAGCTCAGTAACGTAAGATTTAATACTTTGTATGTTGTCCTCAGTTGCCTTCTTAAACATCCTTTGCATTTTTCTCACATTGATGGAGCTTGATTTCTTTTGTGTAGACATGTTTTCTCTTAACGCAGAACCATTATTTTCATCAGTGTTAGAGATCCTCTTTTGCCTGGGCGTTGAGTCAATACCAGAAAAGATACTATTTCTCTCTGGGGTTCTGTTTTCAATATCATGTTCCATTACTTTGTGAGACGAAACTGGTGTAGAGAAAGGTGATCGTATTAGATTTTGCATGTTAGCTGCATTGCTCAAGCTGAATGGAAGACCCTTCTTCTTTTTGAAGCACATCGACTCGGGAGTCTCCTCACAAGTTGGAAGGTTCATAACTAGTTTATCTATGGATCTCTCAACGTTCTCAAGCTTCTCTTCGAGAACAGAGATGTCACCTTCTTGAGAATGCAACCGTGCAATCTCTTCTCTCAAGGTAGCTTTATCTTTTAGGCGAACTTCATCTGGAGTAAAACTCGCTGCGTGCATCGCTTTAATTTCTGATAGCATCTGAGCAATTGTTTCAACAGTATCTCGACTTCCAAGTCTCTGAGATGCAACCTCCTTGTGAAGAAGCTCCAGCGCACGATTTGCTTCCTCACCAAGTTGTCTTTGTCTTGTCTCCAGCTTTCTTATTTCAGTAACTAACATTACTGTAGAATTTGCTGATTTTCCTCCAATCTTTCTCAGTCCCTTGAGTTTTGAATCACCTTTTAGAAAAAGGTCGTTTTCGGTGCTAAACGAGAGCCGCTTAACTGCATGACAAGAAGGTCCATAATAGCCTGAAGCCTGCAGTAGATTAAATTTACGAAATTATGCAACAAGAGATAGAGAGGTGAAGAGATACAGATTATGATTTCTGTATTAGATAGATAGGAATGGAATGCACGTAAACTGTTTTTTTAGTTGGTTGAAGGAGAGGGTTGGAGAGAGAGAGAGAGAGACGAAGGTGAGTAAATACCTTTTGTTCTTTGTGTGCGCTTTTTTCTAGCTCAAGTTGAGATTGTGCTAGGTCTCTTTGACGCTTCAGCTCATAAATTTCTCTCTCCATCTGCAAGTAAACACTATGATCAGGATTTGTAACGTCTTTAAAACAAGCCGTGATATGAAACTGAATCAGTTACTTCTTTTAATGCCGTCTAAATTCAAACTTGGTTTCACTCCTAAAAGTAATAACAGCCAAGTGCATGGAATCTCAAAAGTGAAATATAAGTGAAGGGCACATAAAACTTAATGTCACTGAAATATGTATGTCCTAACCAAATTACAAAACATTAGTATCCCACCCTTATCTCACCCTGAAAAATGTATGCCCTAACCGAGTTTCAAGAATTTTAGCTGCATGCCTCCAACTCATACTCAATAGTTTAACTCACATTGCAAGGAAACAAAAGGCTCACGGTGATCCAACTGAGAAACACTGTTCGAAATATCCAATGTGTATTGCTGTAGCAACATTTTTCAAGAATGTATGCCCTAACCGAATTTCAAGAATTTTAGCTGCATGCCTCCAACTCATACTGAATAGTTTAACTCACGCTGCAAGGAGACAAAGGCTTTAAGGTGATCTAACTAAGAAACATTGTTAGAAATATCCAATGTATATTCCTGTAGCAACATTTTTCAGGCAGCAAAACTAGTTCTTATATATTTAGGGAATATTGTCTAATTGCTTCAACTAACATATAATTATTGGGAGGAAAATATGGATTAATTTGCCGAAAAATGAAGTCATATTCTACTATATGACGTGATATCCCTCACTTTCCATATTGTTTGAAGGGGATTCTAAACAAGGAAATACCATTTTTCCTCTCCATATGGACTGATTCTTTGGCTAAACCTTTTCATAAGGAATTTGATGCCAAAGCTAGGAGTGCAGCAGGCCAAGGAAGCTGAGTTCAGCAGTTGCAGATGCATATTCCTACCATTGCAACTACTTTAGATGAATTGTAATGTTATAAAATGCTTAAGGAAGCAGATGAGGAGGTAGGTGATTGATATATCATATCTTAACAATTAACATCATTGCATTTGGATTTATGAGCTTGTGCTGACTTAAAAACACCCAATGATTTGTATTAATTTTCAGGAGGTCTCAGATCTTGAATTACACGTAAAAAAGTTCGTAATACCTGCTTAATCTTCATATCCTTTTCCCTCAGCAAAGATCTAAAACTCGAAGATGCAGGTGGCTCAGGGCTTCGGAGCTCTGCTTCAAGTCTAGCAACTTCCTCTTTCAGGTGCTTTACTAATTGCTTCTTTTCAACAACCTGAATTTGCAAATGGGATTATAATTTCGTTATGACTTGATCCTAGATGTTGCAATGAACCCAATACTCAATATATAAACGCAAATCCACATATCAGTAAGTGACTAAAGGTACAGTGCAGAATATGTCAATTACAATGCTGCAAGCAAAAAATCAGTTAGAGAAGCTCAAACGATGCCTCTACAGCACAGTTTATATAGTAATGAGAGATCCTTTATGTACATATAATGGAACCTAATTTATCCATAACACTGGTAAATGAAATTTAGAATCAGAAGCCATTAACTTAATTTGCTACTTACAACTTCTTAAGGTGTGTCGAAGAAGATTTCTTAGAGATACTACAAAGCATGTAACGGGAATGAACTCATGTTATCAGCTCAAAGATAGGGCCAGATTCAATATTACCAAAAGTTAATATATAATGCCATTCCAAGCAGTTTTTTTTTCAATACCATGTTAACTTGGGCACTGTTTGTAACTTCCTTTGCACTTGTTGCAAATGAAAGTGTGTTTCTTGATTGCTCCACATGGCTCAGAGCAGGACTGATAGTGCAAATAATCGCTGTTCGTGCATTTCCACCAAGTGATGTCTGCAATATTCTTGTGAGTTTTGAATCTCGGTAAGGAATGTGGCCGCTTCTCTGTCCACCACTGCAACATAAGAATAGAAAAGAGAAAAGAAAATCATATTAATTAGCCCTTCAGTTCCTACTACAAGTAATTTCAGCATTACATACTTATCACAAAGGGCAATAACTGGGAATGCAACTAGAGTCATCGTCTATACACATTTGAAGAAGATTTATTGGTTAATAGAAGGCATGAAATATTCCAGTTTCATAGTTCTTTCCTTATTGATATTTGTGGGGCATCAGATTGATGCAGCTAATACACATTCCACGAGAGTGCAGTGAATCAAGTAGATACAATTCGAACATCATAAAGTATTTGGCCGCAACTTTTCAAAGCAAATTTAAATGACTACAAAGAATTTTCCTTTTAATCTCAAATCACATGATACTCACTCTTCCTACAGGTATGCTTACCTTAGCTTTCTGATTACAGTTGTCAATGTCAGTAGGCTTCTATTAATATGACTCCCTTCCTTCAACCTTGTACCATCTGTATTTGCTTGAGTGGCACGCTCACTTCCCGCAAGATCTACAAGATTCTGTAGTAGTCTAACCGGCTATTGTTAAATGATCTTATAATGCTTAACAGTGAAAGATACAGAGTGAGACTAAGTTAAACATACCAAACTGGCTAGAAATGACTTCACACTTCCTGAGTCTTCTAGAAGACTGCTTTCAATTGTCTGAAATCATAAAGTTAAATAAATGAAGAGAAGATGTAAAATGTATAAATGGTTTGGCATTTCCAATATTCGTAATACTTGACATGATGACTTGGCTCAAGTAACTAATTATGTCATGTGACCCATGAGAGAAGAAAATGTAGCATCTTCAGAGGCACAGTTCAGCTATCTAAGATTATTCATAAATGGTTTGGCACTTCCAATATTCATAATACTTGACATGATGACTTGGCTTAAGTAACTAATCATGTCATGTGACCCATGAGAGAAGAAAATGTAACATCATTAGAGGCACAGTTAAGCTATCTAAGATTATACATAAATGGTTTGGCACTTCCAATATTCATAATACTTGACATGATGACTTGGCTTAAGTAACTAATTATGTCATGTGACCCATGAGAGAAGAAAATGTAGCATCTTTAGAGGCACAGTTCAGCTATCTAAGATTATTCATAAATGGTTTGGCACTTCCAATATTCACAATACTTGACATGATGACTTGGCTTAAGTAACTAATTATGTCATGTGACCCATGAGAGAAGAAAATGTAGCATCTTTAGAGGCACAGTTCAGCTATCTAAGATTATTGTTCCCTCTTAAATTGAACAGTTTTAAATGAACTCCTATTATTAGCAATGATCCTGGTTATGCAGTTGATTTCTAGCATCAAGTATCATGCAAATATAAAAGGTTGCTAGTGACTTGGAAAAAAAATTCATGGGGGATGTATTCTATTTTCAAAATAATAATTACAAAGTTCGAGGCTTGGGTAAACTTATCCTAGTAGATTTGTGCAACATTATCACATAAGTTTTTGGGCTCCAACGGCTCTAGCAAGAAAGTTAAGCTGGCTGTAAGAAAACTAAGAAAACATACCAGTCTAATTATCTGATGTGACCTTGAGCTTCTATCATTAAGAGAGGTTTCACCGACCTGCCTTTGAGCTGCAACCATAGCAACTTGTAAATTGGAACTAATATCCTTCCTAATCAGTTTATCATGTATTCAAGAAAAAGGCGAAAAACTTGAAGAGAAAAAATAACAAATGCTCTAAACATTATTGCAGTGTACCACCTTCACAAATGCTTATCAGGTGCCTCAAATGCTGATCATCCTTCACAACCTCTTCAATTAACTTATCCACAATGGTTCCTCTCTGCATGATTAAAGAAACATTGGAATGCACAACTCTACTGAATCCAATTTAGTAAAACTTGTAACACGTTTACCTCAGGGTCATCCAGCAGGCGGAGAGAACCAGATTCTCGGTTCAGAAGATCTACAACAGTTTCATTATAAATCTCTAATGCAGAGAACTTGAGCAGAAATTCTCTCTCAGGAGTCTGTTAGAGAACAAAACTAAGGTTTCAGAGAATATCGAACAAAAATTAGATAGAAAATAAAATAAAAGAATGGTCCCATCTTACAAGTTTAATGTGCTTGTAAATGTCTTTCACCGCATCTTCTGCCACGCCCCTCATTGTGAATGTTTTTCCACTACTAGTCTGCCCATATGCAAAGATTGTTGCTGTGGGAGAAATATTACAAATCAATAAGAAGGAACCACCAATATGCAATATATACCTGTAGTTAAGAACTACTTTATTCAATAAAAATAATCCATGTATAATTTACCATTAATCCCACCAAGAGCTGACAAAGCAACATCTCTGGCGCCTTCTTCATAAACTTTCCGTGTAGAACAAGTAGGATCAAAAACCTTATCTGATAACAATTGTTTTCAATTATTGCATACAAGCAAGATATATTCCAGCCAACCACAACAATAAGACAAAGCATTACTGGTAGTCCTATAGATTGTATTGGTTACTGAGTATACCGAATGTATATGTTCCCACATGTCTGTCATGATATAGATTCTTCGAAACAATGGTAGTGTGATCGATGATATCCCACGTAATCAGATCATATGCAGCTAACTCTTTTGGGCTCAGTGGCCTCATCCGAACAGTCACTAACATATTTTCCTCGTGGACTTTTGGACCGCCGGGTGTACATGCCGGGGACCTCTTGATCTTTGACGATGGTGTCACTGGAGCCATTATTGTCATCTTCGGCAAGCAGATTCTTTCTTGGCAGAATCTAAAATGAAGAAAGAATTATCAAAACAAAGATACTGTCACAAGAAACCACGCTGATTCGAACAGACCAGATTTCCACATTCATAATAAATCCAAACGAACATCCCAAATTCTCGGAATTGCACTTTGTTCCTCCCAAATTTCTGCCAGAAGGAGATTCTACAACGAGGGAAAAGATTCATAGGTTCTAAAGACTCTACAGCAAAGAAATATTTTTAAAAAAGAAAAAAAGAAAGGTAGAAGAAAATTATTATTATAATTCTATAATTTCCCACTATCAAACTGTAAGAATCAATTATCTACAGTAGTGAAGAGCAAGAAAACGAAGAAAACAGAATTCTCCTACTACAGGGATGAAGAGAGGGCAAAACTCCAACATGATCAAACAAAATGCAATTTTTTAAAAGTACGGTAACTGCAATAATGTAAAGAATGCGGGGAAAAATAAAGATTCGGAGAGATAATTCACTTACATTTGACAGAACCCCTAAGAATTCTAAGCGCCACCATTAACTAGAAAAAACAAGATTTGAAGAGTATGAAATGAAATTATTCAAGAAATGATGCTTTGTTTCTTTCTTTTGTCCTCCGATTTTACGAACGCTTAAGAAGTTCGATACAATTCCTTTTTCAGGTGAAAAATGAAATTTGTGCAAAAATGGAAAACTAAGAGAGAATCTATCGTTTTAGTTTAACTTTATAAATTACAAAATGCCAATTTTATAATTAATAACGGCTAGTATAGCAATGACCTGCAATAAATTACTTCTCGCCGTTTCCCTTCGCCCGCGGCGCTTGGAAAGCTTATTTGAAAATTATGGACCAGGCTCCACTTGGGGTCCACATATTTTGAAGGAAGGGATTCAGGTGTCCATAGATAATAAAATAATAAAAATTAATAAGATTACATCATTTGTAATAGAGAATTCCTATTTAATCTTTTATCAATTTGTTCATTTTCTATTTATGAAAATTATTTTACAAAATATCCCTTCATTATCACTCTTTAACAACATATTTTATTTATATTTTTTACCACTCATGACTTACCAATATCTTCACTTATTATCTTTAACAATACTAATTATTTATACATTTTATCACTCATGATCCACCACTAATTAATTTAAACTACACTAATGTAGGACTCTTACTCCACTTACAAAACACTTAATAATTTTTATTAAAATCTTTATTGAAGATTTCCATGATATATTTTGAGGATGAATTGGGTACTTTTTAAGGGACTACAATAGAAAAGGCTCATTGAATAGTAAAAAACCTCAAAGCCCAACCACCTATCATTAATAAATCAAGACTTGTATCATCTTATCAGAGCTGAGTTACATAACAGCTCTGAATGATACTCCAGATACTCCAATAGATTTCTATCAAGTGAGAGCTCACTCGAAGTAGGGGGAGTAGCTGATAGGTACAAAATATTTCTTAAAGGTAGGGGTGAACAAAATAATCGAAAATCGAATAGCTGAACCGAACCAAACCAAAAAATCAAATTTGATCTGGTTAATTCGATTATTTCAGTTAATTCGGTAGTTTGGTTTTCGGTCGGTTCGAAATTTTTTTAACCGAATAACCAAAAATCGAATTATATATGTATATATTATTTAGTTAAAATTATAATTTTAATATATCAATGTCATTAATCCTATTATTTCTCTCTCTCTCCCCCTATTATATCAATATATAATATTTGTAAAATATAATATTATTTATTTATTATATAATACTATCATTTTTTTTACAAAATATTTTATATATATAACATATAAAAATGTATTTTTATATATAAATATCAATATATAATATTATTTATATATTCATTTGAAAAGAATATTTTTTTTTGCTAAAAATAAACCATTATATATATATATATATATATATATAATATGATTTATTTATTCATTTGAAAAAATATTTTTGCTAAAAATTTGCTTCAGTTCTATTATTTTTTTGAAAATTTCGGTTAATTCGGTTCGGTTATTTTTCGTTCCAAACCAACCGAATAACCGAATACTCATCCCTACTTTAAGGGAATACCAGTGGGCCCACTAAAAAGCCCAAAAAACCTCAAAGCCCAACTATAGTTTATCAACAAATCAAGACCCATATTAAATGATCAGAGTAGAGTTACATAACAACTCTGAATAATAAGGAAAACCCCTCAGCATTAGAACACATGTATGACAAAGTTGACCATAGTGTTAGAGTCGAATCCTAATACGCTTTTGGAGCAAACCTAAGACCAGCACACACGTTCCCATGTCGCCCACTACCCAGAAATATAGGAACACCAATTCGCATACGATGCCATTACTCTGGTATTTTCTCGATCTCTACCTCTATAAATAGTCTTTCCATAGAAAACACCTAGTACATTATTTTACACGTGCAAATACACATAAATTTTACAATCAATACTCCTGCTCTCTTGCGATTGGCTCGCATATAAAATATTATCTACATGTTCTAACTTGATCGTCAGAGTCTCTCCCCTGAGAACATTCTCAGACTTGTTTTGCAGGCTTATCTCACTTTTATTGCGATGAATCGTACGAAGATTATCCAATCACCCTCGATCCATATTCAATAAGGTAATATTTGTTATAGAGTTTTAACCCGACACTATCAACTAGTGCCGTCTGTGAGAAACTTGACTAAGACGTGAAGGAAAATCTTAGTTTACCCGTGCTCCCGATGATCTATCTTGGATATTTAATTCATCATACATTGATTATATTATAGCATGCTTCTATATAATTAATTGCAACACATAACTACATAAGTGTTTTCTCGTGTTTACCTGCGAATTTCTGGGACAGTTGATTAATTGTAGACTCCAACTTTGATCTTCTATATTATCTCCCGGATGTCTATTCTCTAATACTGAGTGACAGTAATCTATGGAGAATACTGCAAAAATTTCGTCTCTTATGTAAGATCTTGTGATTTTCGAAAATCACATTGTGGCATAGGATCATCTTATTTTCTCCTACCTTATATTTATAATGCTTTCACTGGAATAATATTTAGAGATGACTTTTCAAAGCTAATAAATACAATAATTATCTCCAATTCTTGAAGATGATTCTTATCTATAATAATTATATCTTGATATCTAATAATATCAGATAATATCTATCTAGTTATAGGAGATGTATTAAAATAATACATAAATCAGAACAGAGTCTCATTGGGACTCTAATAAGGGAGGGATGAAATTTAGGCAGTTCCAGGCCTTGATAGGTCAGCTAAGGGATCAAACAGAAGGAATAAAGATGGGCATAAAATGAACTAATTATATATGTTCAACACAGAACATAAGTTAATTCATAAACATTTATTAATTCCACTAGAAAATAAATGTAGACTTACCTCTTTATTACCGAAGTTGGGTCGGGCTTGTACTTAAACTTAGTAATCTCCGTATTTAAGATATCGCAAGTCCATTAATTATTTTTAGCACTCTGGCTGCTTAAAATAACTAATCTATTTAATTCCTTAAGTAGTACCACTCACCTTATTAATTTACTTGAGCTAACTCAACCTACATGGTTTAGTATAATAAACTTTTTGAGCTCCTTAAGGGGACGTCATCATCCTAAACGGATACAGTGACTCGATACAAGTAACTGGGATGTCAATGGGTGAGTTTTACCCGGACTGATCTGGAATCGTTCATGACTCATTAAATTTTAAAACAGTGATTCCAATTTTGGTTTCAATTCTATATCCGTTTTAGACCCAGACCGTTTATACTCATAGTTTGATGGTCTGATCTGGTCCGTCCAGGTCCGATTCTGGTTTCAAAATCAGAATCGATACTTATTTATTGGTTCTGATCCGATTAAAACTCGTCTATTCACAAGCCTACTTAAGTTTAGGTTTGTCAATGAGTCGGTTTTACCCATACCAATCCGGAATCACTCATAGCCCATTAAATTCTAAAGCAATGGTTTCAATTCTAGTTCTAGACCCACTTAGATCCGGATTGTTTCAGACCCATAGTTAATAGTCTGGGTCTAGTTCGGATCCAGTATCTAATAGACCGATTCCAGAACCAAAACTAATACTTATTTATTGATTCTGGTCCAGATAAAACATGCCCATTGACATCCCTACAGGTAACTAGCATGACATAAAAGCACTGCCACCACCCAAGATGTGGAGAATCTTGGGTTATCTTATGTAACCTTCATCCATAACAAGTCAAAGTGATGGTCAATAATCCATACTCACTTAAAACCTTATCGAGATTTAGATCAATAATCCATTGACATCCCCACAGGTAACTAGCATGACATACAAGCACTGCCACCACCCAAGATGTGGAGAATCTTGGGTTATCTTATGTAACCCTCATCCATAACAAGTCAAAGTGATGGTCAGTAATCCATACTCACTTAAAACCTTATCGAGATTTAGATCAACTTAAAGTCCCCGAGATCTAGGTTCTTCACGACGATCAGATAGAAGAACTCATCTCACTGCGATCTATCAATACGTTAAGACGTACTAGCATAGACAAGCAATCAAGTCAAGTCACTTCTTATCTATACTGCAGCCTATACCGACAACTCGTTCTCAAGTTGTCTCAGCTGTGATCCTTTTTATATCTCAATTAGTTTAACCAATCATACAGACTTTTGTGATCTTTTACACACTAAATGATCTAACTTTTATATGAGATAATGAAACAAACATATGCAATCAAGTAAACAATTCAGATAGGAGATTGTAACAATAGTAACAAGAAACATTATATACAAGCTCAAACATTCTGCTTTTAGTATACAAATCCAACAATACATGTTATTCTTATATCTTCTTATGGTTGACATGTTGTCATAATGCATTATAACGGAAGGCACATGTTTTTCCCAACAAGAAATATCCTCTAAGAAATTTATTAGCCATTCGACTTCTTCGCCAGGATTTTCTAAGGTTAATTTCATTTTAGATCAAGCTATACAAGTTTTCTTAAGAAATTTCTATGAAACTGCTCCCCCACCTACGGTGAACACGAATCCATTTGTGGATTTCGAGTCTTTTGTGTCGGATATCCAATTTACATTGTTTTATCCTTCCAAAACAGTTGAATATCTTATGTAGTGTAAACTATAGTTCAAAGTATATTTTAAATACCTTAGAACTCTAATTAATGTGGTCTAATAATCCTTGCTTGGATTACTTGTGAACCGACTCAATTTGCTAAATAAATATTTATGTCTGGTCTTGTACAATTTGCTAAGTAAATTAGACTTCCAATGACCCTAGCATAGTCCAATTGGGATACAGAGTCTCCTTGATTTTCTACTAAGTGTAGATTTAAATCAACAAGCGTTTTAGTCGGAGGTAGATCAAAAGCTTTGAATTTCTTAAGTACGTTCTCGAAATAGTGAGATTGTGATAAGACAATTTCATCAGGTGTTCTAGAAATTTTAATTCCTATAATCACATCAGCTATCCCCAAGTCTTTCATGTCGAATTTCCTTTCTAATATTTCTTTAGTACTCATGATTATATCATGATTACTACCCATTATGAGCATGTCATTAACATAAAGCAAACAATGACAAAATTATTAGATGTACCTTTAATGTACACATATTTGTCACATTCATTAATTTTTTATTTTTTTTTGTCATTAAATACATAAATTTTAAAGGCCGCGTCACGGTGGACTCGAACCCGAGACCTTTGACCTCAGGCATTAACCACTCTACCACTAGGCCAACACACGCACACACACATTCATTAATTTTGAAACCATTTGACATCATCACTTGGTCAAATTTCTCATGCCATTGTTTGGGTGGTTGCTTAAGTCTGAATAAAGATTTAATAAGTTTGCAAACTTGTTTTCTTGTCCGGAGATAACAAACCCTTTAGGTTGTTCCATATAAATTTCATCTTCTAAATCCTCATTTAGAAATGAAGTTTTTACATCCATTTGGTGTACTTCAAGGTTATGCAATGTAACTATAGCAAGTAGCGTTATTATGGATGTAATCCTTGTAACATGCAAGTATATATCAAAGTGGTCATACCATTCCTTTTGTTTGTAACCATTGGCTACCAAAAGTGTTTTATACTTATCAATAGATCCATTAGTGTTAAACTTCCTCTTTAGAATCCATTTGCATCCTAAAGGTTTGCAACCAGGAGGAATGTCAATAATCTCCAAAGTGTAATTGTTCAAAATAGATTCGATTTCACTATTGATAACTTCTCTCTATAAGCAGCATCAGGACCAGACAATGTTTTTTCAATTGCTTAGGATCATCTTCCAATGAATGAACCACAAAATCTGGACCAAAGAACTTTATAGTTTTTGTTTTTTTCCACGTCTTCGTCTTGGTTCGGGTATTGGCTCAATATTTTTGTCAACATTTGGTCTAACATTTAATCTTCTGACGAGTTTTCTTATTAAGTTATATTCTTAGAACTTACATCATTCTTTTCTTTCTTGAAAAATATAGTTTCAAAAAATATAGTATTTCTTGATTCTATGATCATTTCTTCATTCATATCAGGTATTTTCGACTTGTGTACCAAAAAACGATGTGTTACTATCGTTTGCATATACTATGAAGATGCAATCAATAGTTTTAGGGCCTATCTTAACTTGTTTTATTTTTTGTATTTCGACATTTGTGTGACACCCCCACACTTTCGTGTATTTATAGGATGGTTTCCTACATTTCCATAGTTCATATGGAGCTTTATCTTGTTTCTTTTGGGGTAACTTGTTTAATATTTTATTTACCGAAATAATAACTTCTTCCACATGTTATGTGATAAGCCCGAGCTACTCAACATAACATTTATCATTTCCTTTAACGTTCTATTTTTTTGTTCGTCAACACCATTTGATTTTGGTGTATAAGGTGTGTTGATTGATAAATAATATCGTTTTCACGATAAAATTCTTCAAACGGTGCAACATACTCACCACCACGATCGCTTCGAATCATCTTAATTTTCGTGTTGAGTTGATTTTTAACTTCATTTTTATAACTTTTGAAAGCTTCGAATGTTTCGTCTTTACTTCTCAAAAGATACACATAGCAAAATCTTGTGCAACCATCCAAAGTAGTTCTTTCCACCTCTAGTTTGCACAAGTTTTAAATTGCATAAGTCGGTTTGAATCAAATCTATAGGAAAATTAAAGCTTTTTCTGTAGACAAGACTGACTGTATGCTGAGAGTAGCTAGTCTGTCAACTGATAGTCCAGTACTAGTGTCAATACTACTCGTCAGTTCAAATAACGACGGTCTTATACCGAGTGATATCAGTTAGCAAACCTATTGACTGTTAAGGCAGCAAGTTAGTTAGACTTATAACTAATGTTCATGCGGAATGTGTTGGTTACATATTTGCCTTATGTAAAACTAATACTCAGGTTTAAACACTTAGTCAAATTTGATTAGTTAGCATTCAGTTTATAACTTCTCAGTATCGAACTGATACTGATAGAAGGTTTCAAAATGATGATATGCTGCTTGTGTGCTGATGATGACAATTATATAACAAGCAATGTAAGATAGTATAGAAAGTAAATAACACGTTGGTTTTTACGTGGTTCAGAGAGAACAACTCCTACATCCACAGACTGATTGCACAGTTAATCCACTAGCTCAGGATTAGGTCTTGTTTACGGGTACAAGAGTAAACCTAGATAGTGAGTTCACTTTATAGTATCCAACTAAACTTGGCGTTCTTCTTACGCTCCGTTGTTGCTAGGAAACCCAAACTGCTTTCGGATAAAGTTGACTTAACCTCTAGCTTACAGGTGCTAGAAACCAAGCTTTCAGCAACTGACACTCCATTGCCTACTTACCCAAACTTCTACTAAACCGTGGGGGATTGTAGAGGGGTTTTCCAAATTATTATTTGAGTTATCACATACGATATAATCAATATGTCTAGGCTAAAAATATACAAAGAGAATATTCTAGACTTAAAGAAGTGTATGTGAAATCTCGAGCTGATAAGTATATTTGAGCTCTGGAGATTTGCTGATACTTAAGGAACTTCATTCTTTGAAATCGCTGTTTGATTATCTTGAGCTTTGGTTTGATAGCTTTTGGAAATTCAATTGTGCAGTGTTTCGGTAACCTGTGAAGGTTGGATTTTACATATACATATAGAAAGAGATAAGGATAGAGTCGTTGGAGGGACCACCATTCATATTCTTCTATTTTGTCGTTTGAATTCTTCCCGTTGATAATCCTCGTACGTCTCCTGACAAAGGTTGCATCATCGTACACTATAGCTCTACAACTCTAAAAATATGGTATGTCGTGTCAGGATCTTCTGCAGATACGCTACTACACGTTTCGAGTCAAACACTTAAGGTTTAATATTTTCTGTGTTTCTTCAGCATGTACTTCAAGTTTGGCGGTCGAGGCCGCTCAACATATTCTCGGCGATGCGGATTACATCTTTTATCGACTTTGAACAATGAAAGTTAGTATGATGCTTTCAGTTAGACTTAGATATGTAGTCAACTTTGACCTTTCATCTTGCTAGCTTTGACTTCATATTGTTGGCCTGATTACTGGTCGTCAGCTTTGACTATCAATTGTTAGCTTTAACTCCTGGACATCAGCTTTGATTCCTGGTAGTCAGCTTTGACTTCTGGTACCCAATTTTGACTGTCGGTACCAGCTTTGACTTCTGGTACTCAGCTTTGACTTTCATAAAGTTTGTCGGCTATCTGATATGACACTTAGTCATATTCTGACTCTTTCTCAGTCCGTCAGCACTGAGTCTTAAATTTTCGATCTTAAGGCTTCAGTCTTCAAACTTCAGTCTTCGACTTTACTCTGTCAGTCCTTCTCTCCAGTTGTCAGTCATTCTCTTCAGTTTTGCTTGTACTTCAGTATTCAGACTTTCATTGGTTTTCCTTCAGTCTTCAGTCTTCAGTATGTGATCATTCAGTCGAACTGTTCATCAGTTGTGTTGGTACTGATACTCTTATCAATATGATTGGTCATTGTACTGCTAGAACTTCTTCAGTCTTGGGTCTGTCCAAGCTGGTAGTTCCACTACTGAAAACCTGTAACAATAACGACTAACTCTAAAACAAGTCAGTAGCATTAGTTACTTCAGCAAGACAGTCATTAGAGGTTTTGGAATCTAATCAAAACACACAGTTAAGATAGATTTAATTCCTGATACTTAGGAATTTTCCCAACAAGAGGCGTAGTTGATCTTTCTACCGAATGAATGTCTTTTTGCCATTTTTGCTTCAACACAAAATTCACACTTATTATGTTGATCAAAAGATATTTTTGGCAACAATTCTAAATTCACTAATCTACTTAAATTTGCATGTTCTTATCTATCATGCCATAAATTAGGAGACTCGATCACATATGCAACATTATTCTTTATTTCATAATTGGATATTACATTGAGTATATTAAGTTTGAAAAGGTTGTTAGCTCCATATCATTTTTCCTACAAAATCACTATTCTTGGTAATTACAACTTTGTCTGCTTCAAATACTAGTCTAAAACTAGCCTTGCTCAAAACATAACCGGACACAAGATTCTTGCGAATGTCAGAAACATACAACACGTTGGTCAACGTCACTTTAATCCCCAAGTCATCTTTAGCATTACGTTTTTCGTTCCAACGATCTTGGAAGGAGTAGAGTTGCCCATGTACAACTTCATCTTTTCGGTGATGGATTCATAGGTGGAGAACATTGATTTATCTGCACATATATGCTTTGTAGCACCAGTGTCGACCTACCACCCGTTGGGTTGTCCACCATGTTGACCTCATCTACAACAACAAATAGATCAAGTTCAGGAAAATCAAGGGGTACCTTTTTTCTTCCGTCATGTTGCTTGCTGATAACCCACTTTCTTCTTTAGTTTGCGGCAATCATTTGCCTGTACCTGGACTTGCCATAGTTGTAACAATCTCCTTTGATTTTCTTTTGCTTCTTGGTGTCTTACTTCATTCCATTGAACTTGCGTTACTTGTTGTTTTGCTAGACTCGGCCAGATTTATCTTTACCTCCATGAACGATGTCTTCCTCATGTTGTCAGATTTATTGTTGTCTTCTTCAATCCTCAAGCGTACGATGAGATCTTCAAGTCCCATCTCCTTGCATTTATGCTTTGCAAATAGTTTTTGAGGTCTTTCCATATCGGTGACAAGATTTAAAAATGTCCATACTTTCGACGAGAATATCATGTAGGATCAATTAGAGTTCTTGCACTTGTTCAAAGACCACCTTGCTATCCACCATTTTGTAATGTAGGAAGCCTCTGATGTTAAACTTCTTTAAATCAACATCTTTTGCCTTGTATTTTGTCTCTAAATAGATCCACAGTCTATTCGATGTCTTGACACTAGAATAAACACTATAGAGCGTGTTGTTTAGCCTGTTGAGGATGTAGATACGACACAAAAAGTCGTTGTGATGTCATGCATCTAACGCATTGCATTTTTGTTCGTCGGTCTCATCTCCCCCCACATTTGGTGGTGACTCATTCAAGAAACGAGCCAAATTAAGAGTAGTAAGGTAGAAAAGCATTTTAGATTGTCAACGTTCAAATTCAGAAGTTGAGATTTTTTTCGACTTTTCAGCATGAACAAGGGCGTTTGGAACGTTGCTTCAACTTGTCGCCATTTCTACAAAAAATTTATCTTGTGATTGTTAGTGCATGTGCGTAGAAATGCAGAGTCAAAGAAAACAAAGTAGGATAAAACCGATGAAGGAAAATCTTATTTACCCATGCTCCCGAGGATCTATCTTGGATGTTTAATTCATCATACATTGATTATATTCCTAGCATACTCCTATATAATTAATTGCAACACATAGGTGTTTACTCGTGTTTACCTATGAATTTCTGGGATAGCAGATCAATTGCGGACTCCAGCTTTGATCTTCTGGACTGTATCCTAGATGTCTATTCTCCAATACTGAGTGAGATCAATCTATGGAGAATACTATATAATTTCGTCTCCTATGTTTCTCTTGTGATTTTCGAAAGTCACTGCTATGTCATAAAATAATCTGATTTTCTCTCACCTTATATTTATAATGCATTCCCTAGAATTCTATTTAGATTTGATCCTTGCATATCTAACAAATACAATAATTATCTTCAATCCCTGAAGATAATTCATATCTAGAATAATTATCTCTTGATATCTAATAATATTAGATAATATCTTTCTAGATATAGGAGATGTATTAAAATAATACATAAATTAGAACAGAGTCTCAGTGGGATTTTACATAGGGGATGACGAAATTTACAGCTTCAAGTCTTGATGGGCGGCCCAGGGATTAAATACAAGGAATAAAGATGGGCCTAAACTAAATTAATTACCTTATATTCAGCCCAAAACATAAATTAATTCATAAACATTTATTCATTTCACTAGAGAATAAATGCTAACTTATGTGATCTTCTACACATTGTATGATCTAATTTTTGTATGAAATAATGTGACAACATATGCAATCAAGTAAACAATTCAGATATGAGATTGTAATAGTGGTAACATGAAACATTGTATACAAACTCAACCATTCTGCATTCAGTATACAAATCCAACAACCGACGTAAGAGTTAGTCTCTTTTTCTATAAGATAAAATTGTTACGCTATAGTGCATGCGGTTCCACTGTAAATATAACAGTTTGACTAAATATGAATAGTCGCACTACTAGTCCTTATTTCAAAACAAACTACTTGATATTCAGGATTGGGTAAGGCTTTCGAATGATGTATGAAGTAGTATTGTTATCTTCGAATTGGTGTGTTTGAATGTCTTCTAAATGGTCTATTTATAAAGAAGAAGATATCTTTTCGCGAAGTGATACGTACCATTTCATGTGAAAAGGTACGTAATAACTATCTCTAACCACTTTTAACTACCTCTAACCAACTCTATTAAATAAATTTATATAGAAAATCATAATTTTCCAATACAAACAACGATGCTTGTAATGAGCACTACTGTACATATTAGCGCACACACTCCTAATACTATCCACTGACAAGATAATTATATGTGGTAAATCTAGAATATGCAGATATGCGAGATTTATGTAAAGCAGTAAGGAACACCAAGGCTTTTACGTGGTTCGATCGTTAATGAGATCTACGTCCACGAAGGAGTGATTCCTCAATACTTTCACTATGTTTTGATTACAGTGAGTATAGCTAAAAGCTCTTAGTATTCAAGAAGTTGCTAACCTCTACCTTCAATCTAACTCCTATTTATACATGTCCGAGGGCTCTAAAGGCGTGCCCATTCCTCCATCGTCGGGACTCTTCCCTCAGGCGTGTGGACTCTTCCTCTGCATGCGGGGACTGCTCCTCTTCCGTGCGCCACGTGTAGGGTTTTGGGGTTGGTGGGCGGCGCCGATTGGGGTTTAGAGGATGGGGTCTTGGCTTAACCGCACGGGCGTCCATAAGGCTAGCCCACTGTTTGGGCTCGCTAATGGGCTGGCGGTTGGGCCATATCCCATCATAGCCCCGAACAGTCGAGTGACAAACGTGCCGAGGTGAAGCGAAGAATGCGCTTTGCCGAGGTGAGGTGTTGCTCGGCTGAAGTTGTTGTCGAAGGTGTTGTCTTTTTGACGTGAGGGTTTATTTGGCGATCCGGGTCCAAACTGAGTTGGGTGGTCTGTCGTTCTGGGCATGCACCGCTTGCCGAAGACCGAAGTGAGTCGTCTGTCGTTGGACAAAGATGCGCTGCGAAAGGAAGTCGAAGTCCGACCTGGATAACGACCCCCTTCGTAGGTTACACCGAGGTCCGATCTGGAGCGGCACCGCTCTTCTGGAGGATGTCGATGTCCGACCTGAGAGGCGGATCTGGATAGAGAAATCATGCTGGATGGTGTCGAGGTTCGTCCTGAGTGACCGCCCTTCTATGGATGCCAAGGTGTGGCTTGAGCAAGATCGAATCTGGGGCCGGGCGCCAAGGTCCGATCTGATGGAGATGTTCTCGTGGGGGCGGTCCGATGGTAGACGCCGAGGTCCGATCTGGATGCCCGCCATTTGGGAAAGGCCGAGGTACGACCGAGCGCCGCTCGGAGGACGCCGAGGTCCGTGTGATGATTGCAAGGTCGATCAAGGCGGTCATCTTACCCTAGCGTCGTCATATGCGCCAAAGTAGTTGGGCACTCGAGCAGCGTCGCGCCGATTCCACATCCAATAGCGGTAGGCACGTGTGAAAGTTGAAACGGCAGTTTTGGGCACCATTTGTCCTATAAATAGCCCAAATGAGGAAACTGCTGACGCTTTGTTTTCGTGAGAATACATTCGCGAAATTTCCTAATTTTCATTCAAACTTGTTGAGGAAGTCCGATATCTCGCCCAAAAGTAAGTATGTATTCTTCATCTTCCTTCTCGCTCAAAATTCGGGTCCGCTTGTTTACGGCCGTTTGCCTCCGGCGTAAAGGAGTATAAGTGCTATAACCACTTTGGGTAGGTCCGTAGGATTATGTGCTAGGGTCCCGCGGTATCATCGGTATGAGACGGACTTAGGGTTGGCGGGTGAGGTCGAGGTTGACATTGGAGGAGCTTTTTGAAATAACGAGAATACCGTATTCGGAGGAGGCGTGGTGGTCGCTGCCATGCGGATGATAGGCGATGGCCCTCGGAAGGATTTATCACCGTATATGTAGATAGCTTAATAGCCGGCCTTAGGTTTCCTTTGCCCCAATTTTCCTTAGCCTTGAAGAATACTTCCATATCCTCGTATGTCAACTGACCTCGAATTCCATTAGGTCGGTGGTGGGGCAGGGGTTGTCCTGCTACAGTGTTGGTGAGAAGGTGTCCTTCGAGGTCTTGATGCGCTTTTTAGCCAAGACCATAGGTGGGTGTATTATCCGCCTCCTCGATCGAAATTTAAGATAGCGGCCCTCGGGTGTCCCATTGGAATAATAGGTATTTTTTCTCTGGTGAGGGGCACCCGAGGTATGAGCGGGGCCTCGTGCTACAAGGACGGAAAATCAAACCCCGGGCCATATGGAGGAGATGCTAAACGACCTCGGTGAGGTTTGTCAATTGATTTCACCGAGGACGACCAAATAATACCGGCCGAGCGCTTATAGGTCGAGGCATCGGAGCGGGTCCGATCGGGGTGAGGCATCCCATATATATATTTTTTGTGTATGTTGTTGGCATATCCGACCTCGTTGTCGAGCAAGTATTTTCTTTGTTGCGGTGAGGAGGAGGAGGGTTAGGGGGCTCACGATCACGGTCAAGCCGCCTCCCAAGAAAAAGGCGGCGAGGTGGACCTGGCCAAGACCGCCAAGCCCCAAGAAGGTTGACGACATAAGTCACCGACGACGGGGCCCTCGCCGGGTCGGGCCCGACACTGTGGGCACAGACTCAAGGCCTCGAGCACGGTGCCGCCTCAAGCTCGCCGCACCCTCCCAAGGTACGGTCGTCTCATGTGGCCATATCCGCCTCGCGATCCGTATTTAACTTGTGTTGCTTGCCCCTTTTTTTTTTTTTTTTAAGGATGCGAGCTCGATGATGGAGGTCCCGCAGCATGCGGTTGGGGACCGGAGTTGTCTCCGGGCTGATCGGCGAGAGCTCACCGTATGAAGCGCTGAGAGAGGAGCTTGTGCGGCTCGGGCGGATGCCGATGCCGCCGTGGCCGGGGGGAAGCCGAGGTCGCGGGGCAGGCCGAGGCCGCCTGAAGAGGGCTCTGGCACCGGAAGCCGCCCGGGGAGCTCAAGAGGCTCGCGGAGAGGCGGCCGGGCGGGCATGAGCTCGAGGACGAGAGAGGGCTAGGCTGGCCGCCAAGGCCAATGCCGAGGGCCTTTGCCGAAGAAGCTCGCCGAGTCGGAGAGCTTCTCGGCCTTCATTGCCGACCGCCGCCGTCTCAAGCCTGTGATTGTGTCAAAGCACTGGAGGGGTTGGCGGCCGCCATGCCCGGCTTGACAAGGTCAAGCACGGTTGGGTCGAGGTCGCCACTCGCGAGATGAACAAGGCGCACGCCCGGTGGTCTCCGAGGTCGGGTCCCGCCCGTGTTGGAGGCTTTGCATCCAGCCTCCTCCTTCGACGGCGGAGGCCGCCACCCAGGTAAGGAGGACGAAGATCCCGAACTCCAGGAGCTTCTTGCCGAGGTGCGAGCTGAAACAGAGGAGGAGGATGAGGCGCCGGACACCGAGCTTCCTTCCGAAGGGCTAAACTCGGGAGCAGCAAGAAGGGGCAGAGAGGCGGTCGTCGACTTCGATAAGACGGCCGAGGTCAATGACCGAATGTAATAGGTTAATTTTCCGGGTCGATAGACCCTTAGCCTTGTAAACATTCCAACTTTTGAGTAATAAAATTTATCACTTTCAAATGTGTGTTGTTTCTTTATTTATAACATTCCGCGTCTCAATACTTGGACTTGATCATGAATTGCTTGCCGTCGAAAGAGGTCCGAGGTGCCTTGGTCGGTAGGACGAGGAGGTGCTATTTTGGAGGAGTCGATCGTCCGAGCTGACTCAAGTTTTGGCGAGAATGGATGTCACCGCATCACCGCCGACCGAATAAGAAGATCAAGAGGCCGACCGAGAGTGGCCCGCCTCCGGCCGAGAACGAGGCGCTAAAGCTAAAGATCGCACAACTCAAGTCCGGGGCTAATTTATCTCGATGTGGTCCAAGGACGGCCGATGCAATGCGAGGAGCGCTCGAATTGACAACTGAGGAGCTAGCTCGGATCTCGTAAGAGCATGCAGAGTACGAGAAGGTAATCCACCTGGATCGGTGGAACTACCATATCTGGCCGGGATCGAGTTCGAGCTTGTCATGGAGGCATGGTGCCGAGGATGAGGAGGGCCTAATAGCAAAAGTTTAAAGACCGCCTCGACTCCATCATGAAGTACATGCAGATGTACGAGGTCGTTCAGAACGACGACGCCCCAATGCTCGCAGCCGAGTCTAGTCAATGGGCACCGGTCCAATAATAGAAGAACTCAAGAGGAGGCGGCTCGCTGATCACCAAGTGCTCTGGCCTAATGGGTCTAGCCGAGAGGGAGCATTTAGAGGGCGGTCCCTGGGCCTGAGGCGAGGGCGTGGAAGGCGGCGGTCGGGCGGGGCGTGGTCCCGGCCCGTCAGCTCGAGGGCCGAGGTGTGAACCCGGCGAGTGCACCGGAGCAGGCGGTGGTGCCGACCTCATTGATTGGGTGGAGGGCACCGAGTTCATTCCGGTATTCATCGCCGCCCGTAGATTTTGTTCAGAATCGTGCAGGCTTCCGAGTCCCATGGCGGGGCTCCCTAAGCCCGAATAAGTTTGATATAGCTTAGACTTTGTATGTAGTCATAAATGTATTTAGACTCGTTTGAAGTGTATATTTTCCCTGAGAGGTACAAACATAGCTTAGACTTCGCTTTGGTCGTAAATGTATTTAGATCAGATATGTAAGGTATATCTTCCCAAATAAAGGGGCATAATTTAACGAGATCCGATCCGGATGTCTTGCATGTAGATATTCCAACTTAATGGGTAATCTGTATGCGTGCATGTAGACGCTCAATTTAATGAGTAGTCTGTATGCCTCAGCACCGAGACGCTCAATTTAATGAGTAATCATGAGCGCTGCGCCGCTAGTGAGTACCCTACTTAGTGGGTTTTTCATCTTCGTAAGTGGCGTCCCTCAGGAAGGTTTAAATGTGGTATATCCAAATGGATGTTCACATATATATGAGACAGTGAAATATTCATTAGAAAACAAATGTTTTATCAATATGTAATCAACATCGTATTTGGGCAAAACAATAAAGGACTAACATGATGCCGATCCGAAATCGAAGCTATGTAAAGTACCTCCTTAAATGAGTGATATGCCAGTGTTCGGGGATAAGTGCACCTGATAGGTGAGCTAGCTTGTAAGCCCCTTTGTCGAGGTCCTCGTGAACGCGGATGGGCCTTCCCATGTCGGATCCAAATTGTTAAGACGCCCACCTCATGGGCTTCATTATTTCGTAGGACGAGGTCGCCTACTTGAGCCGGAGGCTTTGACCCTTTGTTGTAGTACCGCGCGCGACTGCCCTCAGATTGGCTTCGTTTATGAAGGCGAGCTCGCGCCTTTCCCGAGAGCATCAAGGTTGGCACGCAGGTCTTCCTCGCTCCCTACCGGTCGAAGTGGAGAGTGCGAGGGCTTGGTGTGCCGATCTCACCCGGTATGACGACCTCGGTCCCAGACCAAACCGAAGGGTTTCTCCGCAAAGTCCGAGGTGTCGCTCAGAGGACCGAGGACTTGGGGAGATTTTCAGCCCAATCGCCTTAGCTCGGTCTAGCCTCTTCTTCAATCCTTGTACAATCGTGCGTTCGTCACCTCGGTCGGCCATTCGCCTTGGGTGTGCGGCCGAGGTGAAACGCTGTTCGATCCGGAGCTCTTCACACCATTCCTGAAATTTCGTCCACGAACCGGGTGCCGTTGTCCGAGATTAGAATGTGCGGTATGCGAGCGGCGACTATGTTCTTCCACACGAATGTCTCAATCCTCCGCTCGTGAGGCTCGAAAGTGGCTCACCTCGACCCATTTTGTGAAGTAATCTACAGCGACGACTAAGTATCGGTTCGACCGGTGCTCGGTCGAACGGGCCGACGATGTCGATCCCCACCGCATGAAAGGCCACGGCTTTGCAGCCGCCGAGATCGGTCTGGGTAGCTTTTGTTGTGGAGTGCACCGGCACTTGACATTTTTGACGAGCTCGGCCGAATCTTGACGAGTGGGCCAAGAGTATCCCGACCTCGGCGCTTCTTTGAGAGAGCTCACACCGATGTGACTTCCACAAGACCCCTTGAATCTCATTGAGCACGTGGTCGGCTTCTTCCGGCCCGAGGCATCTCGTGAGGGTTGAAGGTAGGATTTCTGTGAGAGCGCCCATGTACGAGGTACTTTTGGGATTTCGCCATCATCTTTTTGGCTCGAGCCGATCTTGGGCAAAGGCGCCATCTTCCGTGTAGCCTTTATGGGAGACATCCAGTTCGGTTCTATCTCGGTGATGATGCCGATGTTGGCCTCGACGATGCTCCTAGCATGAACCTCCTCCACTGGTGGACTTGTTGACGACGCAGCTAACTTACTGAGGATATCAGCTCGCCAGTTTTCCCCTCGTGGGATACGATGAATACTGAAGTACCTGAATGAGGTCAGCATCTCCTTGGCCTTCTCGAGGTATTGTTTCATTCTGTCCTCCTTGGCCTCGTATTTGCCTAACACCTGGTTCACCACGACCTGGGAATCTCCGAATATTTGGATCTTGTCCACCTTCAATTCCTTTGCGAGGCGGAGTCCGGAGATCGGTCACCGACTCCACCTCGTTGTTTGTGGTCGGGAAGGTAAACCGGAGGCCGTGAGGTCACCTCCTGCTTGTCTCGGGCCGAGGAGGAGGATGTTCCGCTCCATTGCCTGCCTTGCATGAAGCTCCGCCCACGCACATCCGCCAGCTAGCCATCGTGGTGCGAGGATGATTCACGCGTGGGGGCGGGCGTTGGGGCGACCTCACCGGGTTGAGCCGACCTCGAATTTGGCCTCCACCGTAAAGTCGGCGAGGGCTTGCCCTTTATGGCCGGCACGGGAGTACGAAATGTCGTGCTCGCCGAGCCCAGGCCCACTGCTATACATCCGATGACTGGTTTTGACAAGACATGTCTCAAGGGTAAGTCGGTCAAGACTGGACGAAATGGGCTTGGAAGTAGGGTCGGAGGAGTCGCTTAGCTCACTAGGGCCATGCTACCTTTTCGAGGTGGTATACCTTGTCTCCGGTCCTTGAGAGCTCGGTGATGAAGGAGATGGGAGTTGTCGTCCGACCTCATCCCGACCAACACCGCTGATTGCCTCGTCCGAGGCGGCCTGTACAAAGAGAGAGCTCGCGCCTTCTTCCGGGCGGTCGGTGGGCGGTCGGCGAGATACTCTTTCACCGTGCGTGAAGGCGACCGGTGTTCCTCCCGTAGGGAAAATGTATGTTAACCCTCGCCCGAGGATCCATCTTGGTGTTTAATTCACCATACATTGATTATAAACCTAGCATGCGTCTATATAATTAAATCGCAACACGTTGGGGTTTTCACGTGTTTACCTTTGGATCTGAAGAGGTCGATGGAACGAGATGAACGGATCGAACGGATCGGACTCGTGCTTTGACCTTCTGGACTGTATCCCGGTTGCCCAATCTCCAACGCCGAGTGAGGACGATCTATGGAGAATGGTTCGGAAAATCACCCAATCTCTCTCTTCTAAATTTTCGAGAATCCTCTCAAGCCTACTATGAGATGCACGAAATTTAGGATTGGATTAATGAGCATTAACCTAGACTTCATCTCATACCTTATATTTATAATGCACTACCTTAATCCTATATGGAATATTACCATAATCCTATATGGAATATTACCATAATCCTATATGGAATATTACCATAATCTTAGATTATTTCCATACTCGTGATTATTTCCATACTCGTCGATTATTACCATAATCTTATATGGAAAGGATCTATGCATATACCATAAATATAATTATATCCTTGTGGATAAAGAGAATAAAATCTTTCCTTTGAGAGTACATAGGGCGCCGATTTTCTTGTAGCTACGGGCCCGACGGGCCACCTGTGGATCAAATGCAAGGAATAAAGATGGGCCTCAAATAAATTAATTATCTTATGTTCACCCTGTAACATAAATTAATTTATAAACATTCGATCATGCCACTAGAGAAAGAATGTCGACTTACCCTTTATTACCGGTTGAGTCGGGCTTGCACTTAGACATTACGAATCCTCAGATTTAAGATATCGAACGTCCATTAATCATTTATAGCAATCGATCGCTTAAACGATTAATAACTTCATTTCCTTAAGTAGTACCACTCAACCTTATTATTGTACTTGAGCTAACTCAACCTCGCAGGTTTAGTACAATAAACCTTTGAGCTCCTTAAGGACGCCATCATCCTAAACGGATACGGTGACTGACATGATAACTAGCGTGACATACAAGATCGCCACCACCCAAGATGCGAGAATTGGTTAGAACATATAACCCTCACTCATAACAAGTCAAAGTGATGGTCAGAACTCATACTCACCTAATACCTTATCGAGGTTTAGATCATCGTAAGTCACCGAGATCTTGGTTCTTCACGACGGTCGAAAAGAAGAACACATCTCATCGTGATCCTTCAATACGCCGAGACGCATCAAAGATAGACAAGTAACTAAGTCAAGTCACTTCTTATCTATATCGCAACTAAACCGACAACTCGCCCTTAAGTTGTCTCACCAGTGAAACTTTTATATCTCATTAAGCTTGACCAATCATACGCACTTCGTGATCTTCACACACCGTATGATCTAACTTATATATGAGATAAGGGACATAGATATATGCAATCAAGTATTCAAATCGATAGGAGATTGTAATAGTGGTAACAGAAACATTGTATACAAGCTCAACCATACCGCTTTCAAGATACAAATCCAACAATCTCCCACTTATACTAAAGCAAACTTTTAGTATACAATGTGTCTTTCTACTAGCTATTACAAACAACCATCACTTTGCTTCTCCCACTTATACAAAAGTTTCCTTTCTAAGTGGGTGCCATTAAGCTTAATTCAAGTCCTCTAACGTGTTCATCGTAGACTTTTTATGCGCACTCTTCGTGAATGGATCCGCTAGATTTTCCGTTGTATCAATCTTTTCAATCAGACGCCACCTCGCCTAACGATTTCTGATGACATGATACTTTCTCTCTATGTGTTTTGTCGCCTTGTGGGTCCGTGGTTCCTTCGAGTTTGCCACTGCACCTGAGTTATCACAGTAAACTATGATACTCTTGGGCAAACCAGGTACCACACCTAGATCCATGAGGTAGTTCTTGAACCATACAGCCTCCTTAGCAGCCTCCGAAGCGGCTACATATTCGGCTTCCATGGTAGAGTCCGCAATGCATCGCTGCTTTGCACTCCGCCAGGATACGGCTCCACCTCCCAAGGTAAACACATAGCCTGAGGTAGACTTTTTCTCATCACGGTCAGCTTGGAAATCCGAGTCTGTATAACCCAAAGGCATTAGACTATCTGCATGGTAAACCAGCCTATAATCTCGAGTCCTTTTCAGGTACTTGAGTATATGCTTTACTGCAGTCCAATGAGCTTGTCCAGGGTTAGACTGATATCTAGCTACTATGCCTACCGCATAGCAGATATCGGGTCTCGTACATAGCATTGCGTACATGAGACTTCCTACGGCGAAGCGTAAGGAACTTGTCTCATTTCCTCTATCTCCTTTGCAATATAGGTGATCATGCTTAGATAAAGGAACGCCATGTCCGAAAGGTAGCAATCCTTTCTCGGCGGTTTGCATACTAAAACGAGTAATCACAAGATCAATGTAAGACGCCCGAGATAAGCTCAACATTTTCTTCTTGCGATCTCAGAAACCTCGATCCCAAGAATGTACGCGATCTCCTAAGTCTTTCATTTGAAACCGATCGGATAGCCAACTCTTTACGCCCGATAACGCCTTCACGTTGTTGCCAACTAGAAGGATGTCATCTACATAAAGTGCAAGAAATACCACATCACCGCTGACATCTAACCGATACACACAACTCTCGCTAGGCAACTGGGTAAATCCATAGGACTTTACTACCTCGCCAAAGCGTAAGTTCCATGATCGGAGGTTCGCTAAGTCCATAAATGGACTTCTTAAGCTTCCATACTAGATGCTCTTCACCCTTTACCACATAACCTTCAAAGTTGTCGCATATAGATGTCTCTACCTTCCTCAAGGTAACCGCTTAGAAAAGCGGTTTTAACATCCATTTGCCAAACCTCTAGGTTCAAGTGGGTCTGCATGGCTAGAAGAATTCGATGGACTTGAGCATTGCACAGCGAAAAGGTCTCATCGAAATCGATGCCCTCAACTGAGTGTACCCTTCGCCACAAGCCCGGCTTTAAAAGTCGAAACCTCCATCGGAATCTCTTCCTCTTGATATCCACTTACTACCTACGGCTTCCTTGCCATCCGGTAGAGGTGTCTTTCATATACATCCATAGCCGTTATGGACTCCATTTCTAAGTCCATAGCGGTGTGCCATGATCTTGCATCAATATCAGACGCCTCCTCAGATGTCCATGGGTCGATTATCGCATGTTCGTCTGCTGACTAAACCAAGATTCACCCACGAACATAAATCGCTCGGGTCGACGAACAACCCTCCCACTACGACGAGGTTCTACAGCACAATGGCAACGGTGGCAGATACTTGTGGTTCTCAACTTGCACAACTTGTCGTGTAGGTACCACTTGTACGGTCGGTATCTCCAAAGGAACTCGACCCACTTCAATTTCTCAAGTATCCGTGTCGATCCTCCCACTAGACTCGACATCTCGCACTTTCGCCTAATCGGTGGTGGAATACGATCATCTTCTAATTTCAAGAATGATTTCAACTTTGGACTTATGATTTTCATATAATTCTCTTCTAAGAATCGGGCATTAGTGCTTATAATGACCTTCCGATCCTTAGGACTATAGAATAAACCACCTTCGCTCCTCTAGATAGCCAATAAATGCCTTTGGCCGATCTAGCCTCCAACTTGTCGCCTTCTTGTTCAAAGACACGTGCCGGATCGCCCATATCCTTATGTGGCTTAAACCGGGCTTCATACCCAAACCACAACTCGAAAGGGTCTTTTCGATCGACTTGACTGTACTAGATTTAGCAAGTATGCCGCCGCTCTCAAGGCATATCCCCGTAACGAAATAGCAATGTAGCATAACTCATCATAGATCTAACCATTTCCAAAAGAGTCCTATTTCTTCGCCTCCCGACACACCATTTTGTTGTGGTGTGCCCTGTGAAGTGCGCCGGGAGGTAATCCCACACTTCACTAGATAGTCCATAAACTCGTTATCGAGGTATTCGCCACCGCGATCGCACCGCAGCGACTTGATACTCTTACCTAGCTTCGCCTCCACTTCCGCCTTAAACTCTTTGAATTTCTCAAAGCATTCAGACTTGCGCAAGGTGTATATGTATCCGCACTCTTAGTAATCGCCAATGAAAGTGACAAAATACTGCATTCTCCACGAGCTTGTGTGGACATTGGTCCACACAGTCGAATGGACTAACTCCAACATTTCTTTGGCTCTATAACCCTTCGCTTTGAAGGTCCGGTCGACATCTTACCTTCTATACAGATTCGCAGACCGGGAACGAGTAACCGTGAGATCACCCAACGCCCATTCTTAGCCGCCTGATCCTATTTAGATTGATGTGACCTAATCTAAGATGCCGAGAAAAGTAGAGTCATCTTGCTAAGAAAACTTTCTTTTAGGGTTTGATGAAGATGCAACATAGTTATAGGTATTATGTTTTGCGTAAATAGTATAAAGCTTAATTATATAAGGTGCCTACACGTATAACTTCGTCATTTCTTATGATAGAAACACCACTATCAAAAATAATGTAATATCCATGAGTAAATAATTTCAAACAGAACAAGGTTCCTACCGAAAATCCGCACATATAAAACGCCTTTCAAAACTAAAACTGTCCCAAAACATAAAGAAACATCTCCAACTCGCAACAGCCTTCGACTTTCGCGCTTGCCCATGGAGATCGTTATCTCGCCATCAAACAACTCCCTTGTCCGCAGAACCCCACGCAGGTGTAACAAACATGATCAGCTATACCAGATCTACTACCCAAGAATGGGTAGAACAAGTCGCTAAACATGTTTCACATTAAAGCAAACGGCGCACTGAGCCTTGAGCATAGGGCACTGGCCTCCAACGCCCGCCTACAAGCACTTGAAGCACTTGCCTTCTCCTCGCTTCTTCTGCCTCCTGGCAACCATGTTCTTGTTCCCATTACTCCCACTATTTCCTCGCTTCTACCACCTTGGCACCCCTTTTCTATTTCCATTTTATGATGAAAATTTTGGGCCCTTAGATGTGCTAGCAAGAGCATGTGCCCTTTTCCCATAACTCCTTCCGCAACAACGAGATCATTAAGCAACCGACTAAGTAAACTCGGTCTTGCTCATGATCGCATTCACCCGAAAGTTCTCAAAAGACTTGGGCGGGTATTGAGGATGATATCGACCTGGCTTCGCCAATAATACCTCCTCCCAACCGATCAAGACTATCCATGAGACGAGTCATGTGAGACATGTTCATGGACCGAACTTCCTTCTTCCATCTTACACGCCATGATTTCTCTCATTGTGTGGAAGTCGATCGTCTGATCCGATCGCCCAAACTTACTCTCGAGACTCGACCAAATGTCGGTCGCGCTCACCATCGATCGATGTCAGCACCGCAAGCCTTTGACTGTAGTCATCATATAGCATTTAGCCATATTGTTCGACTTATTCCAAAGTCCGCCGACTCGCCATTAGTCGATGCGTCAAGAAGGGCATCGGTTTAGAGTAGTGAGAACAAACATGTGTTCTTCAATGATAAGAACATATTCCATGTTTCGCTTCCACTCGATAAAATTTGGACCGGATAACGGATTTTGTGCGAGCATATTGATAATCGGGCGAAGAGACATATCTCAAACGATAATGTAAACACATAAGCATACGATCGCATATAATTCGTAATAATAATATTGTAACCTTTGATAAAACAATATTAATTGAAACCTCCAATCGCCCAAGGAATCCCACATGCAAGCCACGCGTGTGGACGCCACACACGAACCCCCGACTGCACTAAAATATACCTTTAGTCGCTTAATTTCAATCCATGTCAACTTATCCTTACGACAAATGAAATTAATGATCGACCTTACTAGACCACATCACTATCGCAAGAAGGACTTCATGAAGTTGTACTTGAGGTGATGTCTAAGCAATGACCACAATTTTAACAAATAGAAGATGAATTCTTAGAATTGGTATACTCACCGGACCATACCGCCCAATTCAAATTCTTTGTTATCTCATTTTATATCTATCTCTAGAGAACTTATGAAAATCGCACATGCAAGCCACGCTGTGTGGGCGCCATACATGAAACTCCCACTTCTCAATAGATTTAAAATGTTTTATTTAGAAATCTCATCTAACAAACTTATGATAAACAAGGCAAGCAAGCCACGCTGTGGACGCCATCACAAGCAGTGTCTCACTTTGTTTAGAGATCAAAAGGTGGAGGTCTCGACATTTTAATTTGAAAAATTAATTTGTCGGTTGCTTGCTTAGTCTTTTATTCAAAAGGTTTGTCCATGCAGATCACGTAATTCTAGCATGCTTTTCTATAGAACTCAACATGTAAAACATGCTCGCAGTAATTCTAAAATATGCTTGATAAACGCGATAAACCTAGCATGCTTACTATGCGCATCCAATTACGTAAAACACTTAAAGGTTTGTCAACGTAATATAAACATACATAGCATGCTACCGCATAATTTAAACATCCACGACATGCATATGAACGATAAAATAAAATAAACGCTCATCGCGCTCAATCGTGAAATCGCACATTTAAATCTAATCTATTACATAGATTTACAAAGCATGCAATTAAACATCGAAACGGGCCTCGCGTGCACCCGCACGGACCGGATTCAACAATGGGCCTCGCGTACCCGCACGGACCGAAAATCTGAAAATCGGATCCGGGCCTGGTCGGCCCATCAGGCCGGGCCGCGCGCCAGTAAGCGCCCACCCGCGCCCAGCTCTGCGCGCGCCGCCGCGGCGTGTTCTCGCGGGCTACCTCGCTGTCGCTAACGCGACCGCGACCCGCCGAAAGCACGCGGCGCGGCCACGCCCAAGCGCCGAACGCCCGCCGAGACGCCGCCGCCACCGCCATACCGCGATCGCGAAGTCTCGCCGCCAAGCGCGGGTTTCGCGCAACGCGCGCCTGCCGCCGCTAGCTCGCACGACGCGCGGCCTCACGGTACTCGCGATCGCGAAGCTCGCCGCTAAGCGCCAGGATCTCGCGAGAACGCTACGCCGTCGCCGCAGCCTCGCGATCGCCTCGCGATCATGAGGCTCGCCATGAAACCACCCGATGATCGCCGAGCTACTGTTTTTCCTGTCGCTTCGCTCTTCGCTCTTTCGCTTCGCTCTTCTTTTCTGCATAAGATTTACATAATAAAATCTAATCTAACCACGGATTTTCTCGTGGTGTAAAACAAAACCAACAAAACAATGAACGAGCCACGATGAACGACATGATCCACAATTAATTAAAACGCACGTAATAATCAAACGCGAATTAATCCAACAGAGCCAAGATTCGATCCTGTGCTCGATACCAATTGTATGGAAAACGATGTTAACCTCGCCCGAGGATCCATCTTGGGTGTTTAATTCATCATACATTGATTATAAACCTAGCATGCGTCTATATAATTAAATCGCAACACGCTGGGGTTTTCACGTGTTTACCTTTGATCCAAGAGGTCGATGGAACGAGATGAACGGATCGAACGGATCGGACTCGCTTTGACCTTCCGGATCAGATCCCTGCGCCCAATCTCCAACGCCGAGTGAGGACGATCTATGGAGAATGGTTCGAAAATCACCCAATCTCTCTTCTAAATTTTCGAGAATCCTCTCAAGCCTACTATGAGATGCACGAAATTTAGATCGATTAACGAGCATTAACCTGACTTCATCTCATACCTTATATTTATAATGCACTACCTTAATCCTATATGGAATATTACCATAATCCTATATGGAATATTACCATAATCCTATATGGAATATTACCATAATCTTAGGATTATTTCCATACTCGTGATTATTTCCATACCGTCGATTATTACCATAATCTTATATGGAAAGGATCTATGCATATACCATAAATATAATTATATCCTTGTGGGATAAAGAGAATAAAATCTTTCCTTCGAGAGTACATAGGGCGCCGATTTTCTTGTAGCTACGGGCCCGACGGGCCACCAGTGGATCAAATGCAAGGAATAAAGATGGGCCTCAAATAAATTAATTATCTTATGTTCACCCGAACATAAATTAATTTATAAACATTCGATCATGCCACTGAGAAAGAATGCCGACTTACCCTTTATTACCGGTTGAGTCTGCTTGCACTTAGACATTACGAATCCTCAGATTTAAGATATCGAACGTCCATTAATCATTTATAGCAATCTGATCGCTTAAAACGACACATAACTTCATTTCTTAAGTAGTACCACTCAACCTTATTATTGTACTGAGCTAACTCAACCCGCAGGTTTAGTACAATAAACCTTTGAGCTCCTTAAGGGACGCCATCATCCTAAACGGATACTATGACTGACATGATAACTAGCGTGACATACAAGATCGCCACCACCCAAGATGCGGAGAATCTGGTTAGAACATATAACCTCACTCATAACAAGTCAAAGTGATGGTCAAGAACTCATACTCACCTAATACCTTATCGAGGTTTAGATCATCGTAAGTCACCGAGATCTTGGTTCTTCACGACGGTCGAAAGAAGAACACATCTCATCGTGATCCTTCAATACGCCGAGACGCATCAAAGATAGACAAGTAACTAAGTCAAGTCACTTCTTATCTATATCGCGGCTTAAACCGACAACTCGTCCTTAAGTTGTCTCACCGTGAAACTTTTATATCTCATTAAGTTTGACCAATCATACGACTTCGTGATCTTCTACACATCGTATGATCTAACTTATATATGAGATAAGGGACATAGATATATGCAATCAAGTATTCAAATCGATAGAGATTGTAATAGTGGTAACAGAAACATTGATACAAGCTCAACCATACCGCTTTCAAGATACAAATCCAACACCTCCCGCCAGTGAAGTCCTGAGCTCTCCTCAAGATCTTGAAGAGGAAGTCGCTTCTCGCAGCCCGAGATAAGAATCACGAGGGCGGCTAGACACCCCGTGAGTTTGTGGATCTCCTGATGGTCTTCGCACTGCATGTCAAGCACTGCTTTCACCTTAGTGGGATTTGCCTTCGACCTTCTCGAGAAACCCAAAGATCCCGTGAATTTTCCGCCTTCACCATGAATGTACACTGTGGGATCGAGTTTGAGGTCGGCCGACCGAGAGCCGGAGAATAGTCCCGAGGTCGCCGGTAGCAGCCTCCGCTTTTTAACTCTCGACCACGATGTCGCCGACGAGACCTCGATGATCCGCCTGATGTGATCCTTGAATATGGCGTCCATCATTCTTTGATAGGTAGCCCCAGCTGCTTTTTCGTGCCGAATGACATCTTTCGGTAGAAGCAAAGACACCAAGTCGGTGATGAATGCCGTCTTTGGGCGCCCTTCTGCTCATTAGACTTGGTGGTACCTTTGTATAGATCTAGGAAGATGAAGGTCTCATGGCCCACCAAGCTTCCACATTCTTGTCAATATCGGGGAGGGGTAGCGATCTTTGGGCGGTTTGTTGAGGTCGGTGTAATCGACACATGCGCCATCCCTCCCACTGAACCACGATCGGATTTGCCATCCGTGTCGGGTATTCGACTTCAACAAGATCTCGCCTTCCGAGTCGAGTCACCTCGCCTCTTACGACCTTGTTGCGCCTCGCCACAAACACCCTCTTCTTTGCCTGACCGGTTTTGTAGCGGGTCGATGTCGAGGCGATGAGTTATGAGCTCAGCGACACTCCGGTCATGTCGAGTGGGGACCACACGAACACGCCCATCAGATTCCTTCGAAGTCGCACGACACTGCCGAATGTCGGTGGGCCTCGATGCCGACCTTGACAACTTTGGAGGGTCGTCGTCAGATAACCAGAGGTCCCTCGGCGGGTTCGTCCCGAGGTGGCAGCCTCGAGATTCTCAGAATTGCTATGCCCGGGCAAGGCTACATCTGGGTCGAGACTCGTAGGCACTCTTTGGCTGCCGCTTGGTCGCCTGGATGCTTAGCACTCCCACCGGCTCAGATCTTGACGGTGAGGTGGTATACCGAGCGACGGCCTTGGTGGCATAGTCGTCGCCTCCCGTGACGATGTTGTACGGACGGAGCTCGGACGAGGAAAAATTGAATGGCCTTGGCGACCGACTGGAGCTCGTCCTACAGAACCTGGAAGGTAATGATACCTCAGTTCAACCGCCTCCCGAGTGAAGCTCCGCAACCGAGGAGCGGATGTACCAATTCCTCCGATCTCAAGTTTATCCGCATACCGAAGATAATGTCGACGGAGGCACCGATGTCGACGTAGACCCGGTGGATCGTTCTTGTTGCCCACCACGGCTTGATCGTGATGGCGCCTTGGTGGGGCATGATTCGGCATCGGTCGCCTTTGGAGAACACGATGTCTTCACCAATGGAGTCGCTTGTTCTTCGGCTCCTGGGCCGGCCTCCGAGCTCGCTTCTTCAACGACGACCTCGTCGTCCCTACTGAGCCCGTGAATGGCATAGACCTGCCCATCAAGGCTGGGACCTTCGTCTCGCCATCTTCGGGTTGGGTCGCCCGTCAAGGTCGGCCCGCAGCTGTTGCCACCGCTATTCTTCCCCGCTGCTGCTCCCGCCCACTCGGCCGAGGTACTTCTTGAGGCTCCTCCCAACGAGCTCGCCAATCATGAGCCTGTGTTTCGCAATCCTGGTGTCGTGACCATACCCCCGGTGATAGTCACAGCATCTCTGCTGACCTCTTCTCGATCCTCCTTCATGGGAGGGGCTTTGGGAAGAGCTCGCGTGGAGCTCGAATATCTCCGCCTGATTTGAGCAGGGGAGGCTGCCGCCGCTGGGTTGGGCCGAGGTCCGAGCCCGACTCGGGGCCTCTCTCGATTCGTCAAGGCGCTTGGCGGGCGCCCGACTTCGATCATCCGCTTCTTCTTTCGCCGCCGTCCTGCATCTCCTCTTTTCCGATCCGACTCGCTCCTTTGACGAAGTTTTCCACCAGTTCCAAAGTTTGCTCGCCGCCTTGGTTTTTCCCCGTGATTTCTTTGTTCATCGCGGGGTCGGATCCCGCTTCGAACGCGCTGATGATGTAGAGATCATTACCGCCGCCATTTTGAGCGACTCTTGATGAACCTCGAGACGAAGTTCGACATCGCCTCGCCCCGCCTGGCGGATTGTGAGCAGATCGGAGGAGGGTTGCTGAGGGCATCTTCCGATAGAAGTCGCCATTTGAACCGATCCATGAGGTCCCAGAAGCAGTATACTGCTCAAGGAGCGAGGTGAACCAAAGATCGGACGCTGGAGATCAAGACCTCGGGAAGATTTTGCACATGTGAAAGTCCTCCATCCTCGATTCGCCATGTTGGTGGTGTAGGCGAAAAGGAAGTCCGAGGGTCCCCAGCCATCGTAGGCGGCAATATTGGGTTCCCTGTATCGGCAAGGGGCGCGTGTCTAGAATTTCCCGAGAAAGAAGAGATAATTCTCCGCATCGGCCGAACCACGGAGATCGCTGCCATCTCTTTCGGAGGGTGGGAGACCGATACGGCGCCTATCGCCCCTCCGGTGAGTTCGACTCCACCTTCTTCTTTCCTTTTTGCCTCGGCTCTGGTCGGCATGACGAGGTGGAGAGCGGCTCCGCGAATGGTGCGGGGCGAATGGTGGTGGCGGCTCGGCCGCGGTGAGCGGCTCCGGACGTCGCGGTGCGGTGCACGCTTCTCGCCATCACGCCGAGGCTGGTATTGCGCGTTTTATGAAACGATCTCGAGGCCGTGGTAGTCGGTTCGGGGCCCTTGAGGGCCCGCCTTTTGTCCTCCGGCCGAGGAAGCTTTGGAATTGCCAAGGTCAAGCGCTAGAATTGGTCGCGGCTCGGCCGAGGCTTCGTGGGACTAACGAACTGCTTGTTCGCCCTCGCTGAGGTCGGCCTCCCTTCGTCAGGAGGCGGTCCCGAGGGTGTATGGAAACGCTTTTCCATGTTGCCCTGAGTGTGACCGCCAGGCGTCTGCGATCTCCTTCCCGCGACGCCGAGTGACCACCGGTCGCCCTCGCGGTTGTTGCCAGCCGTCGACGGCGGTTGTGCGTGTTCTCGCCATTGAGTTATAGAGAAAACGAAGCTTTCTTGTTCGAGTTTCCCACAAACGGCGCCAATGGTAAATCTAGAATATGCAGATATGCGAGATTTATGTAAAACAGTAAGGAACACCAAGGCTTTTACGTGGTTCGATCGTTAATGAGATCTACGTCCACCTGAGGAGTGATTCCTCAATACTTTCACTATGTTTTGATTACAGTGAGTATAGCTAAAAGCTCTTAGTATTCAAGAAGTTGCTAACCCTCTACCTTCAATCTATCTCCTATTTATACATGTCCGAGGGCTCCTAAAGGCGTGCCCATTCTCCATCGTCGACTCTTCTCGGCGCAGGGACTCTTCCTCTCGCATGCAGGGACTGCCTCTTCCGCGCGCCACGTGTGGTTTTGGGGTTGGTGGGCGGCGCCGATTAGGGTTTAGAGGATGGGGTCTTGCTTAACCGCATGGGTCGTCCATAAGGCTAGCCCACTGCTTAGCCTCAAGAACGGGCTCAGGCGGTTGGGCCATATCCCATCAATATGCAACAAATAGAAATTCTATACTAAAAACTTTGGAAGAAAACAACAACATAATCCAGTAGATATAACTTGAATTATATCAAATTAGAACCAAATCACAATATTTGTGCCAGCATTGTTCCACTGTAATACAACTTATTCATTGATATTCATTTATTCATGTAAATTTGCAATCTAACAGATCTGATTTCTCATAGGGCAACAGATAGACAAGGACTTATAGATCCAAATTCAAATATATTTTTCTCTGTATTCAAATTATAAGATCAACAAACTATATGAAAGCAAGAACCACTTCTTGCAATGAACTCACTCGGTAAACTTATGGTTGGAGGGAAATATCCAAATGTATGTCGTATTATACTCAACAATCCATACTTGAGGCAGTAAAATCCTATCATTCCTCTTCTATATTATTGAAAACGTATATCATGATAATTTATAAAACAAAGGGCTGCTCTAAACCAAATGCCTAGGATAGAGCTAAGTAAGAAGATAATGTATTAAAATGTCTCTACAAGGAGTTTGAGAGCTTCCATTTAGGTCTTTTTCCCACTTCAAACTCCTGCTAATTGCTTCTTTTTTATATCACTTTAACCAGAATCGCTATCTACGATGACACCTGGATAAACCCCATGTTTTTGCATATGATAATACCGATAAACTACACAAGATGATGGATAAACCACACTCGGAAACCAAGATATGATAATACCTTAACCATTGCTAATTGTTTCTTTATTTTGTGATACATGATTGTATCCTTCCACGGGCCATTTAATAAAATGTCTTCCCCCGATTATTAGCTTCATTTCACATGCATTTACTCGAGCACTTGTCTCTGTATTTATAGCTTAAGAATTTTCAACACCACCCACACACACATGTTGAAGAGTCAAAGCTTATAATCGACACAATCTTGCCTGCAATAAGTAATATCGTAATTAACAAACTGATTATCGATCAAAGATTTCAATTGGTAAGAAGTTGAGATAGAGTTGATAATCTAATTAAAAAATAAAATGTCATGCTAAATTTGAAAAAAAAATAACACAAAAAAAGTGATAGATTTTCAATTGCAAAACGGATACATTAGTTGGCAATAATAAATAGTACGACTAGTCTTGTGCAGCTGATGAGTAAAGACTACAGAGCAGCGTTATTGTTAACTTGTTGTGAAAGAATTGGGACACCGGACGGACACTACTTCTGTGGTTACTAAACATACATGCAGCCTTTCCTCACTACTAATATTATACTCATCTATTTGGCTTCTGTGGTCACTCTCTCTCTCTCTCTATCACACATTCATCTCTTCTCTCTAGCTTTCCTCCTCTCGTCTTCTTGTATTCGTTCCCTTCAAATTCCCACCCCAAAACCCCCACTCTCATAACGCAGGCCAAATATTGTCTCCACATGGTTTGAATCTACGGACAAACAAACGAAGACGAAGAATTGGGATTGTGTTCCTACTTAATGTTTAGAAGCAACAATGTGGCGGCCCGAATTTTCGAGCGCCAGATTTCTACTCCTGCTCCAGGCACCTCTGTACGCTTTGTTCTCTTCGGCTTTTGTCTATTTCTCGTTTTCCTCTTGTAATTTTGGTGGGAGGTTGTTTACGCTCTTCTTATAGATGATTTTTCCTCAGTTTAGCTTGAGACTTTCAATTTGGCCGTTATGTTTGAGCTCAATTTGGTTTAATTAATTATAAGTATGGCCGAGATGGGTTTCTTTGTTCAAAGAGGATGGGCGGTTTTTCCGCTGAGTATAATTGGGCTATTGCGTTTGTATTGGATTATTACATGTTATTCATAATTATCATCGAGGCACCACTGGTTTTTGAGATAAAGTGCGATTATTCTGGAAGAGTTCAATATAGAGATCTGCTACATTGATACCATGAAATTTGTAACATGATGATGTAAATTTAGATTGGGGTTGTTGGAAAATAAAATTAAAAGACAGTGCGAAATGGGGCTTAGACTGAGGGGTAAAGTGCTTGATTTTAGTTCCGTGGACTTCGTGTAGGATGATTAATCTACTCGGGTAAATTTGACTGCCATTTTGGAGATAACAAGTGAAAGACTACTCCTGTTTTCGGTGAGGCACCCTCCAACTAGGGATGTTAATGGGTGGGTTTTACCCGGATCGATACGGAACCGCTCAAAACCCATTAAATTTTAAATTAACGGTTCTTGTTCCGGTTCCAGACCGGCTTTAGACCCGGACCGTTTATATCCATAGTTTGATGGTCCGGATCTAGTTCGGTCCCGAACCAATACTTATTTATTGGTTCTGGTCCGAGTAAACCCGCTCTATTGACAAGCCTAAGTTTAAATAGGCTTGTCAATGAGCTAGTTTTATCCATATCGATTCAAAATCACTCATAACACATTAAATTATAAAGCAACAGTTTCGGTTCTGGTTCTTGTCCGGTTCTGGTTCCAGACTCGTTCAGATTCGGACCGCTTAAGACCCATAGTTGATGGTCCGGATCCGATCCGAATCCATTGTCTAATGGGTCGATTCCAGAACCAGAACCATTATTTATTTATTGGATCTGGTCCAGGTAAAACCCACCCGTTGACATCCCTACCTCCAACAAAAAAAAAAGTTGCTTGTGCTTGCTCAATTTTGGGCTCAGATGATAAGTTGGTCAATCTTGCATTTTAGGCTGCTTGTGATCTTTTGATGAACTTGCTTTATGCTGTGTAAAAAACGAGCTTTTCTTTTTCTAAGCATTTTTCTCGTATGCACTCACCAGCTACGGGTTTGAGTAGTTTGTGGATCTATGTAATTGTTCCTCTCAGTGATATCTAATTATTGATTGTCCCAGGTCCATTGTGCCAGACGATTTTATGAGAACATAGTTCCATGTCATACTATATATGACATTGAATGCCCTGACATTCTATTTCGTAAGTTCAGCGACGATGGAAACTACCTTGTAACCTTCAGCAGGAATCATCAGGATCTCATTGTTTACAGACCCACTTGGCTATCATTTTCGTGCAGAGAAGATGATTGTCTTAATCATGATCTTCCTTCTAATGCCAACAAATTTGAGAGTTTTTTTACCCAGATGTACTGCGTCACTCTTGCTGCCACTGGTGAGCTTATATGCAAAGATTTCTTCCTGCACATGGAGAAAAATCAATTTGGAATATTTGCAACATCAACTGCACAAATTCATGATGCACCTGCTGTTGGAGGTGCAATTCAAGGAATCCCATCAATTGATAAAATAACCTTTCACCTTGTAAGGTCTGTATAGTATTATATTGCTCCAGTTTGAATTTCCAACACTATAAAGCTTATAAAATCAAACTTTTTGAATGTTGCTTATTATGTATAAAATAGATTGGAAGATGGAGTTATACTTGATGAGAGGGTTTTCTGCAATGATTATATTAACTTGGCACATAGCATGGGTGTTTTCTTGTACGATGATTTGGTGGCTATAGTGTCTCTGCGTTATCAGAGAATCCACATTCTCCAAATCAGAGACTCTGGAAAGCTTGTTGATGTTAGATCTATTGGGGAATACTGCCGAGAAGATGATGAGCTTTTTCTCAATTCCAGTGCTCAGGCAAGTGGTACTGCTTCAAGCTCTTCATAAAATTGTCCATATGTTTTATTGGCAATATTCATATTGGTGTTCTACACTCCAGTTCATCATAATGTTCTAAAATTAAGTTAAAATACAATTTACAATCTTCACTAGATATGCTTTGCAACTTGCATATTAATTTTTTAAGTTTCTACATTGGTATTGACTCGAGATAAGGCTCGCTCTTTTCATTCTAATAGATCGTTCCATGATCCATTTGACCATGTTTGAATGTTCTAATTTTATCTAGGAGATTTGTGCTTCAGTTTTTTCTCTCTCTCCCATTGTGAATTTGGTAAAAGTGTAAACCTGACAGGTAATTTGTCTACTAATCGCAGGGTATTGTCATCCCAGACAGAAATACAGCACATAATTTTGGCAATGGTCTGGATAGTATCCATCATATGCCAGAGACCACATTTATAAGTGGTTTAAAGCAGCGCCTGCTTTCCTTTATATTACGAGGGATATGGAATGAAGAACACGATCCGACTTCAGTGAGCATATAGATATTGATAAATATCACAAAGTTTCTGACATGTTTTTTTTTAAAAAAGTATTAATAAATTAAATAGAGGTCCAAAATAGTATTCATTTTGAAAATATAGTATGGCCTTATGATAGTTGCTAGACATGCATAATTTGGGTGCCCCTATTGTTTGTAGGTTAACTAACTTTGGTGTTTTAACCATATATTTTTTATCTTCCTGCAGTGTAGCATCTAAATCCCATGAAATGCGAAATATCATTTTAGATGCTACACTTAATGAGGCGATTCATGAAGTAAACTTTGTCCTGTTGGAACTGGATGGTAATTGTGTCACCTAATATGTTTTGAGAACATATGCTGTAATATCAGTAGCAATATTGTCATTCAAACTGAATTTTTAGCACTTTAGCATGCAGTACTCAATTTGTGTAAACTTTTTGATATCTATATATTCTTCTATGTTATGATTCTTATAATTATTTAATTCTTCGTTACCAGAGGATGCAATGCCTTAAGAAGAAGTTTTATTTCCATTTCCAAGATTATGCTGATTTGGTTATATGGAAGGTAATGATCTAACTTTGGTATTCAATTCTGTACATTATTTGTACCCCTGAATGTATATATATATTTTTTTATTTGTTCTGTTATTTGTATACAAAGTTAGTATTTATATACTGCTAGAGCTTTTTGACGAGCAGTTGATTATCTCGCTCAGGTGCAATTCTTAGACCGCCATCATCTTTTAATAAAGTTTGGCAGTGTTGATGGTGGGGTGAGTCTTCCTTTATTGCTTTATACTATTCAATTTAGTCATAATATTCATAATATCCTTTTGTTGGTGAAAGTGTTTCATGGTTTTTATCTTAGTAAAACGAAGTATAGCACGTGTTTTTCGGGTATATTTGGAAGAAATGCCAAATGAAGTGTTATAATGTATGCTTTAATAAGTTTATTTGTCGTATCATATTCCTGGCATGTGGCATTATATTTCCAAATGAGGAAAAAAAAGGAACACTAGACAACATATTATCCAGTGGATTGCATACTTGTAAATGAAGTCTTTTTTTAATTATGGTAAACTTAGATGATACCTTGAATAAATGAACCAGTTGCTGCTCCGTTGCTCATAATCTTATGAAAGTCCTCCGATTATCATTAGTAGTTTTAGAGTTTGAAAATTTAGTTTAATGTTGAGTGGTGTGTCTGCTATTTGGATCTTTAGAACTTTGCAAGATACTACACGATTGTTATTAGCTCAATTTTTCAGCCCCACTATAACAGAAAAGAGGGAAAAAACTGAGGTTCATTTCTTCAATTATGCTACCTACAGTGACCACATAATTTGCTAAGACGTAATGTAGGTTTCCCATGCTGAATTTGTAGAGGTCCTTTAGCATATGGTGTATGATACTCTTAAGGGCTTAATAGAAAGGAAATTCAAACCCTTGGGCCAATTTCCTACGTTACTCAACTGTTTAATATTGTCAATTTAATCATAATTTTAGCAATTTGGTGCATATTGGCCAGTTTTAATATAATAATCTCACATTTTTCGTAAAAGCAAGGTTAGACAGGCTTGTTTCTAATTTTATTCCCTGTGCTGCAGGTGCCACGAAATACAGATAACCATCCTGCATTCTTTGCTGTATATAATATGGAGACAACAGAAGTAATTTCATTTTATCAGGTCTGTAATCATATGCTACTCTTGAAGTCTTGCTGAGCAGAGCCTGTAATGATTTGGTTCCCATTCATATTCATCCAATTTCTTAAAACACTAAATTTATGTTGGGACGCTTGTGTATTATGTTCTCTACAGTAGTTCTAATTTTAGTTTGAACTTGAAGACTTGTATTTCCCACTTGAACTATTCTTTTTCCTCTTCTAGAACTCTGCCGAGGAGCTCTATACATTGTTTGAGCTGTTTTGTGAGCATTTCCATTCCTCATCAAAGAATTCATTCTACATGAATTTTTTATCAACACATTCAAACAACATTTTTGCCCTGGAGCAGTTGAAATGCAATAAAAACAAAGCTAGCAGCTTGCCGCAGGTAATTGTTGAGGTTTATAATTGGTATATATTCTTTTTACTCTGTCGATTTTCCACTTTTAACATGTATGCACATGCCTATTATTATTGCAGTTTGTTAAGAAGATGCTGGCCACTTTGCCTTTCAATTGTCAGTCCCAGAGCCCCTCACCCTACTTCGATCACTCACTATTTCGATATGATGAAAAGGTTAGGGTTCTGTTTCCTTGTACTTTCTAAAGTCATCCATTACATACAACACATAAAATTGTTCACAAACTTTCTAAATCCTTTGGTTTTAATGTCTTTCATGAACATTAAGATTTCCAAACCTTCAGTTTTACATGGTTGTTCTTACCTCTCAAAACGAGCTATTTAAAATTTCAGCATGCAAAAAGATATGCAGGGCTTAGGCCTTGAGATAAGAATACAAAACCTAGAAAAGAAATAGAAACAAACTAACTATTCAGCTGTAGCAAATGAAACTATTTCCAAGCCAAGAAATAATGGCATCTCGCTTGTGTCTGAGATTTTCATGAGAAAGTGAAAGCATAGAATTGGGTAATGTTATTAAGGCAGTGGTACCAGATCTCCATATTTTAGACATTAAAGATGAAAGTATTCAGATCTTAGGAATAATTTCAGAATTCATCCTTCGTTCACTTCTCTGAAAAGATTTGGATTTGAAGTAGTATTATATACTTATCTATGAAACTGAACTGAGAAGTGTTGAATATATGCTGTGGCACTGGCATCCTGTTTTCTTTCGAATTTCCAGTTCTGACTATTTCCTGATCTTGTGACTTTCATTCCAAACTGAGTGCTAAAAGTAAACCAGATTGCCTTAAATGGAAACTGGGCGGTGATGTAAAAATTTGCTTTTAAAACAAAATGCCTTGAGTGCATGCCAAGTTGTATCACTGTGTCAGCTTGGGCAAACATTTGGTGTCCCCAAGCTCAGTTGTTGCAATGGCTTTTGAAGCTCATTAAGGTTTCTTATTCTGTCATCTTTGAGGGGGCATTTACTATTGAAGATTAGCCTAGATAGATAAAAATGGTGTAAGCTAATCTATTTTATATTAAGATGGATTAGAATCTTGAGATAGAAGGTCTTGATTATTTCTGCAATTTGAGATAAATATCCTAAATCCCTTGATTATTTCTGCAATTTGAGATAAGTTTGCTTGATTCATATCCAGTTGAAAGGGATATGATTGCAGAAATCCTTGCGATGCGGATAAAAATATTCAATCATGTATAATGTCGATCCTGAATACTAAACGCTGCCTAAGTGTATGTGTGTTAAGGTTTGAAACAACTTGTGCAGTTGATTTCAGCAACTGACCGACACAGACAGTCTACTGACCATCCGATCAAATTCATTTTGAGGAGGCAACCTAATACTCTTAAATTCAAGATCAAACCAGGTATCGATGGCCCTTAGAAAATATATCTTGGTGTTCGTCAATCATATTTGTATCCTCTAATTGCTGCAGATATCCTGCTTAACTGACAATGGATATTGTAAACTGTGAAGGTCCTGAATCTGGGAATTCTGATACCAGGACGAAGAAGGTTTCTTCGTTTCTATTTCATCCAATTTTGCCTCTAGCGATTTCTGTGCAACAGACTCTATCTTTGCAGCCAGCAGTTGTAAATATCCACTTCCGTAGATAATTCTTTCCATGTCCTACACGAATTTATATTTGCCGATTGTAAAACACAGATATCCGAATTTCTCGTCTCTCTACGTTCATAATGTGTACCAATTCTTGCTGTTAGCGTGGAATCATCATCATGCTAGTTCAAGTACATTATTATCTTGTGAGGTTCACTGGAGAGACAGAGAGAGATTTTGTTGTGAATCTTACTGATTCTCGAAGTGCTTCCATTTATAGTCTTCATTAGATGTGTAAAATTGTTCTATAATTTCGTCGCGGGGAGTAGGGGGTATCCCTACACCCAAAGACACAAATCAAGATGATTGAGGGTCATGAATCATGATAGAGAGAAAACATGAAGAGCAGAGACTTCGGGAATAAGAGGTGTACCAGAAATATCCTGAGGAGGGGCGAGGGAGAAGACATCCAAGAAGATCTTTGTCGGTTCTTCCAAAGCAGAGTTAAGGTTCCCTTCGCAAATTAAGGTCGTTTAAGGCCTTCTTCAAGGTTCGAAGCCACCAAGACGAGCCCTCACTTGCCCCATCCTCCCCCCTCCCTCAAGGAGAGGAACCGAAAACCACCAACAATGGTGTCAATGTCGACAGTCCCTTTCTGTTAGAATGGGAAGAGCTACTACGTATCAAATGAACAAAACACAAGAGAAACTATGGAGGAAACTTGTAAAATCTATAAATTTTGGTGGAGTATTGTTCACCATTCCCTTTGATTCAAATGGTATTTATAAGCTCCAAAATGATACCTTTCATCTAATCTCAACTAAGGAGATCCTCCCCTAGTCTTCACCCCTACACTCCACTAGCACAATTAATCTTGTAACTCATACCACACTAATACATCACATTAGTGTAGTAACTCATACCCACTAAAATATCATATTTATCACATTAGTGTAGTAACTCATACCCACTAAAATATCATATTTATTCTATCTTATAACTAATACCTTACCAACTACATTACATGAATTTAGATAAATGCATAAATAAATTTCTACATTATATCATTATTTCAACACTCCTTATTTTGAAATTTTCTTCATGACTCCAAGCAATTCTCTCAAACTTTGAAAGTCTTCAAACTTCAATGGTTTTGTGAAGATATTCGCAACTCGATCATGAGGCTTCACATAATTAAGCTCCATTTCTTTCTTAGATGTGTTATCGAATAAAATGATATCTTGTACCAATGTGCTTGCTCCTATCATGAAGCACCGGATTCTTAGCCAATGAAATAGTAGAATTGTTATCAACATATATTTTTATCGGACCTTTTGTGGTAAATTGAGTTCTTCGAACAAACTTCTCAATCACACAAGAGGTAGCTACAACGAACTTCACATGTAGACAAAGTCACAATAGGTTGTTTCTTTGAGTTTCAATTAAATGCCGAATTTCCCGTAAAAAATACAAATCCGATTGTATTCATTCGACTTTCAATATCACCGGCCCAATTACTATCACAACATCCAACAAGCTTGAAATCATCAATATGAGAGTATAAAATTCCATAATCAATTGTATCTTTAATGTACCAAAGAATTCTTTTGGCCACTCATATTAAAAGTGGTAGGAGCTTCCATGTATCGATTAACAATTCCAACACCAAAAATAATATTGAGTCTTGTACATGTTAGGTACCTCAAACTTCCCACAAGACTCTTGAAGCATTTCTTTGGCATATCTTTCTTTAGAGATAAAAATTTATTCTTCTCTTTGTTTCACTTCAATACCAAGATAATAGGACATCAAACCAATGTTTGTCATCTCAAATTCATTCGTCATTGCACTCTTAAAACCATCGAACACCTTAGAACTGTTGCTTGTCAAAATCAAGTCATCCACATACATACAAACAAACAAATGACATGTCATTGTTATTTATTTTTACATATAAAGCATGTTCATGCGGACACTTGGAAAAACATTTGCTTGGAAGTATGCATCAATGCGACTATTCCAAGCACGGGGAGCTTGTTTCAAACTGTAGAGAATCTTCTTCAACATCAACACCTTAAGCCTCTTGGCCTTTCACATGTAATCCAGTGGTTGCTCAATGTGGACTTCTTTCTCCAAGTAACGATTTAAGAATGTGGATTTCACATCCATTTGATGAATTTTCCATTGCTTTTGGGCAGCAATGGAAATAATAAAGTGAATTGTTTCAAGACGAGCAACGGATATAAATACATCATCGTAGTCAATTTCGGCTTTTTCTTGTAACCTTTTACGACCAATTTTTCTTTATACTTCTCAACCTCAACTTTGGCATTTCTCTTTATTCTATACACCAACTTCACACTAATTGTATTTTTGTTCGCTGGTAGTGTGGTTAACTCCCAAGTGTCATTCTTCTTGATTGCTTTTATTTCTTCATCCATGATATTTCTCCATTTTTCATCACAAGAGACATCATAATACCCTACAGGCTCAGTTTTCGCAAATAAACAAAAATTGAATAAAATCACTCAAATTTGTCACCTCTTTGTTTGCATCATAAAAATCTTGTAGTGTTCTTGTTTATCGAGGTCCTTCACTAACTTGACCACCATGTAATTGCGGTGTGATTGCTTCTACCACATCTTCTTCTCCATCAACAAGAAATGAATTATAACTAATGATTTTGTTTTCAACAATCAATTCCTATGCACATTCTTCATCAAACTCAATATCTTTACTAAAAAGAAATTTTTTATTGCTTGGTTTATACTCCCTTTGTTCCATTATTGTTGGCTCGTTTTTCTTTTGGGTTGTCCTGCTATGTTGGCCCGTTCCAGAAAACGAAACAATTTTACACTAAAAAGTATCTCGAATTTCATACCACACACTACTTTACACACAAAACATAATTATCCTTAATCTACGTATAAAAAGAAATGAGTCAACAGTACTGGGACGGATGGAGTATAATTTATAACCTTTTGAGTGATGATCATAGCTAATGAGAACATATCTCGCACTTTTATCATCAAGCTATATTACTCTTTCCTCGAGGACATGTGCGTAGGCTATGCTTTCAAAAACACTCAAGTAAGAGACACTTGGTTTGAGACCACTATGAGCTTCCTAAGGTGTTATTTTATCAACACTCTTTGTGTAACAATGATTCATCAAGTAGACTGCACATGAAACAGCTTCATCCCAAAACACATTCGAGATATTCTTACACTTCAACATACTCCTCGCCATATTGAGAATTGTTCGATTCTTTCTTTCTGCTATTCCATTTTATTTTGTGAATATGGAGTCATCATTGGACGCCGAATGTCATTCTTCCTACAAAAATCTTTGAATTGTTTGGACTTGTATTCTCCACCTCTATCGGATTGGAGCACCTTGATTTGATAGCCACTTTGTTTCTCCACCATTGCTTTAAATTTCTTAAAGTTTCAAGCACCTCTGACTTTTTCTTTAAAACATACACCCATGTTTTTCGAGAATAATCATCAATAAAAGTTAAGAAATAATTATTCTCACAAAGTGACGGTGACTTGATTGGACCACACACATCCGAGTGAATCAACTCCAATGGATGTTACTCAATCAAAGACTCCTTCGGGAAATTCCTTTGTGCCTGCTTGTCGAAAAGATATCATTCACAAAATTGGTTCGGATGGTTTATGGTAGGCAAGCTCTTCACCATTCCCTTTTTGCTCATTATCTTAAGGCAATCAAAATTTAAATAGCCAAACCTCATATGCCACAACCATGATGGATTTTTATAGCAAAACTTCAAACACATAGTCATATCATTTTGAATGTTTAACAAAGCATTCTATTCTTTGTCACTGGTACACTTTCTATCAATCTTCCATTTTCGTCTTTCATGGTTAAGCTCTATTCTTCAAATAAATGTCATAATTTTTCTTCAAAAATTGTCCTAAACTTAAAATATTACTTTTCATTTCCGACACATAAATAACATTGGAAATAAAGATGACTTTCATCCTTCAAATGAATCAAAACCGTAGCTTTTCCTTTAACTTGAACTTTTGAGGAGTCTCAAAAAGAGATATCTCCTCCAATGGAATCATCAAATTCCACAAAAAAAATTATCTTTCCACAAATGTGACTACTATCACCAAAATCAAGGTACCATCGACTCTTTTCCTCTTGATTAATTTTGCCTGCAAGAAGTAAAGTGAGATCACCATCGTCTTTTTTGTTCTCCTCATTGCTCTCCATGAAATTGTTTGTCTCCTCCATAATATTCCAACATTCTCAAGCAAAATGACCATAATGATGACACTATAACATTCAATATTTGTTTTTTCATACTTTGCTTGGTATCCTCTAAAAGTTTCTCCTCTTTCGCCTCTACCATGTCCATGACTTCTTCCCCCTTGATTAAAGTTTTGTTTCTGGTAATTGTTTCTATCCACTCGTCCACCTCTTCCACGACATTTACCTTGATTTCGGCCTCTTCCATATCCTCTTCCTCTTTGAATCCCATGAGAGGTAAACTTACATTTTTGTGAATTCAGACACTTACACGATAAATTCAATCACTTTCATAGTTATGCTTTAAGGGGAGTTTTTATAATAACTACTCCCAATATACGTGTATGTATATGTATATATATAGTTAGGTTCAAATAAGAACTATTTTTAACATGAGAACTAAGAACCACTAAATTTCTCTATGTGTTGGATTTGTATACTGAAAGCAGTTTTGGTTGAGTTTGTATACAATGTTTCCTGTTACCACTATTACAATCTCTATCCGAATTGAATACTTGATTGCATATATCGAGGTCCCCTTATCTCATATATAAGTTAGATCATACAGTGTAGAAGATCACGAGTCTCGTATGATTGGTCAAGCTTAATGAGATATAAAAGGATCATACCGAGACAACTTGAGGACGAGTTGTCGGTATAGGCTGCGTGTAGATAAGAAGTGACTTGACTTGGTTGCTTGTCTATCTTTGATGCGTCTCGACGTATTGAAGGATCACGGTGAGATGAGTTCTTACGTCGACCGTCGTGAAGAACCAAGATCTCGGTAACTTACGATGATCTAAACCTCGATAAGGTATTAGGTGAGTATGAGTTGCTGACCATCACTTTGACTTGTTATGGGTGAGGGTTATATGTTCTAACCCAATATTCTCCGCATCTTGGATGGTGGCAGTGCTTGTATGTCATGCTAGTTATCTGTATCGAGTCACCGTATCCGTTTAGGATGATGACGTCCCCTTAAGGAGCTCAAAATGTTTATTGTACTAAACCCTGCAGGTTGAGTTAGCTCAAGTACAATAATAAGGTTGAGTGGTACTACTTAAGGAATTAAAGATATTAATTATTTTAAGCAGTCAGAATGCTCTAAATAATTAATGGACGTGCGATATCTTAAATACGGGGATTCGTAATTTCTAAGTGCAAGCCCGACTCACCTTCGGTAATAAAGGGGTAAGTCAGCATTTATTCTCTAGTGGCATGAATAAATGTTTATAAATTAATTTATGTTCAATGAACATAAGATAATTAATTTATTTGAGGCCCATCTTTATTCCTTGCATTTGATCCCTGGGTTGGCCCATCCAGGCCCGTTGCTTATGAAGAAAATCGGCGCCTATTATGCTCTCTAAGGATGTGATTTTATTCTCTTTATCCATAAGGATATTATTATATTTATGGATATGCATGGATCATTTCCTAATGGGATTATGGTAATGCATTATAAATATAAGGTAAGAGATAAGATCAAAGCTAATCCTCACTTATCATATAGCATAATTTTCGAGAATTTCCAAGTGTGCTTGGGAGAGAATTTTCGAAAACTCAAGAGAGAAATAGGGTGATTTTCTGTAGCATTCTCCATAGATCGTCCTCACTCGACATTGGAGATTGGGAGCCGGGATACAGTCCAGAAGATCAAAGCACGAGTCTCGATCCGTTCATCATGTTCATCCCCGACAGATTCAAAGGTAAACACGAGAAAACCCCTACGTGTTGTAATTAATTATATAGACGCATGCTAGGAATATAATCAAAGTATGGTGAATTAAATATCCAAGATAGATCATCGGGAGAGAGTTAAAATCAGATTTCCCTACACTATGAACAAATCGAATTCTCTATGAAAGTTAATGCATCAACTGGGAAAGTTACTTAATCCAAAAATTTAGGATTTTCACCTAGGTTCGAATCTCGTGAGGGGCGACAGTTCAATTTTTTTTTGGATTTGATGACTTTCCCTTCGGATTCATCAACTTTCACAACGAATTCATCATTTTTTTATTCTCATGTTCTCATGATAAAAATAGTTTTTACGTTAATCCTTCTCAATATATATATATATATATATATATATATATATATATATATATTTGTATCACGTTGGAATGCAAATATTGATGAGAAATATGAATAAATCATAGCCCTTAATCAAGCTAGATCGATGGACCAGATTATATGTATATATTATTTCCTTTTTATGGGATTTGATATCCTTTAATATGAATCTAGACTATGATGTGTTGTTGTTGCACACAATTATCAATCTGTTGCACAACTATATATCTTGTTAATTTATAGATTTGGATTATATTTGATTTGTCTGACAATGCTCCATTTATCATTTACTTAGCACAATATACAAATAATCGTTGCACAATATTCAAGAAAATCTAGCATTAAAATAAAAATAATAATTGGCAGTGATAAGTAATTTTGGTGTTGAAAATAAAGAAAAATATACAAGATATCACTGAAAAATTGATCATAACTTCAATAATTATTCTGCATACATAAATCATTGTACAACTAGTTTAAAGACATAGCAAATATAGTTTAAATCTTGTCCATCAATTTATCAAGATCAAGGAGTGATATTAATTCTTATTTCTTATCAATATATGCATTTCTATAGTAAGCAACCTGTATATACATACATATATATATATATATATATATGAGATCCAGTAGAAATCAACCTTAAACTAGTAACTAAAAGCCAATTTGGTTTGTAGATCTTGATTGATTAATGGTCTAGATTGATTTTTCAAAAAGGATGTGTTTTCTTACATATATTATAATGTTTTCTACATATTATGCTTTTCATGTATAAAACATTGTTTTCTTTATTTCTTATATTTTTTTATGCATAACATAATATGTTTTCATTCTTACAATTATATTAGTTTCTAGTTACTACAATAAAGTTGATTTCTATTCGAGCATCTTCCTTTATATATATATATATATATATATGTGAGGGTTAACATGATAATATTTTTATCCTGAGAATATGAGAACCAAAAAATGATGAATTCTTGTGAAAGTTGATGAATTGATAACATTCAGTTCTTCACGATTTTTTCTTAGTTTTTATATCAGATTTCACCAAGGTTGTGGTTAGATCTGATGTCTTTTGATATAATTTTAATATTTTATGAAGATATCATGTCTGGTATAGTTTTGAGTGTTTTGTGCAGATCTGATGTATTTTGGAACGTTTAGAAGGATTCACCTCTGGCATGCAGACCCAATGACAGAGCTAATGTTCAAAGCTCATGCAGAGTCAACATAAGAGCTCACGCAGAGTCAATAACGATAGATGGTATCCAACTCTGATATGCAAAGCCAACACCAAAGGCAAATGAGAGAGTGGGCCTTGACAAAGATTTAGCTCCCGAGCAAATGTTCCACGTCCTGGGCTGACAGACCTAACATGAAATCCAGAGCTGGATATTCAAATATATCAGACTAAGATTTCAAAGTTGAAGTCAAAGCTGAACACGAAGTTCAGATCTCAGTTCTGAATACCAAGTCCGGACCTCTATACCAGAGTTGTCGAGATCTAGTCTGGAGGTCAAATCTTAATATGCCAGACTTGAACACGGTGGAGTTTTACACTGAGCTACTAAATTAAGATCTAAATCTGAAGGTGCTCTGATATGCAGAACTAAGAAGCCCATGACAAATTTGAATAACATATCAGATCCGAGGAAACGCATATCATAAACCGATAGAGATATTAGACACGATCTTCCACGTGGTTAACTCCTATTCGTCTGCACAGAAATTTCCCAACAGAATCGGTCTTTTTGTAGCATTTTGAAGGGAGTCGAATGGAGGCAACTTAAGTTCACGTTATAACTTGCAGGAGCACCTGTCTTCTACAATACTTTGTTAGATCTGAATAAACATTCCTACCCTCAGTGCTAAGGCACGACATACCTGAATTGATAGATTACCCCTTCGTACTCAAGTCTAACATGACCAATTTTAGTTTTTACCTCTTCCGTTTTTTGTTAGTTTTTACAACTTTCTTCTTCTCCTTTGGACTACTTAAGTTTTCTTGTTCTGTTTTTAGAATAGATTTCTTCATGAGTTTATAGTTTAGGTCTTCATTTTTATGTTGGAGTAAGTTGTAGTTCCTGTAACAACCCCTTAATCCTAAGTACGGTTTAGCAGAGACTATTACTCTACAGAGATGAATAAACAGAGAGACCATTTAACATTAAACTGTGATACATATATCAAGCATGTTTTTGGACTTTAATACATAACTTAAGTTCTTGCAGCGGAAAACATGTGATATGTACATATGACGATGTACAATTAAGGTATAAACTTTCAGCGACAAACATTCCTATTGCTCAACACTGCTCCATCGCATCACTAGCTCAACCTGCACATTTAAAAAAAAACATGCAGGGCTGAGTACAAGAATGCACTCAGTGGACTTATGCCAAAAACATTTTCTCATTTTTATATTACACTGCCCCATCATGGTAAGACGCAAGGGTTTTATTTGAAAGGGCTTGTACTTACTAAAACATTTTCATCGTTTATCAAATCCTCGCTTGGCCAAGCATTTTCCTTGTATGTATGATCCATATCCCTTTCCTTTCATCATAACATCATCATTAACGCCGTAGAAGGATGCCTCATTCTACGTCGCTGTGACCGGCCACGCATTGTCCTTACGGCCCCCAGTCACCATTAAGTGTACACGTTAATCCAGGCTAGGAATTGTCCTTCTAGCATAGGATCCGAATTCGATTTTCATCATACGTTGGGAGCGACCCAACAACATTCATCATTCATTCATGGATAGGATATATACATAAAAACATAAAAATTTGGGCAGGTAATTTCATAACATCATTTCATCATCATTTCTCAAAAGAGAAAACATCATAAATAAATACTTTTCATTTCAAAGAAAGCATCGTAAATAAAGCATTTGTCATTTTGAGTTAAGAAAAGCCCACCTGGTCTGTAGACTTTCATAATTCGTTTTCTTCCTACGCCAACGATCACGTCCGCGTCCCACCTTTACGTAAAAGCTAATTTAGTACGTCGGTCACGTTTTTCAACAACGTCCAAGTCTAAAAAGCTTTAATAACTTTCTATAATAATACTTCGTACCCTTTAATTAAATTGGTACGTCTTTTCATCGTATATCTTAACTAATAACTTCTCGTACTTCGATAGAGACGTAATATAATCTACGGCCTCATTTTAACCATTAGGTTAAACATCGAACTTATACTAACGTCTTTCGATAAAATGATTTCAATTATGAAATCGTTTCTCACAAAAGAGATATTCTTAAAATTTTAATATGTTTTACACGTATTAGTGTATTTATTCAACGTATACAATAACATTGATCACATACTAACGTATTTCATACGTTTAATCTTAAGTCAACGATTTTGACTTGTCTTAACATATTTTTCGAATAATTCACATATTTAATAACCAATTTCCATATAAATCGATTTCTTATCATATAATTCTAAGTCTCGATTTTTCATGTTGATCAACAATCATGATCAATACTTTACTTAAGCATGACATAATTTGTACATTACATATTATTCTTCACGTCTAACGTCATTTAACATAACGTTTCGTCGTAAACATAGTATACTATGTTTCTAAAATCCCATAAATTCTTAGTAGGTCTAAAATATATTCTAAGCACATAATATGTGATTTTTCTTGATAAAATGAATTTAATACTTTTAATCCTCATACTTAAGCTTTCGGCCCTTTTTGATATAATTATCAAAACTCTTCCAAAATTTTTATAAATTCATATAACATACTATATTAACATAAGATCATTAATATGTATTAACATTAGCTATAGAAAAATTGGACATCATTTTCCTATCCTATAGCTTTCGACCACATCACTTAATATAGCAAACATTTTTCTAAAAACCTTATAAATTCTCACAACTCCTAATCATCACCATGTATCACTAATATATCATAATATCCAACAATTACAATTCATACATCAATGTATCCATACTTAGTGAATCTCGAAAATTCTCAACATATGAACAAACCATTTTCTAAAAATCTAATAAATTCATATAGCACTTAATTTAGGCTCTACATCAATAATATGCTATAATATCACTTGAACATGATTTGTACATTAACATATGATTTCCAACCATTTTCGGCAATTATATATATATATATATATATATATATATATATACATATAATTTCCAAAAATTTTAAATAAATCACTATGAGTTCCATTACTATCATATATCATTAATCCATCAACAAATGAATATTGTAAGCTTTCGGTCATTACCATTAAATTCAAAGCATGCTTAGCTTTTAATTAATTCATAACATATGATCATACTACATCATAATAAACATTATTAACAAACAACTAAGCATGATAACTATATTCCTCATATTTTCACAATAAATATCATAAGCATATATCATAAGATTTAATGGATAGAATTTAAATATTTTTGGATATATATAAAGCTTGTAACGTTTCTAACCTTCTAATCGGAGTCGATTGTCGACGAAAAACATTTTCTAACCTAAGATCGAAGAAGAAATGAAGAACTCTCTTCTCTATTTTTTTTACAAGCTCACGGTACTTCTCAATAAAATGAGAGAAGTTTTTGTGCCTTTGATAACATAGTACTTTAAATTTTATTATCTATCCATATCAACCCTTTTTTTTTTTTTGAAATATTCTCTTTTCTTTTCTTTACATACCTCACGGTACTATGAGTGAGAGAACAGAGAATGAAAAATGTTTAGATCTTTTCTTAATTATGACACAAGTTAAGGAAATAAAATAATTAAACAATACATAGGTAGACTTAAAGCAACATGATGTCTAATTTCCCTCACATTTTCGGTCATCAAATTGTGGTACAAGACAAAACTTTTATTTTATCACTTTATTGAAGATCATGTTATCATGTGTAAGAATTAAATACACATCATTATCAAAGAATGAAGAAAAATCTTCTTTCCTTTATTCTTCATCAAACACGTCGATCACCCCTAGCTCCAAGGATGGGTTTTTATTTCTTGTCTTATACTAATATATATAAAGATCCTTCACCCATTAATACACTCATGCCATCACACTCAAAGAGTTCTAATATTTCTTCTCACCTTCATAGACAACATTCACGGCTCTCTCACAAACCAACACACCTTTACTTGATTCTCCCATTAATTTCCTTGGTTTATGTGTAAAAATATCATATTATTACATTTATTATACCACATGGCATAAAGATAGCAAAATTTTATTCAATCCTTCCAATTTCCTCAATACTCACGGCACTTTTGTGATTTGGGTGCCAAACATTTTATTTTCTTGCAATTAATAGCTATATAACATAATATATGTCTTAGATGATAAATTAAATCATAGGAAAAATAATTAAAATGATTCATGTGTCAAAACCCTAATTTTCGAAATTAGGGTTTTCGAAAATAGCTAACTTTATTCAATATTCATTCCTTAATTCTCTAGCATTATTTTAATGATGAATAATGCTCTTATTACATAAAATAATCATAGGAATTTGAATATTATAATTCCTCAATCGTTAGACTTAGTTTTCGATTCGTCTCTAAACGTTGACGTTCGAAACGTCTCAAAACGTTAATAATCGACCCATCTCAAAATGTTCGTAATAAAGTCGTAATCACTTTATTAATTCATTTCGTTAATAAAGAAATGTAATTCTAAGCTTCGTCACTTAGAAAAATTAACGTAATATTAACTATCGATATTCAATCGACGTTAAAATATTACTGCCGAAAGAATTATATAAACTATATTCCTTGATTCACTAATCGTTAGTGAATATGATATAAGAATTCATTATATCATAAATAGTCGAAATCAAGCTTTGATAATTTATTAATTCCATTATCGAGTCGAAACCCTAATTTACGATTTTTATTATCGTAATTAGGCTTTAAAACTTCGGGGTATTACAGTTCCAGTTATACCTATTTCGTCATCGATAGTGTTCCGTTGTTGGAGAAATTGGTTGTGTTCGTTGAGTTGTAATAGCATAAGAAGTTTTTCAAGTTTTTCCTTCGTTGAAGTTTCTGACGGTAGACCACTGCTCGTTTATTCTCTACACTTTACGCTTATGTTTAATTTTTTAGTGTTGTTTTATATTGCAAGTATGAGTAGCTAAAACCCTAGTTGATTCTAGGCGTGTGTTATGACTTAGTAAAATATTATGGTTTATGTATCTTTAATGCCATTTTTTTCCTTCCATTGCATATTTATGTCTCTCAATGCTTTATCCATGTTAGATGATTGGCGATCATGATGTTTAGTATGTTTTTGCGCTTAATTCTAGATGCGCTTATGTGTGTCATTCCCATGGTTTGTTATATTTTCGTCGTTGATTTGAATAGTATTTATCGATTAAGACTAATTGGTTCGTTTCAAAGTTTTTGTAGGAAACGATGTTAAACTGGACAAAATGGATCTTAAAATGATGGATGTAAAAATTATATGGAGTTCAATTTTATCTCGATATGAGTTCATAGGCGCAAACAGATCGTAATTCTTTCAGAGTTTAGACGAGGAAAAATGGAGCAAAACAAAAACATCGAGCGCACAGCAGGCACTGGAAGCGACCCCCCTACCTACGCAGTTGCCGATGGAAGCTCTGTATGCATTGAGCATCTTCACCTATGCCCAACGTGCTATCCTCCACGCATGTTGGCCCCTCATCGTGCTCCTTCTCGTCTGCGTGCGTGCGTGTGCTCCTACGTGCCACTGGGTACTCACTCCATGTGTGTTGACCCTTCACGCCCACCGCCCTCCTCTCTTGTGCTCGTTCTTCATGCGCGTGCTTTCTCCATATGCACGTCCTTGCCGAAGCCGTAGGCGGACTCCACTGGTGCTAACCACCTATCGGTTCAGAGCGGTGTTTTTGCTGAAGTAGAAATATGGTTTTTAAGTGGTTTCATCTCTGCTTTTCATGGGGAAGACTCATTTTTCACGCACCAGATACGAGATTTAGTTCTTTTTTTTTCATTCTTTTCTTCTCTCTAGATTATATTTTCTCTTGAAAGAACTTGTAGCCTCGATTGTTGATTGAATATGAATTATATACTTGTGGTTTGAAATATTCGAGTATTATGAATTAACCTTTCCAATCTATGGTTATGGTTACCAGGGGTGAGCATTCGGTCGGTTCGGTTGAAAATCGAACCGAAAATCTAAAATCGAAAAAATCGAACCGTTCAAAAATTTCAACCGAACCGAACCGAATTTTTACTCAAACCGAACCGAATTTTAAACTTTGATTTCGGTTCGGTTTTAGTTAACCGAACTTTTAATAATTTAATATATATATATATAATTTATAGGGTTTAATATATATATATATATATATATATATATATTTAATATATATATATATATATATATATATATATATATAAAACTTTGGTTCAGTTCGGTCCGAACCGAAATTTTGGATTACTAAACCGAACCGAACCGAAAAAAGTTCGGTTTTCATTTTTTGCATCCAAACTGAACCAAAGTTTTTAAAAATCGATCCAAACCGACCAAATTGCTACAGTTCGGTTCGGATTCGGTTTTGCTCACCCCTAGTTATGGTTATTAACTCGTATTTGTTTGCTATCGATGACATTTGTGTTTCTAATTGATTTTACATTGCATGATTAAAGTGAACGAGCTCGAAAGAAGACTTTTTTGTGCTTAAGATTGATGATTGATATATGTGAGAGCTAGTCGATTGTGCGTTACATTATGAATGCATGTGAGAGTAGGTTTGTAGTCGAGCATGAGTTTGATGACGAGCGGTCGACAAATTAGTTTGTTGTCAAGTGGCTAATTAATTGGGATCGAGCCTTACCAGAAACGGGTGCCCTTATCGTTAATTTACTTGAATGATGTAATATACTTAAGATCTCCATATACGCGAGAGCTAGTGATCATGTGTTAGGTGAGAGGAGTGCACGAGTGAGTTGATTGTGTGAACGCATTGCTGGCTAACTTATATTATGATAGAGCCCATACTCTAGACCTTATCCCTTTTCATATTACTTGTGATTGCCTTTTTCTTGTTTCTCGTTTTCGTTTAGTTATAGTTCTAGTCCTATCGTGACAAATTCCCTTTTAGAATAGGATGTTTAGGACCTTTCTTTTCTATTTGTGTGACGACACAAATCATGATGGTCCCTGGTGGGGTCGTACTAGTGTAGGGGATGAATACACTAGTTAAGGAAAATTAAAACTTTTCTTTCGACAATACTTGACCTTTTACTGAAATCAATAAATGTCGGATAACTGATGTCAGTATTGAGGTTAGTACTGATGATCAGTTCAACTAAGGACAGTCTTACTGAGTGAGGTTAGTTAGTAATCCTACTGATTGTTATCAGCTAGACTGATTGTGAAATGTGGTGGTTACGTTTTGCCTTACTGAACCTGACTTAATATACTTAGTCGAATATGTCAGTCAATATTAGTTTACTTTAGTAGCAAAGATCCACTAATAGAGGTTTTAAAACTAGGTTGTGTTAAGTGTGCTGATGATGACAGTTCAATAATATATAATTTAAAGAGCAACATCGAAAGGGATCACACTTAGAATTTTATGTGGCTCGGAGAGATCAACTCCGGTCTAATAAATTAGTCTATCCACTAACTGGGATTATCTTGCTTACGTGTACAAAAATACCTAAGTACAGAACTTCACCATATATGTACTCCGACTTACTTGTCGTTCTTTCTTTGTTTACAGGTGCAAGGAAATCTTATCACTTGCTTACGGGTGCAAGAAAACCTTATCACTTACTTACGGGTGCAAGGAACCTGGCATCTTGCTTACGGCAGCGAATACACTAGTTAAGGTAAATTAAAATTATTCTTTTAACAAGACTTGACCTTCTGCTAAAATCAATAGATGTCGGATAACTGATGTCAACACTGAGAGTAGTATTGATGATCAGTTCAACTAAGGGAGTCTTACCGAGTGAGGTCAGTTAGCAATCCTACTGGCTTCTTATTAGTTGATCAGTTGGACTGATAACTAACGTAGGTACGAAATGTAGTGGTTACGTTTTGCCTTACTAAAACTGACTTAAAATACTTAGTAAAATATGCACTTAGTTAGAATTAGTTTTCTTCAGTAGCAAATGAATACTGATAGAGGGTTTAAAACGATGTTGTCATAATTGTGTTGATTATGATAGCTTAATAATATATAATTTAAATATCAGTAATGAAATGAAGCATACCTTGATTTTACGTGGTTCGGAGAGATCAACTTCTATATCCACGTTATGATAAATCAGACAATCCACTATATGGGATTGTTTGCTTACGAGTGCAAGAATACCTAAGTACATAAGTTCACCTTATATGTACCCCGACTCACATGTCGTTCTTCTTTTGCTTATAGATGCAAGAAAACCGTAGCTTATGGGTGCAAGGAAACCTTATTACTTGTTTATGTGTGCAAGCAACCTAACTTCTTGCTTACTGGTGCAAGTAACCTAACCACTTGCTTACGGTAAAAGCAACCTAAACTTTTAGTAGCTAATACTTCGCTGTGTACTTGCGTTATTCTTCTAACTCCTACTTACATGGGTTTGAAAGAGGGGTTTAGGTTTTTCCAACTTAAAGATCAACGGTTACAGGCAACCGGAGAAGCCTAGAATCTAAGGGAATGTATGCTGAAAACTTGAGTACATATGTATATTTATACTTTGTAGAATTCTCTTATTCGAAAATCCATTGTTCGATAGATTGATAAGTTATGAAATTGAAAACTTGTAGACTTGAAAGCGTAGCATTTTTCGGTCACCTTCAAAGGTTAGTCTCTCGAGTATTTATAATAGAGGCGGTGAATAGTACTATTTGAGGAACACCAATCACATCCGTTTCACTTTTGGTTTGAATCTTTCCCGTTGAATCCTAGTATGTCCTTTTTCGTGTCTGCAACATCGAACAAAAGCATTTTGTAAGTCTTGTACTTTACTCTGTCATGGCAGGATTCTCTGTAGATACGTTCTAACACATCGGAGGTCAAACACTTATGCTTTAAATTATTCTGTGTTTCTTCAGTTGAGTTGTTTGCATGTATCTCCAATACAATTGAATTCGTGTCTTTTGAGTATGGTTGACTCCATGTATCTCCAGTACGATTGAATCTGTGTCTCTTGAGTACGATTGACTCTGTGTTTCTTCAATAAGTACTTAAGTTAATGTCAATTTTCAACAACTTCTCATCTTGTTATGCTTAAATGATACTTGGTCTTTCTCATCACTTCTTTGTCTTTCTTTCTTCAGTAGCGCTTTATGCTTATATTCTTCTTCAGTAGTATTGTACTGACTCTTCTATCAATACGATCGACTTCAGTACTACTTTTGAACTCCTTCAGTATTGGGTAAAAATACTGATGATTCTTCTGCTGAAACCTGTAAACATAAAAAGTTCACTCTCTAACATATGAGCAATATCTAGATTACATTAGTAGGGCAATCTAGGGAGTTTTGGTAGTTAATCAAAACACTAAATATTATAGAATTTTTCCAACAATTTCCCCTTTTTTGATGATGCCAAGACCTATCTATTACACTGAAAACAAGCTACTTAGTAAGGACAAACTTTTTGAATAGAAGGCTTTGGTTCTTCCTTGCTGTGATCATCATTCTCTGCAAAACAAAGTTAGTTTAGTAGTATATAAAGGTTAAAGCAAGTAAAGAGCCTAGACAAATAATCATAGTTGCCAGGTTGAACTCGATCATTGTATGATATATATAGGATTGCTGAAATTACAATTACATCGATTATCAGTATCAGCTATCCTATACATTTCTCTTACAAAGTGAGTGTTGATCTTCAGTTCTTCATTTTCTTCGACTTCTGTTCGTCAGTCTCCTGGCCATACATCACGAAGACTTGTTGCACTAGAGCTTTGAACTCAGTTGGCTGACTTACAAGGCCCAACTTCAGTGTAGCAAGTGCCTCATGAGCTTTAGCTTCTATCGTAGCTCTATTCACAAAAATTTCTCTTTTTGATGCTGGGAACGTCTTCTTTGTCGGTGCCAATATATTGACTATGTTTCTTTACGCACAGTTGGCTATGTTTTTTACGACCATCTCATCGAAGTAGTCCTTCAAAAAACTCATGAATCCGTCAGTGGCTAATTCTTGTTCTTCAAGTATTCCAAGCTAGTAGTAGTACCACTCAATGAATCCGTACTGCATAATAACGTTAAGTTATCGAGACTTAGATTCTTCACGACGATAATTAAAAGAATATTTCTCAATGTGATCCATGAATACGTAAAAAAGTGCTAGCATAGACAATCAACCATGATAAGTTACTTGTTATCTATACTATAATTTATACCAACAATTCGTCTTCAAATTGTCTTAGTTGTGATACTAGTTTATAAATCAGTAAGCTCAACCAACCATATAATCTTATATGATCTTCTACATACTGTATGTTCTAACTTTTGTATGAGATAAATTGACAACATATGCAATCAGAAACAATTCAGAGGAGATCAAAATGGTAGTAACATGAAACATTGTAACACGCTCAACCAATATTGCTTTCAATATACAAATCCAATAGATGGTGGGACGACACCAATCGTGATGTTGTTGTTTTTTTCAGGATTTGTACTTTTCTTTTATTTCACTTGTGTTGTCCATTAGACGAATTATCTTTTTCGTGTTTTTTCCACGGAATTTTCACCAGGAAGGTTTTGATGAGGCTCGGTCCCAAATCTTGACTTTGTGATTTCTTGAGTTGTTTAGGTCTTTTTTTTTTCTTTTTTCATTAACACAAATCAGCTTTATCATCTCGTATTCTCATCTGTGTCTCTCGTTCTCGCTTCCTCATTTGTGCGCTTTCTTTCCGAACTTCTTTCTGGCCAGAGAATTCCCTAGTTATATATGAGCTATTAATTTGATCTCTGATTCTTGAAATTGCAGTTGCATTTGTCAGAGAATATATACAAAATTAGAAGGATAAAAAGACAAATTGCTTGATTACTACGTGCATCAAGCCTAATTAGGGGTGTGCATCAATCGAAACGAACCGAAAAAACCGATCGAACCGATAATTTTCTATCGATTTGGTTCGATTTTTAGGAAAGTCGATTTTGGTTGGGTTCAAAATTTTAATTAAAATCGGTTTTCGATTCGGTTCTCGATTTTATATTTAGATTTGGTCGGTAACCTAACATAACCAAATCGAAATTATTGATTATATATTTATATAATTAATATCTTAATTAAATAATTAAGATAAAAATATGTTTATTTATATAAAATATAAGCAAAATACATGTTTCAGTTAATTTTTCGGTCCGACCGAAACCGATCTATTTTTTCGATTTGATTTTTGATCGGTCCGAAATTATAAATCGGTTCAATTCGGTTGAAAAAAGTACGTTCGATTCGGTTTTCGGTTTGGAGAATTTTGATCGGTCGGTTTGAACCTAATTATGATTCTTCATATCTTAATCATGTGATGCATTTTGTATTTATATCATGCATCCATAATTTAATTGGAGTAGTGATGACATGTATTTTTAGATGTTCAGTCTTTGACAAGTGACAACTAAAAAGTAGTGATGATTGATGAGCTAATATAGTATTTTACAGAATCGTGTAAATCAAATCCAATTAAACACTACCCACTATTTAACTTGTTTAAACATGACTTGTAATTAAAAAGATGGAAAGGAGAATAAAGTTCGGGGACATTAAAACAGGTATCATCCATTAATTGTCAACCGAATAAATAAATATTGGTGAGAGCTCCTGAAAATCCTCCAATCCAGACCTCACTTGCTAAACTATGCGCGACTGCAAACCACGGCCGATCCCCGCCTGAGGAATCACACTGATTGAAATAACACAAATATAAGCGAGCGATATATATCAAATTAATGATACATACAAAAACGTTAATCGGGAAACAAACTGCCTTGGCTTAATCCAATAGCGCGGCCAAGGCAGAGAACAAGATCCTTCCTTTGAATCATCAATGGCGTTCCAGGACTTCGACCTCATCTCGCAGCGCCGACAGGAGGAGAAGAAGCAGAAGTTCAAGCAGCGGCTCATCCTGGCGTTCGTCGTCAGCGTCATCGCCATCCTACTCGCCGCCGCCGCCGTATGCTTCGCCATTTACAAGACCAACCAGAAGAACCACCACCACGCCTCCGCCGCCCACCCCCAGCCGCCCCCCAAGCCGAAGACCGCGCAGAACGTGGTGAAGTTGGTGTGCGCCAACACGGATTACAAGAAGACCTGCGAGGACAGCATCCTCAAGGAGGTGAAGAACAACGCCAGCGCCACCCCCATGGAGATCCTCCGCGCCTCGCTCGTCGCCACCTCCCGTGAGATCGACGACGTCACCAAGCAGGCCAAGGCAATCAAGTTCGAAACCCCCATGAAGAAGGCCGCATTGAACGACTGCCTCGTGCTCCTCAAGGACGCCAAGGATGAACTCAACAGCTCGATCTCGAGCATCAAGGGGGCGGATATTGGGAAGATGTCGATAGCGAAATCGGAGCTCAACAACTGGCTGAGCGCCGTCATCTCGTACCACCAGACGTGCATCGATGGGTTCCCCGAGGGCGCCGACAAGGAGAAGATGAAGAAGATTCTAGAGAGCGTGAAGATGCTCGGGAGTAACACACTCTCCGTCGTCGCCCAGGTCTCCGCCGTCCTGTCCAAGGTCGAGGCCTCCAGCGGCTCCCTGCGGCGGCTCTTCAGCTTCGACGAGCAAGGGTGGATGAATCAGCAGCACCACCGGAGAATTTTGAAAGCGGACGGCGCCAAATTCACGCCCAATGTCACTGTGGCCAAGGACAACACAGGAAATTTCACTACCATCGACGCAGCTCTCAAGGCAATGCCTAAGAAATTCAAAGGACGGTATGTGTGTTGTGTGTTGTTGTTGTTGTTTTTGTTCTGCACTCGTTGCTTAATATACTAGCTCGAAACTGTTGCAGATACGTCATTTATGTCAAAGAAGGGATCTACGACGAGACCGTCGTGGTCGCCAAGGACATGATGAACGTGACAATGTACGGAGATGGATCGCAGAAGAGCATCATCACTGGAAGCAAGAATTTCGTGGACGGACTTCCAACTTTTGAGACCGCATCATTTGGTAATTCATCAAAAATGCAACTTAGGAGGTGTTTGGCAGAGCTTTTTATTTCAACATACACATATATATATATCCTTCTCATTTCAACTTAACTCAAACACTTTGACAACTTATAACTAAGCTCCTAACACATTACATCTTATAAGACTGAAAGAAGCATAGCCAAACACCTCCTTAGTTCTGAGATGCATAGACACTAACGTACACATATATGTATCAACTGCATGCATGCAGTTGCTATCGGAGCGGGATTCATGGCGCAATCCCTCGGGTTCAGAAACACAGCCGGCCCAGAAAAGCACCAAGCAGTGGCTCTGAGAGTCCAATCCGACCGCTCGATATTCGTCAACTGCCGCATGGAAGGGTACAAGAACACCCTCTACGCCCAAACGCACAGACAGTTCTACCGCAGCTGCTACATCACCGGCACCGTCGACTTCGTCTTCGGTGACGCGGCGGCCGTGTTCCAGAACTGCATGATCTACGTGCGGAAGCCATTGGAGAACCAGCAGAACGTGGTGACGGCACAGGGCAGGGCGGAGAAGCGGGAGACGACGGGCATCGTGCTGCAGAACTGCAAGATTCTCGCAGACGAGAAGCTGGAGCCAGAGAAGGCCAAGTTCAAGAGCTTCCTGGGAAGGCCGTGGAAGGAGTACTCAAGGACAATCATCATGGAATCGGAGATCGGCGATCTCATTCAGCCTCAGGGGTGGAAGGAATGGAGCGGCGAGTCAGGGCTGAAAACTCTGTATTACGCGGAGTTCAACAACAAAGGGGCGGGGTCGAACACCAAGGATAGGGTGAAATGGGCAGGGTACAAGACCTTGAAGCGGGACGAGGTCTTGAGGTTCACGGTTGGTCCGTTCCTGCAAGGCGAGGATTGGCTCAAGGCAGCTGATGTTCCCGTGCGTTTTGGCATGTTTAGTTAATTGTAGGTTTGTCTATTAATATTCTTCTTTATATATATATGCCGTTTTATACATATATATATAATAATGATAGTTTATGTTCGGCTATTCATTGTTATATACAAATTATTAGGTCTTCTTATTATTCTTCATGTATGCTTCTTTCTTCTTCTTTTTTCTTTTTTTTTCTAAATACTGCAGTTCAATATTAGTTTATTTGGAGTAGGGAACAATTAGATCTTCTACAGTTAAATAGTTTAATAATAGAGCAGGAAAACATTTAGTTCTTCTCCAAATCTAGCTAGTAGTTTATTTATCGAAATTAGAAAGTTTTAGAGTAGGAATTACGATTAAGAGTTTCACCGGATAATTTAATCGACCCTCCGTCCACCAAAAACTTACAATACTTTTATTGGCACAAGTTTTAATAAATCATATTAAGTAAAGAAGGGGTCTCACATTGTAAGTATAAAAAGATATCCAAAAGAGAAAAATGTAAGTTTTTGATGAGTATATATTATTTTTTAATTTTTAATCTATTTTCTAACGAGATTTTTCCATTGGATCAGGATTTCGGCTGATTCAAGTGGATAACTCGTATTGAGACTTTCTCTAGTTTTAAATTGATTCAACAAAATTTTCCCCGTAGATTAGGATTAAATGTTACAGAGATTTATAGTGGTTCGAAAACATTCCTATATTCACTGATCAATTTAGATCCCTAACTTAATAAGTATAGAATCTGAGTTCACGATCATGATGTTTTAGGATTTACATCAAGCTTATAGCTCTCATCTCTTGGCGACTACTTTCTTTCATATTAACGCACAACCTTTGACACTACTGCAACACTTTCCAATGGGTTTATGTATAAGGATTTGGGATTCCACTATGGTCGAGCAAACCTTTATAATTTAGAACATATATGAAGGATAGGTTCACCTTTCTAAGTTAAGATAGCACTTTCGAGATTCCGGTTTTAAAAACATTTACTGCTTTCTTTTACTTGAAAAGCTCTAGAGGAGTTGGGTCGATCTTCTTGAAGTTCCTCTTTAAAAACATAGTGCTTTCTTTTACCTTGATGATCCAACTCGCTAATCTCCCAACTCTTTAAGGGTACTGAAGGAATTGTGATACAATTACGGTTCGTTTTGCTAGATGATCTTTCTCGAATTTCTAACGCATCGTACGTTGATTACGTCCTAGCATGCTCCTGAATAATTAATCGCGGCACATAGGAGTTTTGTAAACTTACTTTTGAATTTACATGTGAGATTGTTGATGGCAGACTTTAATACATATGATCTTCTGAATTGTATCTCGTGCTTAATCCTCGATGTTGGATAGACAACAAGCTTCGAAAAATCCCTCTGAGAATCACGCCTACTGTCGTCTCTCACTATTTCTCTCTCTCTAAATTCTAGCCTATATTATGTAGAGAGAGGGTTAAATAAATAGGCCAAGGTGCTTGAGCTAGGTATAGGGGACTATGGCTTTAGTTGGGCTTGGAGCTTGATGGGTCAGTCCAAAGATCAAATACAAGGAATAAAGATGGACTTATTTGTATAATGCCACATTCATCTAAACCCAATTTATGACTAATTAAATATTAAAATTAGGATTTTGCATTGCTAATAAATAAGAATAAACTATAAATATAATTCAAAAAATAACGAATTAGGAATCAAAAAGTTCAAAAGTTCGATACCAGTGATTAATTTTCGAGTTAGCATTATTCACCTGAATATTGAATTAGAAAATAGATATGGATGCAATGTGATCATTTCTGTTCATTATTTTTATGATACAAATCCAATGGTGAGATTTTATAAATTTCATTTGTGTAAATGAAAAGCCGAGAAAACATTATCTATGGGCTGGGACTTTCCAGTCTGTGCCCGAATTTTAATAATATCATAGAATTATGGAATGAACATAAAATGAGAAGTTATAATTTATTATGTGAAAGTAAATAATAAAAACATATGGTTATTAATTCGTTTGATCGGATTTTATCGGACCAATCATAATTTAATTATTGAAATTTAATTTTAATTTATTAAAAATATAATTAAGGTAAAATAAATTGAAGTATCACAGAGCTAGAGCAAGAATACCCAAGAACTCGATATATACATATCGTCGGATGGGGCGAAGCTGGAGTTGGGGTGGCTTCTGGAGAGGTGTCGAGAGAGTGCCCCAACGCCGGATGGGGGTGAGGCGGCGTTGGGTGCAGGGCGTGCACGGGGGCAGGGCGAGGAGCTTCGAACGAGGCCAGCGTTGGGGATGCGGCCGATGCTGGGTTGCACGGGGGCAAGGCGAGGAGCTTGAGACGAGGTCAACACTGCAGACGCGGCCGACACTGGGTGCGCGGGTGGCAAGACGAGAAGCTTCAAACGAGGCCGATGCTGGGGTAGGCGGGACACAAGGCGAGAAGCTGGAGGTATGGTCATCACTGGGGTCTGACCGACGCTGGGGTAGTGGCACCAAGCGCTCGCTGGGAGCTCGCGCATGCCTGTGCGTGATTTTGTTGTTTTGCTCTGTTCTCTCTCGTTCGAACTCTGAATTACTGTCTGTTTGCTCCTATGGACTCGTATCGAGATGCTCTTTAACATTTTAAAATTTTACCCCATCCTTGTCAGATCCATTTCGTCCTATTTAACTCCATTTTCTACAAAACTTCGAAACAAACCAAATAAGTCTGATTCAATAAATACTAATCAAAACAATGACATAAATAGAACAAACCACGGGAAACGACATGCATAAAAATACCAAGAATAAGCATAAAATCATACTAAACACCAAGAATGTCCCAGAGCACGTTACAAGCGAACATCTTCACTATTTATTGAGATAAAGTAGAATGGTAAGTTGGTCTTTTCTGGCTGCTAGGACTGAAGGGCATTTTCATCAATTCCGCTCTATAGTGCTTCAGCTCCAAGGGCAGATTCATCATTTTATATCTACGTGGACCATCGACAATTGGCGTAGAAACTTTTGCTTTAAAGGTGCGGAAATCAGGGGTAAATCTATAGATGTTTTGGCTTTATTTGGGTGAATCTATACTACCCAATGAAAAACGAGCAGGTGGACAACATTCTGAATCTCCCTTTTACATGGACGAACGAGAGTGGAACACGTGGTGTCTGTTGTCTTCGCTTTCCGTGTTTACACAGTGTACGGGGTCCAAAAGTCAAACACTTATCTCTTAGTAAACTCCGTCTTTTTCTCAGCAGGGCAACTGTAACGACCCGACTTTTCAAAGAAATACGAATCATATGGATCGTTACTGGTATGATAATGCAGCGGGTGAATACATCATTAATCAATACAATTAACCAATCAATTACGAATGATTTCATAGGCGAAAGGAATAAATTGTTTCGATACAAACTCAAGTCGAAGAAGGAATTGACAAAAGGTTCAATGTTCAAATCTAACTTGATCGGTATGCAATTCGAGGAGCAGTGCGACCTCAAGTTCAATTATGATATGAAGCGGTCATAATCAGCAGATACCAACAAAACATCGAGTTTGGCGGCAAATAAGCGTGTGAACATACATATGATGATGCATGCTCAAGGTTACTAGAAATCCTTTCAATTAAGTGCAACGAACCACTACCACTTTGCACCACCTCGTACCCATCATCAATCCTTGCTCAACTTGCACATCAAAAACGAATATGCAGGGCTAAGTACAAAAGTACTCAGTGGACTCATTGCCGAAAACATTTTCTTTATAAAAGTTATTGAACTACCCACAATAGCACATGAGGATTTTAGTTGAAAAGACTCATGCCTATCAAATATTTTATCATTTTCTAAAAGTGTCCGGCCGGACTATTTCATCCACGTTGTTCCGTATCTGGTAATTCATTCATCAATCATCGTTCGTTCATTCGCGCACTATGGGTGGCCACCTACACATAGTCGCCGTGACGATCGAGGTAGCTAACCTTAACACACGATCACACGTGTACACAATCCGAGTTAGTCCTCAACTAAGTCGGATCCGATCGTTACCCTTTTTAACGTTGGTGGACCAACTCGTTCACATACCACATTGGATATACCAATCAATTCTCGTCCCACATTTGGACAAATCAACCTCGGATATGGACACAACAAAACATAAATATTTGGCGATCGATAACGGTTCATGCGATAATATTTCATAAAGCTTTTGTAAATCATGCTTTGAGTTATGCATAATCATTTTGTTTGAAAAACCCACCTCAAAATTGACCTTCTTGGAATACCGCTAGCGATCCTCTGTTGTTTCGTTTCGTCCCACTGGACCTTGTCAACGCAAGAAATATGATTTAGTATGTCATTCGCTTCTTTCGAGAAGTATCATTAAGATTCGACAGCTCGATATCTTTTAAGTCTTTGGGTTTTAGGATTTTCGTCATCGATATGACTTAATTAATATTTATATTTCGTCTATTCGATTGGTCTCGTCATAACGATAGGTGACACTTCGACGTTGCATTCTTCCCTTCCATCGATGTTTCTCCACGTCGTTTCGTATAATTTATGAATCTTAAGTTCATAACTAATATTCTTCGTTTGTTAACGCGTATCAACGTTTTCGAGTCCAATCCCTTATTCGTTACTAACATTTCCTCGACGTTCTTCTCGTCTCACATGTCCCACATATTCTATCAGAGAATCCCATATCTATAGTACACAATCAATAAAGGTTTCTTATAAATCGATCGCCTCCAACAAGCGTTCTATAAATTAAAGTTGATTAAATAATATTTCCTCAAGTATCTACTTGACATAATCAACTCATTACTTAATTAAATCTCGAATTTAATTAAGTAAATACATAATTAAATATTAATTAAATGGATCAATCTAATAGTCGATAATTTTTGATTAATCAATCAAATTAATTTAATTCATCTTAGATATCCACTAATTAAGATTTATTTCTCATCACACCTTTGTAACAAAATACATAAGGTCTATCTCATTATATAAGTAAATCACTTAAAAAGAATAATTCTCAAAATATTCTTTAACATAATTAATTAATTATGTTATTGAATCCCAAAAAAATTAGACTTTATTCAATCTAATAAATTTAATTAATTCACTCTAACTAATTGATATTTAGATTATTATAATTAATTAAGAATAAATCCCAAAATTTAATTACTAAAATTAAATCTAGTATGTAATTAATATAAATTTATTAAATCCTTAATTTAATTTTAATGGATCATAGATGAATAGTTCAGTCCGTTACCAAATTCAATTCTTAGCCCAACATTTAAAATAAGTCTAAGCCCATCCTCAATTTAATTCAAGTCCATCTTTATTTAATTAAAGCCCATAGCAATTAATTCAAGAGCCCTTCTTCCATTAAATATTATTTTGAGTCCAAACTCGGCCCGTTCTATTAGTTCATTCTCGCCCAACACCATTTTAATTTCAGCCCATATAATTAAGTAAAAGCTCGGTCAATTCTAATAAGTTTTATTGTGAGCGAGGCCCAAGCAATTATTTTCGGCCCGTATAGACGAAGCCCATTATCGAGACTTAAAATTAAAATCCTAGCACCCATCGCATTTAATTTGGCCCGTTTAGAAATGGCCCAACAATTTAAAAATAAAACTAACCTAGCAACTAACCTAGCCCCCTCTCACACCATCTCTGCGTCTCTCTCTCTTCTCACGACGCCTTGCATCAAGTCGAGATCGCCGCCATGTGCCGCCTCTCTCCGTGAGCCATCGCCGGTCGGCGAGCCACGCCATCGCCCTCTATCTTCTCGCTGACGGATACGCACGCACGCACGCATGCGGTGTTGCTGCCGTCTTCTTCTCTTTTCTGTCGCCGACGTCCCCTCGTCTCCGGCGAGCCGTCTTCCTCTTCTCTCGGTGAGATCGTCACCACAGCAGCAGATCTGGCGTCGTCGCCGACAGATCCAGCCCGAACCTCTCCTTGCGTCGTCCCCGATCGAGCACGCCGACACCGTCCACGGCTGTCCTCCTCTCTTTCCTCTCGTTCGATCTACGGCGGCCACGCGTCGAATCGGCGACACACATTGCTGTCGGCGCCATGGGCGAACTCTACCTCGACCCTCGAGCCACTGTTCGGGCTCGCGCCTCGCGTGGCCTTGCTCCGCCACCACCGTCGATCGATGGCCGAGCCCTAGTGGCTCGGTCTGCTAACGAAAACCGCATGTAGTTTCTCTAGATTTCTAAGTTACGTAAATGCTAAATTTTCTATGTATTTGAGATATTCTATGTTTGATTATTTGTATCGAGTTGATTTCTTCCAAGAATTTGGTGTGGAAAAAGATGGTTACCATATACATGTATTTGCATACAATATTACAGTATAGTGCGAAATTTAATGAAGAATAGAGAAGAAATAACCTTAGTGAGTCTGCTTTGTTTTGCTCAACGAAATATTGTTGGTGGTTTTCTTGATTGGATGATTTGCAAAGTGGAGAAATATGGTTTCATTGGTTAATACAATATGAGAGGAAAGTTGGTGAAAATCGGTGTTGTATAAAAAAATTCACATAGGATTTTTAGAGGTGAAAAGATGAGGTTGAAAGAATGATTATATAGGGAAAAGTGGAATATTACGAGGAATAAAAATGATGTGGTTTGACTAGACCATTTATCTCATATACAAATATCTAACTCGATTTGTAGCAGTATTCATTCTTGACATTCGTTTAAATTCTCTCCTTGAAGTAAAATCGAAGCGTCAGCGATTATAAAATTTAATAATCGCTCTAAATTCAAATCTCGATTTAGCTAAAGAATTTAATAATCGAAGTTTTAAATTTCTCGGGTATTACATACCATCCTCTTAAAAAATTTAAATCTCGAAATTTGCTAACCATATAAAAGATCTGGGTATTTCTCATTTATAACATATTTTAAATTCTCAATTTGCCTCTTCTTGTCTATACCCTCCATAGAACTTTCATCAATGGTATTTCTTTGTTCTTTTATTTTTGGATATACCGATCCAAAATTTCCATAGATAATTCTACATAACTCATATTATCATCGAGGACAATATATATCGGTGATATCACATGATTGAGGTCATGTATGTACTTTCTGAGTTGTGAAACGTGGAACACATTATGCACGTTTCCAAAACTTGGCGGCAATGTCGATTTATACGTTGTTGGTCATATTCTTCCAATATAACATAGGGTCCTCTGAGCGTGGTCTCGAACTTCTTTTTGACTTGAATTTCATGATTTTTTTTATTTTATTTTAACATGGAAATCTTCAAAACTTTATTTCCATATAAAAAATTTGCTCATGCGACATTTGTCGATTTCGACTTTATCGATCTTAGGTTTCTTAGATTCGTTGGCGAATTTATCGTCTGATCTCAATCATTTCTACGATAGAGTCGGTCTTAATATTCTTCTTCTCCCACTTTATCGGTAAAGTGGTGATCGACATTCTTTTTCGTAAGCGTTTAATTGCGAGGCCATTCAAAAGTTGCTTGATAAGCGTGGTTGTACTCGAATTCCACAAGTAGTAACACTTGTTCCAAATTTCATCCTCATCCGGGACAACCGTCCTCAACATGTCTTCAAGCGTTTGAATGGTCCTCTCAGTTGTCTATCCGTTTGTGGGTTAAACACGATCTTGAAATGCAACCGAGTTCTCAATTCCTTTTAAGCTCGTCGAAATCGGATATAAATTTTGAATCTCTATCGAGTGATAGTCTTTAGAACTCCTTGCAAACTTATAATTTCTCGAATGTACAATTGTACTAACATACGATCCATATATTATTAGAATCGGTAAGAAATACGCTCTCGATCAAATGATCGATGATAATCGATTAGCGGTATTTTCTTTTAGTGATTGGGTAGCCCGATAATAAAATCCATGGCTATATCTTCCCATTTCTATTACGGTATGTCCAACAATTGTAGGGTTCCATCTGATCATTGGCGGAGTGTTTTCACTTGTTGACACGTCGAACAACGTTTCTGACGAAGCTACGTCTCGCTTCATTCCATCTCACTTAAAATTTTCTCTTTGAAATCTTGATACATTTTGGCGCTTCTGAGGTGTATAGTGCAAGACGTCTCATGGGCTTCTCTCGAGATCTCACTCTTAAGCTCTTCGTCTTTTAGAAAATACACACTCTCCCATCATATAGCAAAACATCATATGTTGCTATTCTAAAATTCTTGTGGTCATTATTCTTGATTTTGGCTCGCACTTCCTCCAGTTTATTGCTCTTCTTCTGAGCTTCCAAGATTCGAGCTCTTAAATCTGGGATTGCAATCAACGTTGCAATACAGCCTTCTATCGTCTCAGGCGGCTCTATAACTTTGATATTAATCCTCTGAAATTCATTTATAAGCATCTCCTCGTGACTGAGGAGGCATCCCAAACTGATATTTGCGACTCATAGCATCTGTTATATCATTATCATTGCCTGGGTGATAATTGATACCACAGTCGTAATCGTTCACTAGTTCTAACCATCTACGTTGCTTCATGTTAAGATCTTTATGCTCGAAGAAATACTTCAGGCTTTTATGGTCAGTATAGATCTCACATCTAACTCCAAATCTTTAAGGCATGTACGACCGCTATTAATTCCGGTCGTGCGTAGGATAGTTCAACTCGTGTGGCGTAATCGCCAAGCATGGGCAATAACTATGCCTCTTGCATCGAACGCATCTAATCCATTCTTGAAGTGTCTCGTATAGATCGTGTACTCCTTATCTGCTTGAATCTGCGAAATACAGTGTCGTTGTCGACAACTCCTTGATCTCGGAAACTAGTCTCACTCTCGCGGTCCAGTGTACTTGATTCCTTTTCTCAACAATTGGGTCATGAGTCGGGCTATCGTTGAAAATCCTTGATAAATTTTTGATAGTAGCCGACAAATCCAAAGAAGCTCCGAATTTCATTCGGTTTCTTTGGAAATTCCCATTCTCGAACTGTATCGATTTCCGAGGGGTCTACTTTGATTTCCTCGACGGACACGATGTGACCTAAGAATGTCACTTCACCTAACCAAAACTCACACTTGCTAAACTTGGCGAAGAGTCGCTCTTGCCTCAACGTTTGCAGCACAGTCCTCAAGTGCTCTTCGTGTTCTTGGTTATTCTTTGAGTATATTAGGATATCGTCTATGAATACTAAGACAATTTGTCTAAGTATGGGTGAAATACCCTATTCGTGATATCCATAAATACTGTCGGTGCATTTGTAAGTCCGAATGGCATAACGATGAATTCGAAATGACCATACCTTGTACGGAAAGCCGTTTTAGGTACATCTTTGGGTCTAATCCTTAGTTGATGGTATCCCGACTTTAAGTCTATCTTCAAAAGACTCCTGCTCCCTTAAGCTGATCAATCAGATCGTCAATTTGGGGCAAGGGATACTTATTCTTTAGAGTTATCTTGTCTAACTCTCGATAGTCTATGCACATTCTCAGTGTACTATCCTTTTTCTTCACAAAAAGGACAGGTGCTCCCCATGGAGATATACTGGGTCTAATGAAACTTAACTCCAAGAGTTCTTGTAGTTGGATCTTCAATTCTTCAAGTTCCTTCGGTGCCATCCGGTATGGGCTTTCGACACAAGAACGAGAACACGGTTGGGTCGATCGTGAACTTGATCTATCGGTTTAAGCGGTAATGCGATAGTTCATCTGAAACACATCGGGATATTCCTTCACGATCGGGACGTCTTCTATCCTTCTCTCATTCGATCTTTCTCCCGTAGATAGGCCAGTAGGCTTGGTTCTCGGTCTTGTTCAAGAACGTCCTTGCTTGCGATGCGAGATATAATTGGGACTCTTCTTTCCATGTTGATCCGTGAAAGTCTATAGGTTTCTCTCCGAGATGTTGGAAAGAAATCTTCCTTTCATTGCGAGGATAGTCGCATTATGTTCGGTTAACCAATCCATCTCTAGGATTATATCCACATCTATCATAGGTATGGCGTGAAGATTATCTCGTCATGACTGAAGTAAACCTAGTCAAGTTCTAGGTTCGAGCATGTGTGGGTTACCGTTCTTATGTCTCTCTTGGAGAAGAATTCTCATGATTTGTTCGGTAGCGTTTGGGATCAAATCTTAAGTTCTCTCGCATGCTTGACAATAAAAGAATGCGGCGCCCGATGTCAAGCGGTAGGGTAACGGTGGTGGAGGAGTATTCCCTACCGCCAAGCTTCCTTGGTTCCTTAGCGGCTTCGTGGGAATTTCTTTTCTGGTTGGGCGTAGGTCTAGTTTCTTTGGGGCGATTCTTGTTGTTGATGATGGTGTTGTCGTTCTTCTTCTGCTGCCGTTCTTCTTTGTTGTTGTTGTTGTTGTTGAAGTTGGCGATCTTATTCTTTGCGGTTGTCGCCATTGTTGTTGTCGTTCTTTGTCGTGGTTGATATGGTCACGATTTGGTGGAAGTACGGACCGGGGTTTGTTCTTTGGAGCAGTTGAGCTTGGATAGCGGTTTGTCGGACTCGATTGGTTCATTGGGATGGTCATTCTCTCATTGGCGTATCCACGGACGGTCCACAGAGTAGTGACCCTTTCGGACACATTTGAAACAGATCATCATTGTGAACATGTAGACACCTTTGTGACTCCTATGGAATTTAGGGCATACGGGAGTTTCACGAATATTTAGTTTCCACCGCTAGCGCGGGTACTATAGTGCGTTCATTGTCTTATTCGTGCCTAGATGGTACATTACTCACTTGTCATGGCCTCGTGTCGGCTGGCCAACATTTGATCTTTGACCTTGGTGGGGTCCTTCCCACTTTCTCTTTCCACGATCTCCTTGGTGATTCGGTGGATGTCTGTGACAATCCTATCCTCAGCCAGGGCATCCTCAATGTCCAATGCTCTATTAAGGGCCTCACGATAGATCAGATTTCCATGACCGATTAGTGACACTCGATCTCATGATAGAGTGATGCAACCTAAAGTTCGTTGATTCCCGACTTGGTTCGGGTTCCCAGTGAACCAATCACAAGAGTTCGAGCAAAGCAGTTAAATTTTCAGCCTATATAGAGGCTTGTAAACTCACGAAATATTAAGCTTTGTTTTCAAATATATTAATGAGTTTTATTCTCTTCAAGGGCTCTTCGTTTTCACATTTGATTCTAGGTTACGCATTCACGTCAATTTCAAGCGATTGGCGAGGATCGGTATCACGAGTCTCTTCGAACTTCTCAGTTCTCTTCTCGTCAGTGTCAAACAACTGAGGCGCATACCGCGACATCTCGCAGGATGCACGGTCGTAACCTATGACCGTGGTCTTTCCTTATCGTAAATTGTAGAACTCGTGTTTTTTCATCTTACGGTAGCTCTTAGGAATGTACTTCTCGTACACTTCCTCCTCAAACTCTTCCTAGGTGTAAGCTTCTGGTTCCCATTCATATAAGGTCTTTCTTTTCGCTCCCCGCCAGAAATCAGCTGCACCAATCATTTGCAAAGCAACGCATGACAAGCGTTCTTAAGAGGTGCGATAAAGGAATTTAAGGATTCGTTCTAGCGTGTGAATCCATAGTTCCGTATCCACGAGATTCCCAGTCCCGTTGAATTGGCGGATTCTAACTAAGGATTAGCTCTTCAATCCCTCTTATATATACGCAATCAAACATCTTCTTATACCATCCATCAGGATCTTAAATATCTCGTATGATATGTATTACGTCGACATCATGTGTACGACATCAAAACTAATTGCTCTCGATGAGCTATCATCATATCAAATCAAATGCCTCTACAAGGATTTTCATCAGTGTTTTTGAGATTTACCCAAAAGAGGCCAAGTACGGAGTATGATGCTCCAAAACTAATATCGGCATCCTCCACGTACCTAATCATGATGTTTACAATATTTAAATACCACTGAGGTCATCAAAATAAGGGTTCGTATCAGAACGACTCATCGTTCTCGTATGCATCACCAAATATGCAATCGTATATAAACAAAACACTTTCTAGTCTTAATAACTAGATCCATAATCGCCCAGGGTATGAATAGGGTTCATCATTTTAGAGTCAGAACCGGGAGTATGGGTACTATCAATTTCCTCCATCTCATTGTCGCCAGATAGGTTCTCCTCGGGATCCTCCTGCAGTTCTACTCCTCTTTGACCTTAGCATTGAATGTGGGACTCACGGTTTCTCGAATTCAAATAAATTTAGCTTCCTCCATAGCGATTAGATCTCGTGGATCTCACCCATGATCTCCTCATAGCATCGATCGAAAATTGAGAAGCGGCAAGATGGCACAAACTTCTCACACAACGCATAATGATTAGGCCACGTGATTTGTCAATCTCTACGATATCATGGGACATGGGTCGATGCGGGATGGTCATTGAACTGGGGGAAACGTTGGTAGGTAGATGTGAGTGCTGGCATGGACTGATTGACAACAATGATGCAGGCGAGCAATGACGGGATGGAATCCTACCGTGGTAGGACTAGAAAGGTGAGTTATCGGGGCGAGAGGATCCGACCTCGAATATGTTCTGTCGCGGCCGGTAAGAATGCGAGATCCATTAGATGCTAAACAAGGCATCTTCGGATGGTGCCACTCGAGATTCTCATCACGCTAGGTATATTCTCGCTCAGGGAGATACGGTCCGCAAGGTGTAACCGTATACCATGAATACATATTTCAGGTGGTTGACAGAACGGGGTAAGTCTACCTCAAGATCGAAGCTCTCTCGGTCGATAGATGAAATCATCGATATCTCACGGGCATATCCTTGCCAATCGGATGGCAGTCTCGCAACCTTGATTGAAATACGCCGTCGTAGTATGATGTACCACGTTCGTGTACAATAGCCTAGTGACGCTCGAAGTGAGTTAAGAACTCATCGACGTCGTCTTCTTGATATGGTAGGAACGTACGATCTCTTCGGGTATGACTCTACAGGATAAAGGACTCCTAGTCGTAAAATCGTTCGAACCACAATCTTATATCCTATATTCCTAAGTTCTTATGAAACTATTTTCATAGTTTGGTATTCGGAAAGAGGCGTATGGTCTCATAGGATGAAACAGACATTGATGTCTAGCCTTCTGTAAGGGCTAAGTGGTCATCATTTCTCATTGGTTTATGAATTATATATTTTCATTCGAATCATAACATTCGATCATAAGCGTTCCCGCAATATTCAAAATTCTATCTTTCTTTTTATACATACTTTCTTAACATTATGTTTTGATTCGTCGTTATTGCCACGATAGAGATAACACGTAAAATGTTCGAAATTTCTTCACATAGAGAGCTTGGAACTCGTAATAGTGCGAACCTCCGGTTAAGCAATCGCTTCATCATTGTAGAGTTGTTGCATTCTCATCCTCAAATCCGTTCGGATTGAGATGCTTATAACTTCTATGTTCTCGTTCTTTCTTAGTATTCCGTTCAATCGGGGATACCTTATGTTCTCACACTAAGTTCGGCGCAAAAGGGATCATGCGTCTTAAGAGTCTATGTTCTCATGGGAAACATACTTATCTACATTATGCCTCTAGCATGCTTTGCATATAGGAGTAAACACAACTCATAACATATATGCAATAGACAGATATTCTCATTTCATTCCTTTATCAATCACCCAGAGTTCTCAACTCTTTTCAACTTAACAATCAGTTATTTTCAAAATAACTTTCCAATGTCAATCATTCATTTTTTTTTTCAAAATCCCTGGAAACAACAACTCCATTTAAAATTTCGAGATTTTTTCTCCTTTCAAACATATTTCAACTTTCAACACAATGCGACTTTTATAAGTCCATTTCATATTTCATAAACTTTCATCATTTCAAAACAACTTTCAGTTGAAATAGTTACCTTCTCCCTCGTTGAGCAGGGCGATGATGGAGTGCGGTGCGGTGGTAGTCAAACACAAATAATTTCTAGTCTCAACTTTCGATTTAATATCGAGGAAAGGCAATCAAATACCAAGAGTTTCAAGACTCAACTTTCAACTTAGGATTGATGAAGGCGATCGAATACCAGCAGTTTCAAGACTCAAGTTTAATTTATGATTCAAAGAAAGGCGTTCAATACTAACGGTTTCAAGACAACTTTCAACTTATGATTCGAGAAAGGGTTTCTAGAGTTCGGGCGAACAAATGCTCGATACCACTTTGTAACGACCGACTTTTCAAAGAAATACGAATCATATGGATCGTTCTTGGTATGATAATGCGTGGTGAATACATCATTAATCAATACAATTAACCAATCAATTACGAATGATTTCATAGGCTGAAAGGAATAAATTGTTTCGATACAAACTCAAGTCAAAGAAGGAATTGACAAAAAGGTTCAATGTTCAAATCTAACCCAATCAGGGCGTAATTCAAGGAACGAGGTACGACCTCAAGTTCAATTATGATATGAAAGCAGTCATAATCAACAGATACCAACAAAACATCAGAGTTTGGCAGCAAATAAACGTGTGAACATACATATGATGATGCATGCTCAAGGTTCTAGAAATCCTTTCAATTAAGGCAACAGAACCACTACCACTTTGCACCACCTTGTACCCATCATCAATCCTTGCTCAACCTGCACATCAAAAACGAATATGCAGGGCTAAGTACAAAAGTACTCAGTGGACTCATTGCCGAAAACATTTTCTTTATAAAAGTTATTGAACTACCCACAATAGCACATGAGGATTTTAGTTGAAAAGACTCATGCCTATCAAATATTTTATCATTTTCTAAAAGTGTCCTACCGGACTATTTCATCCACGTTGTTACGTATCGGTAATTCGTTCATCAATCATCGTTCGTTCATTCACGCACTATGGAGGTGGCCACCGACACATAGTCGCCGTGACCGGTCGAGGTAGCTAACCTTAACACACAGTCACACGTGTACACAATCCGAGTTAGTCCTCAACTAAGTCGGATCCGATCGTTACCCTTTTTTAACGTTGGTGGACCAACTCATTCACATACCACATTGGATATACCAATCAATTCTCATCCCACATTTGGACAAATCAACCTCAGATATGGACACAACAAAACATAAATATTTGGCGATCGATAACGGTTCATGCGATAATATTTCATAAAGCTTTTGTAAATCATGCTTTGAGTTATGCATAATCATTTTGTTTGAAAAACCCACCTCAAGAATTGACCTTCTTGGAATACACGCTAGCGATCCTCTGTTGTTTTCGTTTACGTCCACTGGACCTTGTCAACGCAAGAAATATGATTTAGTATGTCATTCGCTTCTTTCGAGAAGTATCATTAAGATTCGACACCGATATCTTTTAAGTCTTTGGGTTTTAGGATTTTCGTCATCGATATGACTTAATTAATATTTATATTTCGTCTATTCGATTGGTCTCGTCATAACGATAGGTGACACTTCGACGTTGCATTCTTCCCTTCCATCGATGTTTCTCCACGTCGTTTCGTATAATTTATGAATCTTAAGTTCATAACTAATATTCTTCGTTTGTTAGCAGCGTGTCAGCGTTTTCGAGTCCAATCCCTTATTCGTTACTAACATTTCCTCGACGTTCTTCTCGTCTCACATGTCCCACATATTCTATCAGAGAATCTCATATCTATAGTACACAATCAATAAAGGTTTCTTATAAATCAATCGCCTCCTAACAAGCGTTCTATAAATTAAAGTTGATTAAATAATATTTCCTCAAGTATCTACTTGACATAATCAACTCATTACTTAATTAAATCTCGAATTTAATTAAGTAAATACATAATTAAATATTAATTAAATGGATCAATCTAATAGTCCAATAATTTTTGATTAATCAATCAAATTAATTTAATTCATCTTAGATATCCACTAATTAAGATTTATTTCTCATCGCACCTTTGTAACAAAATACATAAGGTCTATCTCATTATATAAGTAAATCACTTAAAAAGAATAATTCTCAAATTATTCTTTAACATAATTAATTAATTATGTTATTCAATCCCAAAAAAAATTAGACTTTATTCAATCTAATAAATTTAATTAATTCACTCTAACTAATTGATATTTAGATTATTATAATTAATTAAGAATAAATCCCAAAATTTAATTACTAAAATTAAATCTCGTATGTAATTAATATAAATTTATTAAATCCTAATTTAATTTTAATGGATCATAGATGAATAGTTCAAGTCCATTACCAAATTCAATTCTTAGCCCACATTTAAAATAAGTCTAAGCCCATCCTCAATTTAATTCAAGAGTCCATCTTTATTTAATTAAAGCCCATAGAATTAATTCAAGAGCCCTTCTTCCATTAAATATTATTTTGAGTCCAAACTCGGCCCATTCTATTAGTTCGTTCTCATTGACACCATTTTAATTTCAGCCCATATAATTAAGTAAAAACTCGGTCCAATTCTAATAAGTTTTACCACCGAGCGAGGCCCAAACGAATTATTTTCGCCCATATGAACCAAGCCCATTATCAAGACTTAAAATTAAAATCCTAGCAACCCATCACTATTTAATTTGGCCCATTTAGAAATGGCCCAACAATTTAAAAATAAAACTAACCTAGCAACTAACCTAGCCCCCTCTCACACCATCTCGTCTCTCTCTCTTCTCACAGCCTTGCACATCTGTCGAGATCGCCGCCGCCTCTCTCTCCGTGAGCCATCACCGGTCGGCGAGCCACGCCATCGCCTCTATCTTCTCGGCGGATACGCACGCACGCACGCACGCATGCGGTGTTGCTGTCGTCTTCTTCTCTTTTCTGTCGCCGACGTCCCCTCGTCTCCGACGAGCCGTCTTCCTCTTCTCTCGGTGAGATCGTCACCACAGCAGCAGATCTGGCGTCGTCGCCGACAGATCCAGCCCGAACCTCTCCTTGCGTCGTCCCGATCGAGCACGCCGACACCGCCCACGGTGTCCTCCTCTCTTTCCTCTCGTTCGATCTGCAGGCGACGCGTCGAATCGGAAACACCTGCTTTGTCGGCGCCATGGGCGAGCTCCACCTCGACCCCGAGCCACTGCTCCGGCTCGCGCCTCGCATGGCCTTGCTCCGGCCACCACCGTCGATCGATAGCCGAGCCCTAGTGGCTCGGTCCCGCTTAACGTAAACCGCATGTAGTTTCTCTAGATTTCTAAGTTACGTAAATGCTAAATTTTCTATGTATTTGAGATATTCTATGTTTGATTATTTGTATCAGTTGATTTGCTTCCAAGAATTTGGTGTGGAAAAAGATGGTTACCATATACATGTATTTGCATACAATATTACAGTATAGTGCGTAATTTAATGAAGAATAGAGAGAAATAACCTTAGTGAGTCCTTGTTTTGCTCACCGAAATATTGTTGGTGGTTTTCTTGATGGGATGATTTGCAAAGTGGAGAAATATGGTTTCATTGGTTAATACAATATGAGAGGAAAGTTGAGTGAAAATCGGTGTTGTATAAAAAAATTCACATAGGATTTTTAGAGGTGAAAAGATGAGGTTGAAAGAATGATTATATAGGAAAAGTGGAATATTAGAGGAATAAAAATGATGTGGTTTGACTAGACCATTTATCTCATATACAAATATCTAACTCGATTTATAATCAGATTCGTTCTTGACATTCGTTTAAATTCTCTCCTTGAAAGTAAAATCGAAGCGTCAGCGATTATAAAATTTAATAATCGCTCTAAATTCAAATCTCGATTTAGCTAAAGAATTTAATAATCAAGTTTTAAATTTCTCGGGTATTCAAACAACTGATTATTGTTCATCAACATGCACTGTTCATTAGCATGCACTGGTTCTAATGATAGCTTCAACACATAGTCAAATTTCAGAGTCCGTCATTCTTCAGCAAGCTGGGTTGATAATGACAGTCAATAAGCTCTCTCTCTCAGTTTGGTCAGTCGTGCTGACTCTCATCTGGATCTTCTGTTGAGTCAGTCATACTAACTTTCAACTTGACTGAGTATCAGTTTGGACTTCTCATGCTGATAGACTCAGTCAGTCATACTGTTACTCAGCATGAATCTTCGGATCAGTCAGTCATACTGATACTCAACATGACTCTTCACTTAGTGGAATCTTTAGTTTGCTCAGCTATGCTAATACTAATAGGCAGTATGGCTTCAGTTTGTTGACCATCAGTTTGGCTGGGTATCAGCATGAGTTACTTCTCAGTTTCACTTCCATCTTTCAGTACCAACTATCAGCTTTGACTCTTTTGTGTCAGCTTTGACTTTGGTAACAAGCGTTGACCTTGGGGCGTCAGTATTGACTTTGGGAGACAATGTTGACTTTTCTTATTTCTAGTTTTTGGTGTCCATTTCGGCTCCTTTCCGATCAACGATGAGGCGGGGCTTCAATCTCGCGCTATTCTAGCTTATCAAACGCATCGTAACTGCACAAAACGCTCAAAACAATACCCAAACATGATATCTTCATAAAATATGGAAGTCATACAAAAATATGAGATCTGCGTATAATTAGGTGTGAAAACTAATATCAAAACTATTGAAAAACTATGCAAAACTGAGTGTTATCAGTTATCTAACTTGCTCAACCCTCTATTGGGTACACTTCAATAGGTATAATTTAAGTAATCATCTTTTGTCCTAGGTAGACCTAAGATGACTATGAGCAGATAATAATCTACCCCACAATAGCTCATATCTGTGATACTCTCGATACAATTCGACACAAGTCTTACCTCGATTTATTGGTGATCTTGCCCAACATGATTAATTAACGGTCTATTAACTAATATAATCACGTTTAATTATTTGAAATCAAATTTGAACTTCGGGAACACAATTTCACAAAGGTTTAGTGCCCATTCGACCTACCAAGCCTAGCCATTTTCTTAACTCATCTCTCCCAATCCATAATAAAGAACTTATCTAAACATAAAATAAATAACAAAAACAAAAATAAAAGGAACCACAACAAAAATAAAAAATGACTTTATTTTAATTATTTCGAGGCATATGTATTTTGACATGTGAACAAACTAAATTCCAACTCAGCAATTTTTAATGGTTCTCACCTTAAAGCTAACGAGAGTTGAATTATAATAGAAAATTAAAAATTCAGACACTTTTAAAATATTGCTATTGATACTAATGATATTTTAAATATTATTCTTAATTAAAATAAAAGCGCAAACAATTTATATGGTTAAAAAAAGACCCCATTTCCACAAGTTTTACACGTGAGGCATCTGATAGCGTGGTTTTCACGCTGAAATAATAAATAAAGAATTTCTTTTTCCTTTTGACTTTTCTTCCAGAAACCAATAATAAATTGCTCAAAACCTTTTCTTATTTTCTTAATATTTCCCCATTTCAGCCCACCAGTTTAAAGATCTAATCCAGGCCGTCCATTCTCTCCGGCAGAATACTCCAATAACAAAATTAAAGCAAAAAAAGAAAATGAAAAAATCAAACGTCTCTCTCTCACTCTCTCTCTGTCTCTCCCCTTTATTAAATGTCTCGCGGACAACTCAAAAAACTATAATCCCATTAAAGATAAGGAGGAATTTTAGGGTTCAGATAATTGTCGGAGCAGAATGTCTGGAGGAATTGCGCGCGGACGGCTGACGGAGGAGCGAAAATCTTGGCGGAAGAATCATCCACATGTTTGATCATTCTTTTTTTTGCAGTCTTTTTTCTTTTAGTTTCAATCGCAGTTCGTGTTTATTGCTTATGAAGTGATTTGAGTTTGAATATATTGTTGCTTTTGATTTTTTGTTTTAGGGCTTTGTGGCTAAGCCGGAAACTCTGCCTGACGGTACAGTGAATTTGATGGTGTGGCACTGCACGATCCCTGGTAAGGCCGGGGTAAGTATATCAATCAATTCATTCATTGTTGTTTTGAATTGAAAATTATTTTCACTGTGGGCTGCATTTTTTCACGTGTATGATGAATTAAAGCCCCTGCTGAATTGGGGCCGAAGAGTGTAATTTTACTTTGGGAGTTGAAACTTCAGAATAAGGATCCAAGTGCGGAAATTGTTCATCAATGCTTTCACTGATAAGGAGCTCGCACTTTTTAACTGTTCAAAGTGATATTGTGGTTGGGCGTTCTTATTCTTGGGGTAAAATGGTCCTATTTTATTAGCTTACTTTATATCGTTGGAGTTGTTTTGAAGTATGTTAAGTAAAAACGCATAACCTTATGGCAGTTTTCCCTGCAAGATAAATAAAATGAGGGGAGGAAAGAAACACGCAATCTGTAGTGAATTGAATGTATTTCACTTGCACATCTTGATATTATTCAAACTAAAAATATGCTTGTTTTGTATGATGATGATGTAGCCTCAGATTATATTTCATGATCATCTAATCCCTCAATTATACCATTACAAAAGACCTCAATATATTTATTCTTCAAGTGGCACAAAGACCATAGCTATGCGTTTTAGTTTTGTTTTCAATCATTATGATTTGAATATTCTATCTTCATAATGTGCTTCAGTGCTCTTATATGTAATACATGAGTTCCCAGTTTAGGCTAGCTGCAAGCTAATATTAAAATATGGGGGTATGTTTTCCAAGTTTCGAATATTAGGATTTTGTTCTATTCTCTTTCAAAAATAAAATTATATTTGTTTCATAAATTTTAAATGAAAATGCCAATTTCTTTAAATGTTTGCATAAACCCAAAATCTCAAACCTGTTATCGCATAAACATAATGTTTGTTCTCAAGCAATTATATTTATTTCTCATCTCAATTCAAATTGTTTGCAACCTACGAGTACTATCTAAATCTACTTAGGCCTTTTCAAAGTAAATTAAGTTAACAAACACAAAACCTCTATAAATTATCCTGATAAATTTTTGATATATTCAAACAGGGCTACCACTATCAGTATCATTTAATTAATCTATTGATATTATTCTACATCATTCTAGTTGAACCCAATATCAATATATTCAATATGATCCTATTGTGTCTTATTGAAATTATATGTTCAATGTGCATCCCACCACTATGTTTACGCAAATCATAGTCGCGAGGTCCATTTTGAATATATAGATGTGATAATATACTAGGACGATGTGAAGTTGATGGGTCCGATTGGAATGATGCAGTTTGATTATTAGGATATATTAATTAGATTAAATTAGATATATTAGAAAATGTGGAACTATTATGAATGCTTAGTTTGAAATTAACAAGTAACAAATCGTTACAATGGTTTGTATGTACTATGTATTCAATCCTATTGGAAGCTACATATTAAGGTCTGGGAAGCCTGTAGAAGTATGGTAAGTTAAAATGGCCCTTCACCAATGATATTATATCAAAACAAACATAAGTTGTGTTTTTGGAATTGTAAAAAGTGGAAAATGAGTGTAAGAATAAAAAATAAACTTGCCTCTTATATTTTGTTGTGTATTATATTTTCGAAATAAGTCCTGTAGTGAACCTAGATTTGGGTTGTGATAATAGTGGATGTTCATGAAGGACTGAGTAATGAAGACATGATAAAACTTGTAGCTTATCACTAAGCTCTCTTACCAGATTTTATGTATTGAATCTATGATTCAAGAAAGGAAAGGTGATGGCTTCATTATTATAGTTGTTGGTGTCCTTCAAAAGATTAAATGTGTTTGGTTTTAATATTTCTTTAACGAATTATAACAAGAAAGCAATGTTAGCATGATTATTGTAGCAGATATGCACTTCAAGATCCCCAGTTCCAAACTAATTACAAAATCCAAAATGATTGAACAGCTGCAGTATCCAATACATCCTGCATGGTACATCAATCTGTTTTTCAAACAATACATCCTAACTCACTCATCCACATTTTTCAATCATACTATCACATATCTTGACACACAATCCTTAAAATGCCCTAAGTGGACAAGTATTGCTGTTATTTCTCATCCCTTTTCTTATTTTTATTTTCCTGTTTTCCTCTGTTTGCAAGTCACCACTGACTGTTAACTTGTCTAAAACTTGGGTCTCTGGGAGATTAGTTGCCTCGGAATTCCTCTTCATTTATTAACAGCATTTGTTCTAGCTTTGGTCTGTTGGGGTTCCTGCCAAATTTGATAGTTAGGTTTTAACTTTAGTAGATTGGAGATCTGATGGATGGAATGTACTTCAAATTTGAAATGGCTTCAGTTGATTCTGGTTTGTTTTTGTTGTTTTGTCTTCTATTTTATTAAATGGTCCCAATGTGATTTTCCAATTGCTGAATCCCTATGCTTGATGCATGGCACTGTTTGTAAGTCAGCTAGCACATGAACTTGTCTTAGGTACAGATGGATCAATTATGTTAAAATTATGGATGTGGTGTTTACTTAACTTTTTCATATGTTACTTTCGAGTTTGGTTGGCCTTATTTGATCATGGGTGCCTTGCAGACCGATTGGGAGGGTGGTTATTACCCACTCACAATGCACTTTAGTGAAGATTATCCAAGCAAGCCGCCGAAGTGTAAATTCCCACTAGGCTTTTTCCATCCTAATGTGTACCCATCTGGAACTGTTTGCCTCTCAATTCTCAATGAAGATAGTGTGAGTGTATTTGGCTGCTTCTTGTATATCCATTACCTTACTGCTCGACTTATTCTTATGATGCTCCCTGTGGTCTTCTTGAAGTTTACTCTTGCTTTATTCCTATTTTTCATTCTATTTTAAATATCATTAGGGGTGGCGGCCAGCCATCACAGTGAAGCAAATTTTGGTTGGGATCCAAGATTTGTTGGATCAGCCTAATCCGTCTGATCCAGCACAAACTGAAGGGTACCATATGTTCATCCAGGTAATATAGTTTTTGTGATCCTGAAATTGTCGTAGTGTTCTCTTCAGAGAGAATCATTGCGAGTACTGCTCATATCTTTTTTCACCACTCATTATCCACCCTTGGTGTTGTGTTAGATATTAAGAAGATTCTTGACATATTTCATATATTGCATGCATATATCAGTCTGCTACTCTTCATGTATATGCTCCAATTCTCTAGTTCTTTCTCTTTAAGGATTGTTACTTCCAAAGCACATCATCTTTTAAAAGATCATGGGTAACATATTGTATTTGCCTGCGTATATATCATTTGACATGGATATATATTCTTATTAAAACTATAGAGGTGGGAGTGAAAAATGCTCCAAATTCTAGACATTCAATAGGTTAACTTGTGCCCAACTGTTGGAAAACCTGCAGGATGCGGTTGAATACAAGAAAAGGGTTCGGCAACAGGCGAAGCAGTATCCCCCTCTTGTCTGAATTCATCTTTGTGCTGCTGGTTATTCCTTAGTTTCGATGCAAATGTTGTTGCTGGAAATTCTATTAATTGAACAGAAGATTATCGCGTACCACAGTGAATGGCAACGCAATGTTGCTTGTTGGTACGGTTTGTGTGGATGTGCTTCTAGTTACTGAACCTGCATAACGTATTAGAAACTCTTGATTGTGGAACGAAGGAGATTGTATTTAGATTGATGCCGAATGCTGTATTATAAGATCGCTTTTACTTTATTCAACTTTTTATTTTAACTAGTTGTTCAAGTAGATTATTTTTCACCCTTTGACAGAGATCTTGCTAGTTAATTATATTGTCAATACAATTATGCTAGCAAGTTTATCTCACTTGATGTCTTCCATCAAGTTCAAAAAATATTAGCCCCGGCCTACATTTTTTAAAGTGCTTTTATTATTCATGATTGATAATATATATAATTGAGTATTTTTATCTTTTATCACTAGGATTTTTTCGATTTTATGTTTTTAATTTAGTACTCTTTGTTTTACTGAACATGATTCGTCCCTCGTTGACATGATTATTTAGGAAACAGTTAAAAAATAGACGAGAAAAGTGATTAAATGGATAAAAGTAGGTAAGAAAAATGTACAAAATCGTTAAATTGATAAAAAATAGATAAGAGTTTATAATTTTTGAATAGATAATTTTTCTTTAAAGAGAAATTGGTGGGACAATTCGAAATGGATTTTATAAGAGTTCAGCGGGATAGCGTGAATATAAATTAATTTATCTCAAATTATAAAAATTATAAATGATTTTAAGATATTTCGATGTTTTAATTCATATGGTTTATATAATTTTTCATCATTTTAGACTAATCCAGGATAATAAATCTTATAATTTTTCATCATTTTAGACTAATCCAGGATAATAAATCCCTTTTTAAGTGTAAAGAGAAGATATGTTTGATTAGATTTTGTACTGAAAGTTAATGTAGCGTCTACCAATTTGTTGAGATATTATGTTCAATAAGTGGCTCTTAGTTGTATAAAAGATCATTATATTTCTATATATGATTATTTATGAGTTAATATATTAAAATGCACATTTCGATATTACCAATATAAAAACTATCCATTATGATGAAAAAGATATATGAAAATATCTTGTTATTTTTGTGGATCTATAAAATTTACAATTATTTCAAGAGTTATCGCTCATGATTTTTTTCTTTTATATTTAAATTAAAAAGTCTGGGAAGGTAATGAATATTGTCTCCTATACATAAATTCATGAGTCATGAATTCTCTTTTTTATATTTAAATTCAAGAGTGAGATCAATTTTACTCTTGAATTGAAGACAAAAAGAACAATTCAACTTAATGATTGCTCAAAATAATTAATCTCTTAATTAATTATTTAAGTAATACCGTTCAATCTTATTATCGTACCTAAATAATGCAATCTGCAGGTTTAGTACGATAAATCTTTTGATCTCCTTAAGATGACGTCATCATCCTAAACGGATACAATTACTCGATATAGATTACCAGCATGACATACAAGCACTGACATCAATCAAGATGTGAAGAATATTGGGTTATCCCATATAACCTTTACTCATAACAAGTAAAAGTGATGGTCAATAACTCATATTCATCTGAAACTTTATCGAGGTTTAGATCAACGTTAAGTCACTGAGACCTAGGTTCGTCATGACGATCATATAGAAGAACTCATCTCACTGTGATCATGTAACACCCCGTGAAATTTTAAACTTTATTAATTATTCTGTAAAGCGAAATCGAGATTCGAGTTTAGGACGATTATTAAACATTATAACGTCGGCGTTTTTCAATTTTATTTTTGAATGAGAAAATTTAAATGAGTATCAGAGAACTGATACAAAATTATAGTCCAGACAGATAAGCTATACTGTGATAATTGTCTCGTCGCATCAAATCCCCCAAATCTCTCAACTTTTCCTAAATCCTTATACTTTTGGAGACACTTACCATCATCTTTCACATCCCTACTCTAGCATGTACCTACTCTAGTATGTACCCTATGAAACTTTTCAATACTTAGAGGGTGTTTGGCTGATCTTATAAGCTGTTTTTGGGGGCTTATAAGCTCAGCCAAACACCCTCTTAATATCATCCTACATCTTCCCAACATTACATTCTCACATTAAATTTCTAAAGTTTGCTCGAGAGAAATGGAAAACAGCTGAGCTTTCGATCAAACTATGGTTTTCCAAATTTCTTGCTTCCATGTGATTCCTTTCTTTACACCATTAAGCAAGTTATTCATTTTAGGTTGAATTCTAATTTCGAACCACATGCCAAATCAAAGCAGAATGACATCAAGCTAGACAAAACTGCTCCATTCAGGTTCCATAAAAACTCAACTAATTCATTTAAATCTTTATTTCTCCGATTATGAGAAACAATATAAACATGGAATACAAATTGAATCAAGGCCTCACATGTATAGTTCCATAACACATAAGTTATAAGATAAGTTCACAGAACCATAACAAACCTTCAAATGATACAATGACGTAAAAAAGACTTTTTTTTAGCTAAGTATACATAACCACATGGAAATAAAACAAAATCCTAAGAACATAACGGGCTATTAGAGATAATATTAGTGATTGATATATATCTTCTATATATGGCTGTTATTTAGTTTCCCTAAATTACGCTTCTCTTGTATCTTTATATTACTCTTCTTTGTAATCTCATTTAGTCAATCAAGGGAATATCATAACCTTTACATGGTATCAGCCTAATTGGCGTGAAACCCTTTTTTCCATCTTTTCTCGCTGCCGTCGACATATCCACGGCTGTTTCTTCTTCTCTTTGTATCTCATGGCCGATGCGGAAACCCCCATCCTCTCTCTCTCTCCACCATGATTCACATGGTGACCATCAAATTGACCTCTTCCAATTATTTACTGTGGCATGCACAGATCGAACCTCTCCTCACGAGTCAAAAATTCATGTCCCTCATTGATGGGTCCTCTCCTCCACCCTCCGCTCAGATCACCAACGGTTCCGGCAGTACCGAACCCAATCCAGAATATACACAGTGGTATTCTCGTGATCAATTATTAAAGCTATTTCTTATATCTACCCTCACTGAAGAATCTATGTCCGTTGTGATCGGTTGCAAAACCTCCCAAGATGTGTGGCAGTCGCTCTTCCGCGCATACAGCCATGACTCTAAGGCGCGCGAAATAAGCCTTAAGGATGATCTTCTCTCTGCAAAGCGCGGCTCTCTCTCTGTGGCTGACTACGGACGCCATTACAAGTCCGTATGCGACAAACTCGCTGCTATCGGTCGGCCAATTGACGAATCCGATAAGTCCCATTGGTTCCTCAGGGGTCTTGGTTCTGTTTTTTCGAGTTTCACAGCCGCCCAACTTGCCCAAGATCCACTTCCAGATTTTCCAACCCTTTTGGCTCGCGCACAGAGCCATGAACTCTTCCAGAAATCCATTGATAATTCCTCCCCACCTCAGGCTGCGTTCACTGCTGTTCATAGAGGCCGCGGCGGCGGAAATTTCAATAACCGAGGCCGAGGTTCTAACGTTGGGCGAGGTCGCGGCAGTGCAGGCCGGGGTCGACGTAACTACACTCCCCGGTGTTAATTTTATCGAGAAACCGATCATGATGTCTTCGACTGCCCCAAGCGTTTTGATCGTTCCTACGATCGTTCATCCAAGCCGTCTTCTACAGTGTACCTTGCCGAGGCCTTCTCGGCTGGGTGCTCCATCTCTCAATCCAATGCTTCCGACTGGTACTTGGATACTGGGGCTTCGGCTCATATGACTTCTAATGTTAATCAGCTCGACACATCTTTCTCATATTCCGGCAGTGATCACGTAACCGTCGGTAATGGTGCGAGTCTCCCTATCTCTCACACTGGTTCTTTAAATATTTCACGTGATCTTACATTACAAAATGTGCTTGTTGTTCATGGTCTTGCGAAAAATCTGTTGTCTGTTAGCAAGCTTACTCAAGATTATCCTGTTCAAGTGCTTTTCACTGATTCTCAGTTTCGCATTCAGAATCGGGACACAGGGCAACTTCTCACAACAGGAATTCATGATCGTGGTCTTTATCTCTTTGACTCGCAGGCTAAAGCCTTTTCTGCGGTACTTCGAAATATGAAACTGCATGCTTCTTTCGAATTATGGCATTCTCGCCTTGGCCATGTGGCGGATTCTGTTATTACTTTGTTAAATAAGCTAGGCTTAGTCTCTGTTACTTCTTTGTTACCTACGCCTAGACTTTGCAATTCCTGTCAGTTAGCTAAAAGTACCAGATTACCTTTTGTTACTAATGATAATCGAGCCTCTCGGCTCTTGGATTTGATACACTGTGATTTGTGGGGTCCAACCCCTGTTGCATCTGCTTCTGGTTATCGTTTTTATGCTATTTTTGTGGATGATCACTCTAGGTTCTCATGGTTTTATCCATTACGAGCTAAATCCGAATTTGTTGATGTATTTTTGCGCTTCCAGACATTCGTAGAAACTCAGTTTTCTTCAAAAATAAAAAAAATTCGAAGTGACGGTAGCACAGAGTTCACAAATCATCGTCTCCAGTCTCACTTTTCGGCATGTGAATTTCAACATCATATGTCTTGTCCCTACACTCCCGCTTTCGAGCGGCGAGGATGAGCAGGCTCTGAACACATAACCGAAATGGGTCTTACATTACTATTTCATTCATCCGTTCCCATGCATTTCTGGGTGGAGGCCTTCAGTACGGCGGTCTACACTATTAACCGTCTTCCCTCTGTTCTTCTTGGCAACAAATCGCCCTTTGAAGTCGTGTATGGTCGTACTCCCTCTTACGACTCTTTTCATGTCTTCGGCTGCAGAGTTTACCCTTGCCTTCAGGACTATATCAAAAATAAGTCCGAACCTCGCAGTATGCCGTGTATCTTCATCGGATATAGCACAAGTCATAAAGGTTTTCGTTGTTTGGATCCGACATCCTCACGGGTCTTCATCACTCGACACGCTAAATTTGATGAATCTAATCTTCCATACACTCACTCCAGCTCGACCAAGCCAGCATCTCGTTTGGAGATTTATGAATTTTATGATAGTTCGCCCTCTATCTCTTCTGTTGCACCACCTGATGTGCCTCCTCCATCAAATAATTGTCCTCTGTCATCTCAAACCTGTAGGGTGTGCCCTCTTGAGGATGAACAACATCCCACACCAGTGCCGCCGTCTGCTCCTGATCCGCAACCTTCACCACCGGCAAGTCCTGCTCTGCCACCTTCTCCACCGGCAAGTCCTCCTCCGCATGTTGCCCAACCATCCGAACAGGCTGCTGCTCCAACTCGCATGCATCCAATGCGTACGCGAGCTCAGTCGAGGATTATTAAGCCTCGTTACCCTGCCGATGTTGCGCTTGTGGAGTCCCACAAACTTTATTCTGCTCTCATCGCTGTTTCTGAACCTCGAGGTAACAAAACCGCTCTTAAAATTCAAGAGTGGGTTAATGCAATGAATGAAGAAATGGATGCTCTACGAGCTAACGACACTTGGGATTTAGTGCCTCGACCCACTGATTCAAATGTTGTTGGATCGAAGTGGGTATATCGTACAAAGTTTCTAGCAGATGGCTTGGTTGATAGATATAAAGCATGCCTCGTTGCTCTGGGTTTCAGCCAACTTCCTGGGTTCGACTTCACTCATACTTTCAGTCCGGTTGTGAAAGCATCCACTGTGCGTATTGTGTTGTCCCTTGCTGTCATGCAATCTTGGCCTCTTCATCAACTCGGCGTCAAAAACGCTTTCCTTAACGGCTATCTTTCCAAGCCTATCTTCATGGAACAGCCTCCTGGGTTTATTGATCCCTTATATCCAGACCATGTGTATCGTCTCAAGAAAGCTCTGTATGGTCTTCGTCAGGCCCCTCTCGCCTGGTACCAAAGGTTTCGCAACTTTTTGTTGAAACTTGGTTTTCTCTGCAGTGCCTCGAACACATCATTATTTGTCTACCGGTAAAACTCTGTCCTCATTTATCTTCTGGTATATGTTGATGACATTATTATCACAGGCAATGACAGTGCTTCTCTCGCACGCCTCATGTCTCGTCTACATAAAGAGTTTTCTATTAAGGACCTTGGTCGTCTGGGTTATTTCCTAGGCCTAGAAGTGTCCTACCCTTCATCGGGCTTATTTCTCAGTCAGTCAAAATACACCCGTGATATTCTCATCCGTGCTGACTTGCTTGACGCCAAACCGGTCTCCACTCCTCTTCCTCCAGGCGTAACTTTTACTGCTGCTGGCCAAGAATTCTCAGATCTAACTTTGTATCGGTCTCTAGTCGGTGCTCTTCAATACTTGACTATCACTCGTCCTGATATTGCGTATTCTGTCAATACTATCAGCCAGTTTCAGCAGAAGCCCACTACTGAACATTTTCAGGCAGTCAAACGCATTTTGCATTACGTGAAAGACACTCTTGGTTTTGGGTTATCTTTTTCGCCTGGCTCTAATACTGTTCTTGGTTATTCCGACGCTGACTAGGCCCGTTGCATCGACACTAGACGGTCTACCTATGGATACTCTATTTTCCTTAGTCCAAATCTCGTCTCCTGGAGTGCAAAGAAACAACCTACTGTGTCTCGTTCTAGTTGTGAATCTGAATACAAGGCTCTGGCCAACACTGCTGCTGAGCTTATATGGGTCTGCAATCTTCTCCGGGATCTCCATGCTCTACCTTCAACGACTCCTATGCTTCTCAGTGATAACAAAAGTGCCTTGTTCCTGACTCAAAATCCGGTTTCTCACAAACGCGCGAAGCACATAGACATTGACTGCCATTTTGTTCGGGAACTCATTGAGAGCGGTCGCATTAGCACTTCTTTTGTTCCCTCATCCCTACAACTCGCTGATATCTTCACGAAGAGTCTTGCTCGTCCGCTATTTGAGATGTTTCGATCCAAGCTCCGCGTCTCGCTTAATCCCACGCTTCGCTTGCAGGGGGGTATTAGAGATAATATTAGTGATTGATATATATCTTCTATATATGGCTGTTATTTAGTTTCCCTAAATTACGCTTCTCTTGTATCTTTATATTACTCTTCTTTGTAATCTCATTTAGTCAATCAAGGGAATATCATAACCTTTACATAGGCTATTCCCTTGAACCTAGTTGTTGTGGCGTTGACCAAAACATTTAGGGCTCGGTCATTGATCTATAATCTGTTGGATTTGTATACTGAAAGCAGTTCGTTTGAGCTTGTATACAATGTTTTCTTTTACCACTATTACATCTCCTATCTGAATTGTTTACTTGATTGCATATGTTTGTCCCTTTATCTCATATATAAGTTAGATCATACAGTGTGTAGTAGATCACGTAAGTCCGTATGATTGGTCGAAGCTTAATGAGATATAAAAGAATCACGGTGAGACAACTTGAGGACGAGTTGTCGGTATAGTCGTGGTATAGATAAGTGACTTGACTTGGTTGCTTGTCTATGCTTGATGCGTCTACGGCGTATTGAAGGATCACGGTGAGATGAGTTCTTCTATCGACCGTCGTGAAGAACCAAGATCTCGGTGACTTACGATGATCTAAACCTCGATAAGGTATTAAATATCCAATGTATGGTGAATTAAATATCCAAGATAGATCCTCGAGAGGGTTAAAATCAGATTTCCCTACAGTTGGTATAAGAGCCTGGGATCAGAATCTTGGCTCTGTTGGATTAATTCACATTTGATTATTACGTGCGCAATTAATTAATTGTGGATCTGTCGTTTATCGTGGCTCGTTTTATTTTTTATCGAATTTCGTTTTTCACCACGAGAAAATCCGTGGTTAGATTAGGTTTTTTCTTGTAAATCTAATCTGTAAAAGAGGAACAAAGACGAAGAACACGAAGAACGAGACGATGGATCCCATCATACGGCACGACGGGATGCTGGCCGGAAACCAGACGCACGACACGAGGGTGTGCGGGCGACGGGCGACACGGACGGGCTCCCGACGGCCAGCTCGGCAATGGGGCGTGCGGGCGCCGCGGTTTCAGACGGATGCCTCAAGACGCCGGCGGCTGGCGAGTCGCGCCACGCTTTCGGCGATTCGACATCGTGCGCATAGAGGCCTCGACAGCGTCGGCAGTGGTCGGACGACACGGCACTCGTTGCTGGGCAGTCTCTCGACGCTCGATAGCGTGATGCCGCTCGGCGCTCGACGACCCTGGGTAATGGTGAGGCGAGGCCAGGCTCGACGCTTCTCGGCAGCTTCCTGCGATGCTCGGCGCCCTCGGTAGTAGCTTCTCGATAGGCTGTCTGGGACGTCTCGGCAGCTCCCAGCTGGAATGAAGACGGCGTGACGAGGCAGACGAGGAGGTAAGGCGGCGGATGGTGTTGACGTGCGCATGGGCTGTGCCCTAGTGCACGGCCTAGCCCATCTTGGGCCGACCGGCCCAGTTTCGGCCTTGACCCGTTTTTCGATCCAGACCCGATTTTAGTTTTTCGACCCGATCCGGCCCGATTCACTATTCTGGCCCGTTTTCAAATTTTCGGCCCAAATCCAGTTTTGACGAATTCGATCCGTGCCCATGCACGCGATGCCCGTTTCGAGATTTTTGAAGATCTATACTTTACAAATTTATGTAATAAATTAGGCAGGGAAGTACAGGATCCACGAGTGGGCCGCGATGAACGAATTTATTTCTTTTTATCGTTCAAAGCATGTCGTGGATGTTTAAATTATGCAGAAGCATGCTATGTATGTTTAATTACGTAGATAAACATATTGTATGTTTTCTTGATTGGATGTGCATAGTAAGCATGCTAGGTTTATCGCGTTTTTGAAGTATATTTTAGAATTCTGCGAGCATGTTTTACATGTTGAGTTCTATAGAAAGCATGCTAGGATTACGTGATCTGCATGAACAAACCTTTTGAAACAAAAAGACTAAGCAAGAAACTCGACATATTAATTTTTTTAAAATTAAGATGTCAAGAACTCCACTTTTGATCTCTAAACAAAGTGATACGCATTGTGAGTAAACATCCACACGTGTGGCTTGCTTGCACTGTTTGTCATAAGTTTGTTATATGAGATTTCTAAATAAAACATTTTAATCTATTGAGAAGTGGGAGTTTCATGTGTAAACGTCCACATGCGTGGCTTGCATATGCGGTTTTCATAAGTTCTCTAGAGATAGATTTAAAGTGAGATGATAAAAGAATTTGGATTGGAAGCGGTATGGTCCAAGTGAGTATGCCAATTCTAAGAATTCATTTTCTGCTGTCAAAATTGTGGTCATTGCTTAGACATCACCTCAAGTACAACTTCCCGCGAAGTCCTTTCTTGTGATAGTGATGTGGTCTAGTAAGGTCCAATCATTAATTTCATTTGTCATAAGGATAAGTTGACATGAATTGAAATTAAACGACTAAAATGTATATTTTAGTCTGGTCGAGGGGTTCATGTGTAAACGTCCACACGCGTGGCTTGCATATGGGATTCCTTGGGCGATTGGAGGTTTCAATTAATATTGTTTTATCAAAAGGTTACAATATTATTGTTACGAATTATGTGCGATCGTATGCTTATGTGTTTACATTGCTTTTCAGATATGTCTCTTACACCGATTATCAATATGCTCGCACAAAATCCTCTATCCGGTCCAAATTTTATCGAGTGGAAATGAAACATGGAATATGTTCTTATCGCTGAAGAACACATGTTTGTTCTCACTACTCCCAAACCCGATGCCCTTACTGGCGCATCGACGAATGAGCAGCGAGAGTCAAGCAGACTTTGGCATAAGTCAAATAATATGGCCAAATGCTATATGATGACTACTATGTCCAAAGGCTTGCAATGACATCGATCGATGGTAGATGCGACGAAATATGGTCAAGTATCGAGAGTAAGTTTGGGCAGTCGGATCGGACAGTCCGCTTCCACACAATGAGAGAAATCTTGGCGTGTAGGATGGAAGAAGAAAGTTCGGTCCATGAACATGTCTCCTACATGACTCATCTCATGGATAGTCTTGATCAGTTAGGATGAGGTATTGACGGCGAGGCCAAGGTCGATATCATCCTTAACACACTGCCCAAGTCTTTTTAGAATTTTCACGTGAACGCGATCATGAGCAAGACCGAGTATACACTTAGTCAGTTGCTAAATGATCTCGTGGCTGCGGAAGGTGTCATGAGAAAAGGAGCACATGCCATTACCAGCACATCTAAGGGTCCCAATTTCCATTGAAAGGTGGAAGAAGAAAAAGGGGTGCCAAAGGTGGTAAAGGCAAGGAAGCTAGTGGGAGCAGTGGGAGCAAGAACATGCCGGCCACCGGAGGCTTGAAAAAGCCAAAGGAGAGAGGCAAGTGCTTCAAGTGCGGCAAGACTGGGCATTGGAAGGCTAAGTGCCCCATGCTCAAGGCTAAAGGTACGCCATTTGCTTTTGTAACGGAAACATGTTTAGCGACTTTTTCTACTCATTCATGGGTAGTAGATACGGGTGCGACTGATCATGTTTGTTACACCTTGCAGAGGTTCCTGCGGACAAGGGAGCTGCTTGATGGCGAGATAACGATCTCCATGGGCGAAAGTCGAGGCTGTTGTAGTCAGAGATGTTTCTTTATGCTTTGATAGGACAGTTTAGGTATTAAAATACGTTTTATATCTGTCGAGTTTCGGCGGAACCTTATTTCGGTTTTCAAACTATTTATACATGGATATTCTGTTATTTTTGATGGTGGTGTTTCTATCATAAGAAATAACGAAGTTATCTGTGGTGACACTTTATATAATTCGCTTTATACTATTTCTGCCAAGCATAATACGTTTAATTATGTTAAATCCACATCAAACCTTAAGAAGAGGAAGTCTTCTTCGCTAGATGACATCATATTTCTTTGGCATCGTAGATTAGGTCACATCAATCTAAATAGGATCTAAAGACTGGCTAAGAATGAAGCGTTTGGTGATATTACGATTCTCCGTTCGATCTGCGAATCACAGATAGAAGGAAAGATGTCGACCGCACCCTTCAAAGCGAAGGGTTATAGAGCCAAAGAAGTGTTGGAACTAGTCCATTCTGACCTGTGTGGACCAATGTCCACACAAGCTCGTGGAGGGTACGAGTATTTTGTCACTTTCATTGACAATTACTCAAGGTACGGATACATATACCTGCTTCACCGCAAGTCTGGATGCTTTGAGAAATTTAAAGAATTTAAGGCGGAAGTGGGGACGAAGCTAAGTAAGAGTATCAAGTCACTGCGGTCTGATTGCGGTGGAGAATACCTCAGTAACGAGTTCATGGTCTATTTGGTGCAGTGTAGGATTACCTCCCATCTCACTACACCGGGCACACCACAACAAAATGGTGTGTCAGAGCGAAGAAATAGGACTCTCTTAGAAATGGTTAGATCAATGATGAGTTATGCAACATTACTTATTTCGTTCTGGGGGTATGCCTTAGAAACAGCGACATACTTGCTAAATCTAGTACCATCCAAGTCAGTCGATAAGACCCCTTTCGAGTTATGGTTTGGGCGCAAGCCTAGTTTAAACCACATAAGGATATGGGGCAGTCCAGCACATGTGCTCACAAGAAAGTTGACAAGTTAGATGCTAGATCTGAAGCAAGGCTATTTATTGGCTATCCTAGAGGAACGAATGGTGGTTATTTCTATAGTCCTAAGGATCAGAAGGCCGTTATTAGCACTAATGCCCAATTCTTAGAATAGGATTATATGAAAAACCATAAATCCAAAGTTGAAATCATACTTCGAAGAATTAGAAGATGATCGTATTCCGCCACCGATTAAATCAAAGGTACAAATACTTCAAGAAATTGAAGTGGGTGGAGTTCCACTGGAGATACCGACTGTACTAGTGGCACCTATTCAGCAAGTTGTGCAAAATAGAGAACCACAGGTTACTGCACCCACCGTTGCCATTGTGCCAGTAGCGCCTCATCGTAGTGGGATGGTTGTTCGTCAACCCGAGCGATTTATGTTCATGGGTGAATCTTCGGATTTAGTCCCAGAAACGAGCAGGCAGTGATCGACCCACGGACATACATCGAGGTGATATAAAACATAGATGCAAAATCATGGCACACCGCTATGAACTTAGAAATTGAGTCCATATGACTATAGATGTATCGAAAAAGACACCTCTACCAGATGGCAATGAAGCCATAGGTAGTAAGTGGGTATCTGAGAGGAAGAGATTAGGATGGAGGTTTCGACTTTTAAAGCCGGGCTTGTGGCAAAGGGTACACTCATATTGAGAGTATCGATTTCGATGAGACCTTTTACCGTAGCAATGCTCAAGTCCATCGAATTGTTACGCCATAGCACTCACTTTGAACCTTGAGGTTTGGCAAATGGATGTAAAAATCGCTTTTCTAAACGGTTACCTTGAAGAATGTAGAGACATCTACATGCAGCAACCCGAAGGTTATGTGGTGAAAGGTGAAGAACATCTAGTTTGGAAGCTTAAGAAGTCCATTTATGGACTCAAGCAAGCTTCCCGATCAAGGAACTTACGCTTTGACGAGGTGGTAAAGTCCTATGGATTTACCTAGTTTCCTAGTGAAAGTTGTGTGTGTGTCGTTTGGATGTCAGCGGTGGCGTGGTATTTCTTGCACTACGTAGATGACATCCTTCTACTTAGCAACAATGTGAAACATTATCGGGCGTAAAGAGTTGGTTATCGATCGGTTTCAAATGAAAGACTTAGGAGATCGTACACATTTTGGGATCAAGGTTTACCGAGATCGCAAGAGGAAAATGTTGAGCTTATCTCAAGCGTCTTACATTGATCTTGTGATTACTCGTTTTAGCATGCGAGACCGCCAAGAATGGATTGCTACCTTTCGGGCATGGTGTTCCTTTATCTAAGGAAGCGATCACCATTATTCTTGCAAAGGAGATAGAGGAAATGAGACAAGTTCCTACGCTTGGTTGTATGAAGTCTCATGTATGCAATGCTATGTCGAGGCCAAATATCGACTATACGGTAGGCATAGTAGCTAGATATCGGTCTAACCACAGACAAGCTCATTGGGCTGCGGTGAAGCATATACTCAGTACACGAAAAGGATTCGAGACTATAGGCTAATTTACAGCGAGATAGTCTAATGCCTTTGGGTTATTCAGACTCGGTTTCAAGTGATCGTGATGAGAAAAATCTACCTCGGGCTATATGTTTACCTTGGGAGGAGGCGTATCCCGACGGAGTCTGCAAAGCGGCGATGCATTGCGGACCCTACCATGGAAGCGAATATGTAGCCGCCGGAGGTTGCTAAGGAGGCGGTATGGTTCAAGAACTCCGCATGGATCTTGATGTGGTACTGGTTTGCCCAAGAGTATCATAGTATCTTGTGATAACTCAGTGCGATGGCAAACTCGAAGGAACCACGGACCCACAAGGCAACAAAACACATAGAGAGAAAATAACATGTCATACGAGAAATCATTAGACGAGGAGATGTGCTGATTGAATAGATTGGTATTGCGGACAACCTAGCTGACCCATTCACGAAGAGCCTGCCGCAAAAAGTCTACGAAAAGCATGTTCGAGGACTTGGATTGCGCAAGATGGCACCCACTTAGAAAGGAAACTTTTGTATAAGTGGGAGAAATCAAAGTGATGGTGTTGTTTTGTAATAGCTAGTAGAGAGACACATTGTATACTAAAAGTTTGCTTTAGTATAAGTGGGAGATTGTTGGATTTGTATACTGAAAGTAGTTTGGTTGAGCTTGTATACAATGTTTTCTTTTACCACTATTATATCTCCTATCTGAATTGTTTATTTGATTGCATATGTTTGTCCATTTATCTCATATATAAGTTAGATCATACATTGTGTAGTAGATCACGAAGTCGTATGATTGATCGAAGCAATGAGATATAAAAAATAATAAATGAGACAACTTAAGGACGAGTTGTCGGTATGCAGTGCGGTATAGATAAGAAGTGACTTGACTTAGTTGCTTGTCTATCTTGATGCGTCTCGACGTATTGATGGATCACAGTGAGATGAGTTCTTCTATCTGACCGTCGTGAAGAAACTAGATCTCGGTAACTTTACGTTGATCTAAACCTTGATAAGGTATTAGATGAGTATGATGAGTATGAGTTGCTGACCATCACTTTGACTTGTTATGGGTGAGGGCTACATGAGATAACCCAATATTCTCTGCATCTTGGGTGGTGGCAGTGCTTGTATGTCATGCTATTTGCCTGTATCGAGTCACCATATCTGTTTAGGATGATGACGTCCCCTTAAGGAGCTCAAAAGGTTTATTGTACTAAACCCTGCAGGTTTAGTTATCTCAAGTACAATAATAAGGTTGAGTGGTACTACTTAAGGAATTAAAGAGATTAATTATTTTAAGTAGTCAGAATGCTGTAAATAATTAATAGACATACGCTATCTTAAATACGGGGATTCATGAAGTCTAAGTACGAGCCCGACTCAACTTTGGAAATAAAGGGGTAAGTCAGCATTTATTCTCTAGTGGCATGAATAAATGTTTATGAATTAATTTATATTAAAATTTGAACATAAGATAATTAATTTATTTGAGGCCCATCTTTATTCCTTGCATTTGATCCCTGGATTGGCCCATCAAGGCCTGGAGCTATGAGAAATTTCGTCCACCACATAGAGAGTCCCTTTGGGACTCAGTTCTGATCCTCTCTATCTGAAGAGATATTATTATATTTATTAGATATGCAGATATCCTATCCAGATAGGATTTAGGGTTGCATTATAAATATAAGGTGAGAGAAAATCAAACCCTAATCCTAAGAGAAGAATTTCGAAAATGATACCATTCCAATAGTTAGGATTTTCGAAAATCTCAAGGAGTGGAAGAAGGCGAATTTCTGCAGTACTCTCCATAGATTGTCCTCACTCGACATTGGAGTTTAGGCAATCGGGATACAGTCCAGAAGATCAAAGCACGAGTCTTAATCTAATTCTTGCCTGATAAATTCGCAGGTAAACACGAGAAAACACCAACGTGTTGCAATTAATTATATAGGTGCATACTAGGTATATAATCAATGTATGGTGAATTAAATATCCAAGATAGATCATCGGGAGAGGGTTAAAATCATATTTTCCTACATAATCAACGATGGAGGTGTAGGGAAATCTTATTTTATCCTCTTCCTAAGGATCAATCTTGGATGTTTAATTCACCATACATTGATTATATACCTAGCATGCATCTATATAATTAATTGCAACACATAGGTGTTTACTTGTGTTTACCTGTGAATTTTTGTGAAATGCGATCAATGGCAAACTCCAGCTTTGATCTTTTAGACTGTATCCTGGATGCCTATTCTCTAATGCCGAGTGAGAGTAATATATGGAGAATACTGCAAAAATTCATCTCCTTCCTTTTCCTTAGAGATTTTCGAAAATCTCAACTGAATGAATAAAAATATTATGATTTTCTCTCATCTTGTAGTTATAATGCAATCCTAGAATCCTATTTAGATAGAATCTCTAAATATCTAATAAATACAATCATATCTTCGCAGATAAATCATATCTAGAACAATTATCTCTTGATATCAGATAATATCCTTTGATATCTAATGATATAAGAGTCCCAGTGGGACTCTACAGGGAAGTGGGCGAAATTTTCAACGGCACCAGGCTTTGATGGGTCAGCCCAGGGATCAAATGCAATGAATAAATATGGGCCTCAAATGAATTAATTATCTTATGTTCAGCCCAGGACATAAATTAATTCATAAACATTCATTCATGCCACTAGAGAATAAATGCTGACTTACCCCTTTATTACCGAAGTTGAGCCGACTTGCACTTAGACTTCACGAATCCCCGTATTTAAGATATTGCACGTCCATTAATTATTTATAACGTTCTGGCTGCTTAAAATAATTAATCTCTTTAATTCCTTAAGTAGTACCACTCAACCTTATTATTGTACTTGAGATAACTCAACCTGCAGGGTTTAGTACAATAAATATTTTGAGCTCCTTAAGGGGACGTCATCATCCTAAACGGATACGGTGACTCGATACAGGTAACTAGCATGACATACAAGCACTGCCACAACCCAAGATCTAGAGAATCTTGGGCTATCTCATCTAACTCTCACCCATAACAAGTCAAAGTGGTGGTTAGCAACTCATACTCACCTAAAACCTTATCGAGGTTTAGATTAGCGTAATGTCACCGAGCTCTAGGTTCTTCACGATGGTCAGATAGAAGAACTCATCTCACTGTGATCCATCAATACATCACAGACGTACCAGCATAAACAAGCAACCAAGTCAAGTCACTTTTTATCTATACCGCAACCTATACCGACAACTCATCCTCAAGTTGTCTCAGCTGTGATCATTTTTATATCTCATCAAGCTTAACCATTCATACAAACATCTGTGATCTTCTACACACATTATGACCTAACTTATATATAAGATAAATGGATATACATTTGCAATCAGATAAACAATTTAGATAGGAGATTGTAATAGTGGTAACAGGAAACATTGTATATAAGCTCAACCAATCTGCTTTCAGTATACAAATCCAATAATTTCCCACTTATACTAAAGCAAACTTTTAGTATACAATGTGTCTCTCTACTAGCTATTACAAACAACACCATCACTTTACTTCTCCCACTTCTACAAAAGTTTCATTTCTAAGTGGGGGCCATCTTGCACAATCCAAGTCCTCGAACATGCTCGTCATGGACTTTTTACGGCAGACTCTTCGTGAATGGGTCAGCTACTTCTCAATCAACACGTCTCCTCGTCTAACGATTTCTCGTATGACATGATACTTTCTCTCTATGTGTTTTGTCGCCTTGTGGGTCCGTGGTTCCTTCGAGTTTGCCACCGCACCTGAGTTATCACTGTACACTAAGATACTCTTGGGAAAACGAGGTACCACATCTAGATCCATGAGGTAGTTCTTGAACCATATCGCCTCTTTACCAGCCTCAGAAGCGGCTACATATTCGGCTTCCATGGTGGAGTTCGCAATGCATCGCTGCTTTGCACTCCGCCAAGATACGGCTCCTCCTCCCAAGGTAAACACATAGCCTGAGATAGACTTCTTCTCATCCCGATCAGCTTGGAAATCCGAATCGGAATAACCTAAAGGCATTAGACTATCTTCTTGGTAAACTAGCCTATAATCTCGAGTCCTTTTCAGGTACTTGAGTATATATTTTACAGCAATCCAATGAGCTTGTCCAGGGTTAGACTGATATCTAGCTACTACGCCTACCGCATAGCAGCTATCGGGCCTCGTACACATCATCGCATACATGAGACTTCCTACGGCGGAAGCGTAAGGAACTTATCTCATTTCCTCTATCTCCTTTGCAGTCATAGGTGACTGCTCCTTAGATAAATAAACACCATGTCTGAAGGGTTGCAATCTCTTCTTAACGGTTTGCATGCTAAAACGACTAATAACAGTATCAATTTAAGACGCATGAGATAAGCTCAACATTTTCCTCTTGCGATCTCGGTAAACCTTGATCCCAAGAATATATGCTGCATCTCCTAAGTCTTTCATCTGAAACTGATCAAATAACCAACTCTTTACGTCTGATAACAATTTCACGTTGTTGCCAAGTAGAAGGATGTCATCTACATAAAGTGTAAGAAATACCACATCACTGTTGACATCCAAACGATTCACGCAACTCTCGCTAGGCAACTGGTAAATTCATAGGACTTTACCATCTCGTCAAAGTGTAAGTTCCATGATCGGGAAGCTTGCTTAAGTCCATAAATGGACTTCTTAAGCTTCCATAATAGATGCTCTTCACCCTTCACCACATAACCTTTGGGTTGTTACATATAGATGTCTCTACCTTCCTCAAGGTAACCATTTAGAAAAACGGTTTTCATATACATTTGCCAAACCTCTAGGTTTAGGTGAGCTGCTATGGCCAGAACAATTCTGATGGACTTGAGCATTGCTACAGGCGAAAATGTCTCATCGAAATCGATGCTCTCAATCTGAGTGTACCCTTTCGACACAAGCCTGGCCTTGAAAATCGAAACCTCTCCATCTGAAAGTGTCTTCCTCTTGTATACCCATTTACTACCTATGGCTTCCTTTCCATCTGGTAGAGGTGTTTTCTCGTATACATCCATAGCTGTTATGGACTCAATTTCTAAGTCCATAGCGGTGTGCCATGATCCTGCATCTATGTTTTATATCACCTCGATGTATGTCCGTGGGTCAATTACTGCCTGCTCGTTTTCCAGGACTAAATCCGAAGATTCGCCCACAAATATAAATCGCTCAGGTTGATGAACAACTCTTCCACTACTACGAGATGCTTTTGGCACAATGGCAACGGTGGGTGTAGTAACTTGTGGTTCTCTATCTTGCACAACTTGCTGGGTAGGTGTCACTTGTACAGCCGGTATCTCTAGTGGAACTCGACCCACTTCAATTCTTAGAAGTATATGGTGTCGATCCCTCCCACTAGAAAAGACATCTCGTACCTTTGGCCTAATCGGTGGTGGAATACGATCATCTTCTAATTCTTGAAGAATGATTTCAACTTTGGATTTGTGTTTTTTCATGTAGTCCTCCTCCAAGAATCGGGCATTGGTGCTAATAATGACATTCTGGTCCTTAGGACTATAGAAATAACCACCTTTCGTTCCCTTAGGATATCCAATAAACAGCCTTGCATCGGACCTTGTCTTCAACTTGTCAGCCTTCTTGTTCAACACATGTGTTAGACTGCCTCATATCCTTATATGACTTAAACTAGGCTTGCGCCTAAAACATAACTCGAAAGGGTTCTTATCGACTGACTTGGACGGCACTAGATTGAGCAAATATGTCACTGTTTCTAAGGCATAACCCCAGAACGAAATAGGCAATGTTGCATAACTAATCATTGATCTAATCATATCTTAGAGAGTCCTATTTCTTCGCTTTGACACACCATTTTGCTGTGGTGTGTCCGGTGTAGTGAACTGGGACGTAATCCCACACTGGACCAAATAAAACCATGAACTCGTTACTGAGATATTCACCACCGCGATCAGACCGATTTTTGATAGAAACACCACTATAAAAAACAACTGAATATCCATGAGTAAATAGTTTTGAAACTGAAACATGGTTTCATCGAAACTCCGGCACATATAAAACATCTTATAAAACTAAAAATGTCCTATCAAAGCATAAAGTAACATCTCCGACTGCAACGGCCTCGACTTTCGTCGCGTTCCCCATGATGATTGTTATCTCTCCATCACTCAACTCCCTTGTCCTGCAGGAACCCCTGCAAGGTGTAACAAACATGATCAGTAGCACCTGTATCTACTATCCATGAATGAGTAGAGCAAGTCGCTAAACATGTTTTCGTTACTAGATACAATGATGTACCTTGAGCCTTGAGCATAGGGCACTTAGCCTTCTAATGCCCAGCCTTACTGCACTTGAAGCACTTGCCCATCTCCTTTGGCTTTTTCACGCCTCCGGTGGTATTCATGTTCTAGCTCCCACTGCTCCTACTGTTCCCTTTACCTTTACCACCCTTGGCATCCCTCTTTTTCCTTCAACATTTCGATAAAACATTGGGGCCCTTAGATGTGCTAGTAAGGGCATGTGCTCCTTTTCCCATGATGTCTTCCGCTGCCACGAGATCGTTGAGCAACTGACTGAGTGTATACTCCGTCTTGCTCATGATCACGTTCACACGAAAGTTCTCAAAAGACTTGGGCAGTGTATTAATGAAGATATAGACCTTGGCTTTAACATCGATACCTCATCCCAATTGATCAAGGCTATCCATGAGATGAGTCATGTAAGAGACATGTTCATGGACCTAACTTCCTTCTTCCATCCTACACGCTAAGATTTCTCTCATCCTGTGGAAGCGGACTGTTTGATCTGACTGCCCAAATTTACTCTCGAGACTTGGCCATATTTCAATCGCGTCTATCATCGATTGATGTTGCAGCTGTAAGTCCTTTGACATTGTAGTCATCATATAGCACTTAACCATACTATTTTACTTATGCCAAAGTCTGCTTGACTCTCATTGCTCATTAATCGATGCGTCAGTAAGGGCAGTGGGTTTGGGAGTAGTGATAACAAACATGTGTATTCCGACCTAGTTGTTCTCTAAGTCGCTCACAAATTGTATGAGGTCCCTATAGAGCGGTAAGGTCGATCCAGTCGTACTCTCAAGGAAGGCTTAATAGGGTTACGGTTCTATGTCACGCACAAAAACAGAAAAGAAACTAACGTCCTAACATAAATGGAGCTGTCACGGAACGATCGAAAGTAGAAAAGAAAAGAAAGCAGGAAAATGGGTGTACTTGGATAACAAGAGGAATTGGCAGATACATTGAATTGGAGATGGTGTTCTAGGGTTCAAACTTTATCCTCGCTATATATGAGCCAATGACTGTGTACAGTGCAGTAAACTAACCACGCTCTCTCACCTAGCGTTCAACATAAACTAGTCTCTCGACCCTATCTATGCTAGACTCACAATCAACGATACCCTGCCGTCACCAACTACGAAGGATAATATGTAATACCCCGTCTTTCTAAGCTTCTGTTTTGCATGGCATGTTTTTCGAGAAAAGGTCAAAAGGTTGACTTTTTGTTTCGGTGATGCGACCGTCACGAAACCTCAGGCATTGTGAAGAGTGTCTTATGATGAATTCATAGACACTAAGTATGCAGGTTTTCGACCACCCATGAAGGTTTGGCACTCCGGGGAAGTTATCGAAAAACCGGACTTTTCATTGGTCTTTTAAAAGCATATCTTGCTTATATTCATTGTGTCCAGTATTTTATTTCGTGTCCATGGGTACCAAGTTTGCTAAATTTGGAGTCCGTTTGCAAAAGTTGCGTCGCTTTTGCGTGCTGAAAAAGGCCACTTACAAGCATTGCCTGCCCCTGCTTCCTATAAATAGGAGGCTAGGGCCTCATTTTCAACGTTCATTTCCTTCGCCTCTGTGTTTACGGAAGAGCCGAGCAGCTCTGTACGCTGCGGTTACTGGAGGAGTGGGGATCAAGCCGGGAGGCTCGGGCGGTGCCATTCTTGCCGCCGAGCCACCACCGCCGATCAACCACCCCCGCAGCCCGTTTTCTGTTTTGTCATTTTCTTATTTTGATTCCGCCTTTTAGTAGATCGATAGCATAGAACTCGGGATTCTAAAGGACGGGCGAGAAAACGGTCGGAGGTCGCCATTTCGCCAATCCGCCGCCTTGCCGCCACCGCCGCCTTTGGCCGCCGATTTGGTTGCCACCGAGCCACCTTGCTCGGGTCCTTTAGGTTTGAGTTCCGGCTATGCATTCTACTAAAGTACCGATTCCGCTTTTACGTTTTTCGCGTTTCGCGTATGTCGATGTTTTCCGCCGCTCGAGTTTTCTAAAGGAAGACATGCCCGGTTATCCATTTTCAACGTCGCTTGTCATTCCATGTTCGCCGTTATGCATATTGCTTATGTTTCCATTTTCATGCATCGATTTTGGATAGTTTATCCTAGATCCGGCGATAGCATCGATTTTCGAAGCTTCTTCGCGCTAAGATTTGAGTCAACTTGCATGCATGCATATTTTGAAAGTACTCTATTATAGGTCTTGATGCCCTGAATATATTTCCCTTCTGCATCGAAGTTGATTTGAAAACCCGGAGAGTGCCAAATGTGGGTTCAGAAAGTCGAAAACCCTAATTTTGCTACGATCGTCGTTTGGATCACGTTGTTGCTTTGCTTTGTGGGAAGTGACCCCAAAAGTTTTTCCGTCTTGTTACCAGGTACCTACCAGTGCGATCGGTGAAGTCATCGGATCCGTAGATATCTCCCGGTTGACGTTTTCGTCTGTTCAGGTTGGGTTATATATGCTTATTTTGAGTTATTTACTCTGATATTTCAAAATAAAACATGTACGCCGTAAAATGTTTTTGTGAAATTATTACTGTTCTCTGATCCAAGATATGGTTCTATCATGGTTGTGCACGGATCTCTATTCGGTGGGTTGATCACCATCTTGAGTATTGATCATAAGGGGATAGACCCCGAACACGTGGTTATGGTTCTGAAGGGGATAGACCCCGGAAGTCCACACGGAAATGGTAATGAGGTGGTTATGGTTCTGACGGGGATTTGACCCCTGAAGTCCACACCGAGTTAGCCGGCTGGATACGTTCCGGGCGTGGGCCGACTGGATATGTTCCGGGCCGAATGAATGTCATGTGATGGGCTGGCGGGATACGTTCCGAGCCGTGGTTCATGGTTCTATGATGGGAGTAACAGTAATAACGGATCAGGTATCGAAAAATGAAAAATCTATTTTGCTTACTTAGAAGTGGATTTACGTTTTAAAACCTTCTAAGGTAAGTGCTCTAAACACGGCCTCATGATTCTTTTGATTTATGATAAAACCCCAGCTGAGTGCGCTAGTACTCACCCCAAACTCTTTTTCAAATCTTTTCACAGATGGAGGAGGGCTGGACGGGCGACGCTGAGGGGTGGAGCTGCGGGTTCTTCATGCTATGCTTCCGCGATGTTGTGTTATATACGTACTTTGATATTGATGTATTCTTGTCCCTTATTTGCTTTCTGATTGGGAACAAGATTTATTATGTTATTCTGCTGTGAGTCTCGATATGAGCATGCTATGTGGTTGACCGGTCTAGTTGACAGGATGTAATGCTATTTTGTTTTCTTGCATTACTTATAATAAACCAAGATCATGTTTCATTGAGGTTATGGTATCGATATTATTCTCGTTGGTGAATTGTTTGTGCACCCTCCCTTCGTGATATGTCCTAGTTATAGAGAGATCTTGCCTGATTTCATGGTCACATCTTCTTATCATGTATGTTATATGTATCCCCCTCTTCCCCGCTTAACTCCCCACCCTAATCACACCCCGGCATCCGTGCCTTCCCTCGAATCGGGGCGTGTGAATTGGTATCGAGCGCTTTTTCCGCTTTGGGGTATGTGTCTATATTGTTCGATATCAAAGCAGTTCGTTTGCTTTATATCTTGTACGTTCTTGAAATTGAGTGTTTAGAACTTGTTCTTCTAAACTGTTTATCAGGTACAGCTACCCTCAGCTCACCGTCAGTCCGCCTCCTTTAAAAAGGGGATGAGGTATGTGTTTATTTGCTGATGCTTTATGTGGCTATGTGAGCTTGATATGATCTTGGTTTCATGTGCTTTGGCATGGTAAGAGTTTACGCGATGTAAACGTGATGTGGATGAGGTATGGTTGGATGGTGATGTGGATGTGGAAGTGATTGTTGATGGAACAAAAAGGGCCTGTGTGGCTGTGATGTGAAAATCGTTTATATGATATGATGTGATTAATGTGATCACGTATGGTTGATGTAAGTCTATGTGTTTACATAGCAATATGTTGTTGATCGAAAATCTTGTTTATTTTGATAAACGAGTGCTTGTAAGTGAATCCTGTATTTGCTTACGTGATTATTATGATAAATATCGATATTGATATTGATATGTGTTGAAATGAACATGTGTATGAGACATGATTACCCAGATGACTGGGATGGTAAAGGAAACGTGAATATTTGTTGTTGTTTTATGGTGAACTAACATGTAGGTTTATGGATATTCATGGCCCTGCATAACGTTGGTTAAGATCTCACGAAATGGATGAGCATATCTCGAAATTCGTGGAATGTACCCGAATATTCATGAGCCATTGGGAGTATTTCTGGGAAGATTTGTTGGGTTATGGAGAAAGGTTCGAGACAGTGGGAAAGTGTCAGAATATGAGGCCTACTATCGGATGACTGAAAGGCTACCGACGGGATGGCAGCCGTGGGCGAGAAAGCAAGGACATGTGTTGTTCGACGAGATCCTATCACGAGGCACCTTACCTTGACTTTACCGAGTTCGCCGCCGAGTATGGAGACAGTGGAAAGACCACCGAGGTATACCATCTGAGGAGGATGTGGTTGCGAGACACCCTCGAGGACCGATCCAGATCGATGATAGGGATGATGTTCCCGAAGAGCCGTTGGGAGAACAACCATCAATCAGGCGATTGATAAACGCGCATTTTACACGTTTATTGTTGATATTTAAAGATGAATTTAGATCTATAAACCGTGTTTATATCTTGGATCTCAATGATTTTAACTATTTTTGGAAGATAGTGCTCTTGGGGTTTCTCTTTGGTGTTTTGTAGGCTTTTCAGGTGATAATCGATGCACAAGGCATAAAAGTAACCAAAGATGATGAAATGGATATGACAATTATGGATGTAAAAAGTTTATAATGTTAAAGAGCATCTCGATAGGATTCCATAGGCACAAACGGATCGCACTTGGAGTTCGACGCGGAGAACGGAGCGGTGAAAGTCAGCAGAGCCGCCGACCGAGCTCGCGGCCACGAGGCGCGCCGCGAAATCGCCCGTAACGCCCAGAACCTCGCGACCGCTGCTCATGTCATGAGCCAGTCATGAGGCGAGGCGGCACTTAAAATTAGGTTTTCACCCTAATCTATAAATAGACTTCACCCGCGCCTCAACGTACTCCTTGACCTATTTTGCACGTTTTTCCCGCTTTTCATAGTTTTCCATTTATTTTCGTTCTAACTTTGATTTAGATTAATTCTAGTATTAGTTTTCCATCATTCGCAATTGTTCTACGCATTGTTATCGATTCGAACGTTTTCTCGAAGAATTCCACCGCTTTCCGCTTTTCCGCCGACGTTGGGATTTAAACCAACCATTGTTCTTCGTACGCCACCCTACGGGTTTTATCAATTTAATTTCTGCTTTTATGATTATTTCTTACTTTATGTCGTTAATTATGTCTAGCTAATTCGCTTCTAATCCTAGGGTTTGCATGATTCTATCCTATATGTTGTGATTCCTCTTTGTTGTTATTTACCTTCCGGGCATTGATTCATGATTCTTGGTGCTTATTTATATGTGTTGATTTACGATCAATTTTGATGCATATCATAGTTGCCGCTAATTACGTAATTGTTTTAATTGTCAATCGATCTTGAATGTATGATACGGATAAGCGCTCGAGTAAATGGCGAGATAGGAACATTCAGAGGAAGCATATTCTTTGTGATCCTTTTGAGTTGCTTATTTTCCTCTAGACGCGTAATGATGTAGGGAAAATTAGTAATCAATCGTCACAATTGTCGTGAATCAAGTTGTTGGCTACATATGTGATCTTCCATCTTGTCTAGATTAAAATGGTTAGTAATAAGTAGGATAAACATCATTGTGGATAGGATTAATGCATCCCTAGGGTTAGACTTTCTTGATATTTGTTTCCTTGATATTTTATTGCTTTAGTTTATTTTCTTGTTGTTACCTTTGCTTTGGATTTAAATTCCGAAGCCCCAAAACCTCTCATCCTTTATTTGTGCTTGAATAATATTGAATTATCGTCGAGCTAGCTTCTATGTTTTCGTGATACAATCTCTGTGGATACGATACTTCGCTTACCCTATACTTACACCTTTTTACGTGTGAAAAAGGAGCGATCAAATTTTGGCGCTGTTCGGGATTGTTAAGATGCATAGGAATAATTTGACGATTTGATTTATTAATTCAAGTTATATATATATATATATATTATTTATTTTTATCGGTGCTAAATTCTCTTTTCTCGTGTAGTTTATGCGACAAGATCTCGTGGACCTCCGAAATATTATTAGATCCCGAGATCGAAAGCTCTCGAAGGAGAAAAGGACGAGAGAGACGGCAGGCAATGGCACCAACCGGTAATCAGGGGCATTCCTCCCGAGCAAGTTGCACGCATGCTAGCCGACTTTGCAGAGATGCACGTCGGATGGCGAATATGGAATCATTGTCCTGCTCCGGAGGAAAGACCTCTGAATCACATGTACCGACATCCCACCGCATAGCCCAAGGAGGCGGTTGGGGCCTCGCACGAGATGCAAACAATTTTGAGCTAAACCGCCCCGATCAAGTATGGTCCAAGGAGTGCGCTTTGGGGAGGAGTCACGGAAGACCCGAATGCGCATCTCGAAGCGTTTCTCGATATTTGTGACACCATCAAATGTAATGGGGTGCCACAAGACACGATCCGGATCAAGCGTGTTCGGCTTCTCATTGCAACAACCCGGTGCGAAAGATTGGTTCAAGAGTTTGGCGGTGGCATCGACACTTGGGGAAACTTTAGAAGTTTCTTCGAAATACTTTCCGCCGCGAAACGCAGAAGATCATCGCGAAATCTCTCATTTTGCCAAAACCACGATTTAATCATTATTCGAGGCATGGGAGAGATTCAGAGGTCTATTGAGACGATGTCCACAACATGGGTTCTCCAAGGAGCAACAAATCACACAGCTTCTACGGTGGACCGACATGGCGACAAGGAGCATGGTGGATGCGTCGGGGCTGCTTTATTGAACCGACCAGTGAGACGAGGCAAAAGCCGTATTGTAGAAGAGATGGCTGCAACAGCTATCAATGGCCAACGGAGAACGCCATCGTTCAAAGCATTGCTTGAGAGTGATTCACAATATGACGATCTCATGAAGAAGTTCACTCTTTTGAAGAGTCAGATTGAGACAGAGAACTTCAGCCACATCAATCAGAGGAATCATCCGAATTTTCAACAACCTCCAGCAAGCTTCAATGTTCAGAATTCATTTCAAGAGCCGAAGAAGCCAAGTCTCGAAGACATGATGTAGCAGTTGGTTGTAAGCAACCAACAATTGGCAACGAATCAGAATACGTTCATAAGCAACGCCGGGCAGAAGATAAATCACTTGGAGTCCACTGTGACGGCTATGGGAAAGCATATGAAGATGTTGGAAAATCAAATTGGTCAAATAGCCGCATAAGTGAATGCACTACAAAAGACGAGCCAATTTACGAATAATACGGAGGTGAACCCGAAGAATCAATGCTTCGCCATCCGCACGAGGAAAGGGCGAGCTTACCCGAGCCTACCGAAGAAGAGGCTGAAAACACACCGAGCGTAAACATGGCGAGCTCGCGATCATGCGAGCCCGATCACGAGGAATCTGAGATTTTTACGCAGACGACGCGACCAAGCACGCGGCCGAGCACGCGACGCGTGAACCATCGTGAGCGCGCTGAGCTGTTCGCGAGCGACCCGGTAGCCGCAAGCCGACCAGCGAGCAATCGAGCAAAGCGGTGCCGAGAAATCACCAGCGAGCTCGCTACCGCAAGCTCGTCGCGAAGAAGGAGATCAGTAGCAATGGATACCTCGCGACCTTTGCGTGATCGCGAGGTCGACCGCGAGGCAACCCTGAAGCTAATCGTCGCACGTACACTCCTCCGGTCCTTGTTTAAGTCGACTTATCAAGTCGAAATATGACGAGGAGTTTGCTCATTTCAAAGGGTTTTTCAAAAGTTGAGATAAATTTGCCTCTCTTTGAGTATTCTGCGAAACATGCCTAGGGCTACATGAAATTCTTAAAGACGCGCTTGCAAGCAAGAAGAAACTTGGGAAATTTGAGAAAATTTCCTATCCGAAATGAATGCCGTCTTTGCAAAGGAAGCTCACTCAAGCAAAAGGATCCCAGGTTTCACGTTAGAGTGCGAGATCGTGACGAGCGACTTTTCGAATGTTTTGTGCGACTTGAGGCGAGCATCAATCTGATGCCATTGAACGTTTTCAACCGGCTACACCTAGGAAAGATGAAGCCGACGAAGATTTCACTGATGATGGCTGACCGGTCAGTCACATATCCAAAAGGTATCGTCGAAGACGTGTTGGTAAGAATTCGGATTTTGTTTTTCCTGCCGACTTTGTTATTTTAGATATTCTCAATTCAAACAACAACCACTAATCTTAGGTAGACCTTTTCTATGAACTGGTGATGCGTTGATTGATGTGCGGAAGGCAATCTCACGTTTCGTGTTAACGATGAGGAGATCAAGATTTCCATATACGGCCATCAAGCAACACGGCGTTGGAAAGCCGGAAGACTGCCGCTTTCGATCATGGCATTGCTTCTTTGCCCACTGCGTCGGCGCTTAGGGTACTCGACCACTCGAGGAAGCTGCGAAGGAAGAAGTGGACTCGGCATGGAACTCCGAGTGTATCGTTCAAGTTTGGGGGCACTTCCAGTCGGTGGTGGTCATCCGTGAATGCTAAGTTTAGGAGGGTCCACAAGTTGGGAAAGATGTCTATTGCCACAAAACGCGGATTGAAAAAGGTTAGTAATGGTCTAGCTAAAGGCGTTAAATTAAGCACTTGTTGGGAGGTAACCCAGCGTTTTCTTTATTTTGTTTTCGTGTTTTGTCGTGTCTTCGTTTGTGTTGCTTTTTGTCGTGTTTACATTTTTTCTTTTCGTTTTAGTATACACCGATCAACGAGTTAAGTGAAGTGTGTTAATCCATGTGCCACGAGCGATAGAAAATTTTCGTGAAATTTTAATGATAGTGCACATGATATGTTGAAAATAGCGCATGAATGACGTTAGATGGCTTAGGCTTGTTGTCGGGGAAGTGCTAAAGGCAAAAGAGATTTGCGAACCGTGAAGTAGAAATCGTGAAAGCGAAGGTCCTTGTCAATTGCATGTCATCGAATGGAAGATTTGATGTCATCTTTAGCATGGATTGGTTGGAAAAGCACATAGCAACTATCGTTGTCTCGAGAGAAGTTGCTTTTCGAGCAGCCAAGGAGTGGAAGTTTGTTTCACGGCATAAGGATGGGTGTTTGCGTGCCGATGATCTCAAAGACCGAAGGCGGTGAGAATGATCGAGAAGGAAGTGTAAAACTTTCTTGGTAAGTTCGACAGGCACGCGATGAGCAAATGGCGATTGCAAAGAGGAGCGATGGTTTGTGAATATCCGGACGTGTTTCGAGGACTTGCTGTGTTTACCGCCGATAGACAAGTGGAATTCACTATTGATTTGGAACCGTGAGGCGGCGGCCTTGATGTCAAGGCACCATCTGAATGGCACCTAAAGAATTGCAAGAACCGAAAGCGCGATTCACGGGGCTGTTGGATCTAGGTTTTATCCGACCCGTGTCGCCGCGTAGGGCCCGATTACGCTCGTCCAAGAAGAAGGATGGGTCGATGCGATGTGCATCGACTACATAAAGTGAATAAGGTGACGATCGAAGCAATGATATCCTCTTCCAAGGATCGACGATCTTTTGACCATTTCGAGGGAGCGAGTGTCTTCCTAAGATCGATTTGAGGTCGCTACCATCACCAAGATCGAGAAAGGAGGACGTTGCGAAGACCGCGTTCGTAGCGAGTATGGGCACTCTGAGTTCATCGTGATGCCGTTTGGTTTGACCAATGCGCCGATTTTCATGGATCGATGAATCGAAGTTTTCCATCGATGTCCGGATAGTTTCGTCTTGGTTTTATCGATGATATTCTCATCTATTCCAAGAATGCGAGTTGCATAGAGAACACCTCCGCACTGCTCGGAAACGCTACGAACGGAGAGGTTGTATGCCAAGTATAGCAAGTGCGAAGTTTTGGCTCAAAGAAGTGATGTTCCTTGGACATATCGTGTCCGCAAGGAATCAAAGTCGACCCAATAAAGGTTGAAGCAGTAAGTAGCCGGAAGGTTCCGGCAAATGCCAATGAGGTTCAAGCTTTCTAGCTCGCGAGTGATATTATAGACGCTTTCATCGGGGGTTTTCAAGTTGGCAAGGCCGATGACGCAACACCGTGAAAGGAATCAAGTTTTCATGGTCCAAGCTTGTGAAGCAAGTTTTCGGAGTTAAAGAAAAGCTAACAACCGCTCCAAAGTTAGCCGTGCGGAAGGAACGATGGGTTTGTGGTCTACACCGATGCATCCAAACTTGTTTGGGTTGCGTTCTCGCGCGATCAGGAAGGTTATAGCTACGGCTCTCGTCGGTTGAAACCGCACGAGTTGAGCTACCCAACTCACGACCCGGAGTTAGCGGCGATGCTCATGCGTGAAGATTTGGAGACACTATCTCTATGGAGTTAAGTGTGAGATCTTTACGGATCACAAGAGCACTCAAGTATTTCTTTGAACAAAAGAGCTGAACATGAAGCAAAGGAGATGGTCGGAGTTGGTGAAGGATTATGATTGCTCCATTCGCCACCACCCGTGGAAAGCCAATGTCGTAGCGTATGCTCTAGTCGCAAGTCGAGAGCGAAGTTGGGATATCTTCTTCGCAAGAGAAAGAGCTTATTCGAGATTTCAGAAGCTCACCGGAAGTGATTCACCCACGGAATGCGTGCAAGGATTCGTCGCAGCTGGAAACCCTGAACCGACCTAAGAGAAGCCATCGTGAGTGCTTGCAATGCGGAGGCAATTCTGGAGAAGATGCGTTTGAAAGCAAGGCTAGAAGATAGCAAGGTTTCCACGAGCGAAGGACAACGCGCTACTATTCCGAGGAATGTTATGTGTGCCACTCAATAGGGAATTGAGAGATAAAATCATGAGTGAAGCTCATGAGGCACCACATACAGCTCATCCAGGAAGCACCAAAATGTACAGAGACCTTAAGAGGAACTTTTGGTGGGAAGGGATGAAAAGGATGTAGCAGCGTTTGTGGAACGATGTTCGCTTTGTCGACAAGTGAAAATGTGACACCAACGTCCGTCAGATTGTTGCAACCGCTACCAATCCCTGAGTGGAAACGGGATCATATCGGTATGGATTTTGTGGTGAGTTTTCCAAGGTCGGTGAGAGGAAACACCGCTATATGGGTTGTCGTCGATGACCGACGAAGTCACCCATTTCTTACCGATTCGGACGACGACGGGTTAGATAAGCTTGCTCGACCTTTACGCCAAGGAAATCGCACGGTTACATGGTGGATTACGCGATCGTGACCCGAGGTTCACGCCGAGGTTTTGGAGTGAGTCTGCGAAGCCATGGGGACCAAGTCGAATCTTAGTACAGCATTCCATCCTCAAACGGACGGTCACTCGGAAAGAACGATTCGAGGTTTTGGAAGACATGTCGGCGAGTGCGTGGCCGACGAGAGGAGAAATTGGGAAGAGATACTACCTTTGGTAGAGTTTGCCTATAACAATAGTTATCGAGCCACCATAGGAATGGCTCCCCTATGAAGCGTTATGCGGAAGGAAGTGTCGATCGCCACTTTATTGGGACGAAGTGGACGAGAGGAAGATGTTAGGACCAGAGATGGTTCAACAGGCGGTCGAGGTTATCGATCGGATCAGCGAAGGATCAAGGAAGCGCAGATGTGCGAAGTCCCATGCGACAAGTCGTCGTCGGATCTTTAGTTCATGATCGGAGATCGCTTTTTCTTAAGGTTTCCCCCGACGAGGAGTCGCTCGCTTTGGGAAACGAGTGAGTTACTGACCGAGGTCGCTGGACCTTCAAGTTCTTGAGAGAATAGGCCACGTTGCCTATAGGTTAGCTGCCGCCTCATCATCGGAGATGTTCATGACGTGTTCCACGCTTCTCACCGAGAAAGTACGTGTTCGACCCAAAACACGTGATCACATGACCAAGTGGTTCTTGCTCAGATCCGAGTTACGAGGAGAGGCCTGGCATATCTTGGAACGAGTAAGTAAAGGAGTTGAGGAACAAGCGATTCCGTTGGTGAAAGTGTTGTGGAATCACCACTTGAGAAGAGTGAAGCTACGTGGAGTTGGAAGACGAGTTCGTGGCTCGACTCGAGTTGTTTTCTCCACGTGTTTGAAATTTCGAGGACTTAAATTTTTCTAAGGAGGAGGATGTAATACCGCCCTTTCTAAGCTTCGCTTTGCATGGCACATTTTTCTAGAAAAGGTCAAAGGTTGACTTTTTATTTCGGTGACGCGACCATCACGAAACCTCGGCGTTGTGAAGAGTCTTATGATGAATTCATAGACACTAAGTATGCGTGTTTTCGACCACCCATGAAGGTTCGCACTCGGAAGTTATCGAAACCGGACTTTTCATCGGTCTTTAAAAGCATATCTTGTTTATAGTCATTGTGTCCGGTATTTTATTTCGTGTCCATGGGTACCAAGTTTGCTAAATTTGGAGTCCGTTTGCAAAGTTGCGTCATTATGCTTTTGAAAAGGGTCGCATGCTAGTTAAACATTGCAGCCTCGCTTTTTCCTATAAATAGGAGGCTAGGGCCTTCATTTTAACGCTCATTTCCTTCGTCTCTGTGTTTACTGGAAGAGCCGAGCAGCTCCAGTACGCCAAGTCACTGGAGGAGTGGGGTCGAGCCGGGAGCTCGGCTGGCGGCATTCTTGCACGCCGAGCCACCACCGCCGATCAACCACCCCCCGCAGCCTGCTTTTTCTGTTTTGTCCTTTCTTGTTTTGATTCCGCCTTTTAGTAGATCGTATAGCATAGAACTCGGGATTCTAAAGGACTGGCGAGAAAAGCACGGAGGTCGACCATTTCAACCTAAACCGGCCGCCCAAGGCCGCCACCGCCGCCTTTCGTCAGCGATTTGCGGCCACCGAGCCACCTTTTGGCCACGGTCCTTTAGGTTTTGAGTTCCGGTTATGCATTCTACTAAAGTACCGATCTGCTTTTTACATTTTCGCTTACGCATGCTCGGGATGTTTTCCGTTGCTTTCGAGTTTTCTAAAGCCAAGTACATGCCCGGTTATCCATTTTCAATGTCGCTTTGTCATTCCATGTTCGCCGTTATGCATATTGCTTATGTTTCCATTTTCATGCATCGATTTTGGATAGTTTATCCTAGATCCGAGGATAGGCATCGATTTTTGAAGCTTCTTCACGCTAAGATTTGAGTCAACTTGCATGCATGCATATTTTGAAAGTACCCTATTATAGGTCTTGATGCCACGAATATATTTCCTTCGCATCGAGTTGATTTGAAAACCCGAGAGTGCAAATGTGGGTTCGTAAAGTCGAAAACCCTAATTTTGCTACGATCGCCGTTTGGATCACGCTGTTGCTTTGCTTTGTGGGAAGTGACCCCAAAAGTTTTTCCGTCTTGTTACCGTGTACCTACCAGTCACGATCCGTGAAGTCATCGGATCCGTAGATATCTCCCGTTGGCGTTTTAAATGCTCAGTTGGGTTATATATCTTATTTTGAAAGTTATTTACTCCGATATTTCAAAATAAAACATGTGCGCCAGTAAAATGTTTTGTGAAATTATTACCGTTCTCCGATCCAAGATATGGTTCTATCATGGTTGTGCACGGATCTCTATTCGGTGGGTTGATCACCATCTTGAGTATTGATCATAGGGGATAGACCCCAACACGTGGTTATGGTTCTCGGGCCGGATAGACCCCTAAGTCCACACGGAAATGGTAATGAGGTGGTTATGGTTCGACGGATTCAACCCACAAGTCCACACCGAGTTAGCTTCTTGGATACGTTCCGCGTGGGCGATCGGATATGTTCCGGGCCGAATGAATGTCATGTGACGGGTCAAGCGGGATACGCCCAGCCATGGTTCATGGTTCTATGACGGGAGTAACAAGAATAACGGATCGGTATCGAAAAAATGAAAATCTATTTTGCTTACTTAGAAGTGGATTTACGCTTAAAACCTTCTAAGGTAAGTGCTCTAAACACGGCCTCATGATTCTTTTGATTTATGATAAAACCCAAATTGAGTGCGCTAGTACTCACTCCAAACTCTTTTTTCAAATCTTTTCACGTATTTTAGGAGTACCGGACAGGCGATGAGGAGGGTGGAGCTGCGGGTTCTTCATGCTATGCTTCCGCGATGTTGTGGTTATATACGTATTTTGATATTGATGTATTCTTGTCCCTTATTTGCTTTCTCGATTGGGAACAAGATTTATTATGTTATTCTCATTGTGAGTCTCGATATGAGCATGCTATGTGGTTGACCGGTCTAGTTGATGGGATGTAATGCTATTTTGTTTTCGCATTACTTATAATAAACCAAGATCATGTTTCATCGAGGTTATGGTATCGATATTATTCTGTTGGTGAATTGTTTGTGCACCCTCCCTTCGTGATATGTCCTAGTTATAGAGGAGATCTTGCCCGATTTCATGGTCACATCTTCTTATCATGTATGTTATATGTATCCCCTTCTTCCCCTTCTTAACCCCTCATTTCCCTAATCACACCCCGCATCCGTGCCTTCCTGAATCGGGCGTGACGACTTAATGTCGAGAGCGCTTTTTCCGCTTTGGGGTATGTGTCTTTATTGTTCGATATCAAAGCGCTTCGCTTGCTTTATATCTTATACGTTCTTGAAATCGAGTGTTTAGAACTTGTTCTTCTAAACTGCTTATCGTGCATACCTACCATCGACCACCGTCATCCGCCTCCTTTAAAAAGGGATGAGGTATGTGTTTATTTGTCGATGCTTTATACAAATGAGAAATTGCAAATCATCAATACAACAATCACGATTTAAGAAAAGAACAAATCCAACATTTATTTCATTAATATAAATTGATAATTCATCTCATGGTAGAAATTATTCTCATAGCAATTGTAGGGAAATCTGATTTTAACCCTCTCACGGTGATATATCTTGGATGTTTAATTCATCATACATTGATTATATACATAGCATGCACCTATATAATTAATTGCAACTCGTTGGTGTTTACTCGTGTTTACCTGCGAATTTCTCGGATAAAAGGATGATCAAGACTCATGATTTGATCTTCTGGACTTTATCCCATTGTCCAAAACTCCAATGCTGAGTGAGAGCAATCATGGAGAGTACTGCAAAAATTCGTCTTCTTCCTCACACTTGTAATTCTCGAAAATCACAATAATTGGAATAGTTAATTCTGATTTTCTCTCACCTTATATTTATAATGAAACCCTAGAATCCTAATAGTATAAGAGAATCAGAACAGAGTCCCAGTGGGACTCTACTAGTGAGGGATGAAAATCTCCAGCAGTCCAGACCTTGATGGGCCAGCCCAGGGATCAAATACAAGGAATAAAGATAGGTCTCAAATGAATTAATTATCTTATGTTCAACCCAAAACATAAATTAATTCATAAACATTCATTCATGCCACTAGAGAATAAATGCTGACTTACACTTTTATTACTGAAGTTGAGTACTTAGACTTCACAAATCCCCGTATTTAAGATATCGCATGTCCATTAATTATTTATAGCGTTCTGACTGCTAAAAATAATTAATCTCTTTAATTCCTTAAGTAGTACCACTCAACCTTATTATTGTACTTGAGCTAAACACAACCTGCATGGTTTAGTAGAATAAGCCTTTTGAGTTCCTTAAGGGGACATCATCATCCTAAACGGATACCGTGACTCGATACAGGTTACTAGCATGATATACAAGCACTGCCCCCACCCAAGATGCAGAGAATCTTAGGTTATCTAATCTAACCCTCACCCATAATAAGTCAAAGTAATGGTCAGCAACTCATACTCACCTAAAACCTTATCGGGGTTTAGATCAACATAAATTCACCGAGATCTAGGTTCTTCACGATGGTCAGATAGAAGAACTCATCTAACTGTGATCCATCAATACGTCAGAGACGTACCAGTATAGACAAGCAACCAATTCAAGTCACTTATTATCTATACCGCAGCCTATTGTAGGGAAATCTGATTTTAACCCTCTCCCGAGGATCTATCTTGGATGTTTAATTCACCATACATTGATTATTTACCTAGCATGCATTTACATAATTAATCGCAACACATAGGTGTTTTCGTGTTCACCGCGAATTTGTCGACGGGAATCGATCAAGACTTGTGCTTTGATCTTCCGGATCGTATCCCGTTTGCCAAAACTCCAATGCCGAGTGAGAGCAATCTATGGAGAATACTGCAGAAATTCGCCTTCTTCCTCACATTTGGAATTTTTGAAAATCGCAATAATGCTTCTTATGTTTTTCGAAAATCACAATAGCATTCGGATTACTCTGATTTTCTCTCACCTTATATTTATAATGCAACCCTAGAATCCTATTAGGATAGGATCTCTGCATATCTAATAAATATAATAATATCTTTTCAGATAGAGATGATCGTAATAGAACCTGTGGGATTCTTATGAGCGTGACGCATTCGAAGCTCCAGTCTTGACGGGCCAAAATTTGATCAAATACAAGGAATAAAGACGGGCCTCAAATAAATTAATTATCTTATGTTCAGCCTAGAACATAAATTAATTCATAAACATTTATTCATGCCACTAGAGAATAAATGCTTACTTACACTTTTATTTCTGAAGTTGAGTCGGGCTTGCACTTAGAGTTCACGAACCTCGTATTTAAGATATCGCCTGTCCATTAATTATTTATAGCATTCTGACTGCTTAAAATAATTAATCTCATTAATTCCTTAAGTAGTACCACTCAACCTTATTATTGTACTTGATATAACTCAACATGCAGGTTTTAGTACAATAAACTTTTGAGCTCCTGCGGGGGCGCCATCATCCTAAACAGATACGGTGACTCGATACGTAACTAACATGACATACAAGCACTGCCACCACCCAAGATGCGGAGAATATTGGGTTATCTCATGTAACACTCACCCATGACAAATCGAAGTGATGGTCAGTAACTCATACTCATCTAATACCTTATCGAGCTTTAGATCAACGTAAAGTCACCGAGATCTAGGTTCTTCACGACGGTCAGATAGAAGAACTCATCTCACTGTGATCCATCAATATGTCAGAGACGTACGAATATAGACAAGCAACCAAGTCAAGTCACTTCTTATCTATACCGCAGCCTATACCGACAACTCGTCCTAAAGTTATCTCAGTTGTGATCCTTTTTATATCTCATTAAGCTTGACCAATCATACAGACTTCTGTGATCTTCTATACACTGTATGATCTAACTTATATATGAGATAAAGGGACATACATATGCAATCAAGTAAACAATTCAGATATGAGATTGTAATAGTGGTAATAAGAATCATTGTATACAAGTTCAACCAAAACTGCTTCCAGTATACAAATCCAACAATCTCCTACTTATACTAGAGCAAACTTTTAGTATACAATGTGTCTCTCTACTAGCTATTACAAACAGCCAATCATTTTGCTTCTCCCACTTATACAAAAGTTTCTTTTCTAAGTGGGGGCCATCTTGCACAATCCAAGTCCTCGAACATGTTTGTCGCAGACTTTTTACGGTAGGCTCTTAATGAATGGGTCAGCTAGGTTATCCGTAGTACCAATCTACTCAATCAGCACGTCTCCAAGTCTAACGATATCTCGTATGACATGGTACTTTTTCTCTATGTGTTTGGTCGCCTTGTGGGTCCGTGGTTCCTTCGAGTTTGCCATTGCACCTGAGTTATCACAGTACACTATGATAGTCTTGGGAAAACGAGGTACAACATCTAGATCCATGAAGTAGTTCTTGAACCATACCGCCTCCTTAGCAACCTCCGAAGCGGCTACATATTCGGCTTCCATGGTAGAGTCCGCAATGCATCGCTGCTTAGCACTCCACCAAGATACGACTCCTCCTCCCAAGGTAAACTCATAGCCTGAGGTAGACTTTTTCTCATCACGGTCAGCTTGGAAATCTGAGTCTGAATAACCCAAAGGCATCAGATTATCTGCTTGGTAAAGTAGCCTATAATCTCGAGTCCTTTTCAAGTACTTGAGTATATGCTTTACCGTAGTCCAATGTGCTTGTCCAGGTTTAGACTGATTTCTAGCTACTATGCCTACCGTGATAGCGTATATCGGCCTCGTGCATAGCATTACATACATGAGACTTCCTACGGTGAGCGTAAGGAACTTGTCTCATTTCCTCTATCTCCTTTGCAGTCTTAGGTGACTGCTCCTTAGATAAAGGAACACCATGTCTGAAGGGTAGCAATACCTTCTTGGCGGTCTGCATACTAAAACGAGTAATCACAGTATCAATGCAAGATGCCTGAGATAAACTCAACATTTTTCTCTTACGATCTCGGTAAACCTTAATCCCAAGAATGTACGCTTCATTTCCCAAGTCTTTCATTTGAAATTGATCGGATAACCAACTCTTTACTTCTGATAACAGCTTCACATTGTTGCCAAGTAGAAGGATGTCATCTATGTAAAGTGCAAGAAATACCACGTCACTATTGACATCCAAACGATACACACAACTTTCGATAGACAACTGGGTAAATCCATAGGACTTCATCACCTCGTCAAAGCCTAAGTTCCATGATCGGGAAGTTTGCTTAAGTCCATCAATGGACTTCTTAAGCTTCCATACTAAATGCTCTTCACCCTTCACCACATAACCTTCGGGTTGTTGCATATATATGTCTCTACCTTCTTCAAGGTAACCGCTTAGAAAAGCGGTTTTAACATCCATTTGTCAAACCTCAAGATTTAGGTGAGCTGCTATGGCCAGAAGAATTCTGATGGACTTGAGAATTGCTACAGGCAAAAAGGTCTCATCGAAATCGATGCCATCAATCTGAGTGTACCCGTTCACCACAAGCCTGGCTTTAAAAGTCGAAACCTCTCAATCTGAATTTCTCTTCCTCTTGTATACCCACTTACTACCTATGGCTTCTTTGCCATCTGGTAGAGGTGTTTTCTCGTATACATCCATAGATGTTATGGACTCAATTTCTAAGTCCATAGCGTTGTGCCATGATCTTGCATTTGTATCTTGTATCCCTCGTTGTATGTCCATAGGTGGATTACAGCCATGCTCGTTTCCTGGCACTAAATCCGAAGATTCGCCCATGAACATAAATTGTTCAGGTTGACGAATAACCCTCCCACTACGATGAGGCGTTACTGGAACAATGGCAACGGTGGGTGCAGTAACCTGTGGTTCTCTATCTTACACAACTTGCTGGGTAGGTGCCACTTGTACGATCGGTATCTCTAGTGGAACTCGACCCACTTTAATTTCTTGAAGTATCTGGTGTCCATCCATCCCACTGACACCCACATCTCGCACTTTCGCCTAATCGGTGGCGAATACGATCATCTTCCGATTCTCAAGTATGATTTCAACTTTGGACTTTTGGTTTTTCATGTAGTCATCTTCAAGAGTCGGGCGTTAGTGCTAATAACGACCTTCTGATCCTTATGACTATACCACCTTTCGTTCCTCTAGGATAACCAATAAATGCCTCGCTCGCATCTAGCCTCCAACTTATCGCCTTTCTTGTTCAAAGACATGTGCCGGATCGCCTCATATCATTATATGGCTTAAACTACGCTTGCGCCCAAACCATAACTCGAAAGAGGTCTTGTCGACTGACTTGGATGGTACTAGATTGAGCAAATATGCCGCTGTTTCTAAGGCATATCCCCAGAACGAAATAGGCAATGTTGCATAACTCATCATAGATCTAACTATTTCTAAGAGAGTCCTATTTCTTCACCGTGACACACCATTTACTCGTGGTGCTGCGTGTAGTGAGTGGGAGGTAATCCCACACCGCACTAAATAGTCCATAAACTCAAGCATCGAGCTATTCGCCACCGAGATCGCACCAGTAGTGACTTTATACTCACCTAGCTTCGCTCCACCGCCTTAAATTTTTGAATTTCTCAAAGCATTCGAGACTTGCGGTGAGCGGTATACATATCCGCACTTTGAGTAATCATCAATGAACGTGACAAAATACTGCATCTCCATGAGCTTGTATGGACATCGTCCACACAGTCGAATGGACTAGCTCCAACACTTCTTTGGCTCTATACCCTTCGCTTTCAAGGGTCTAGTCGACATCTTTCCTTCTATACAGGATTCGCAGACTGAGAACAGAGTGATTGTAATTTTATACAACGCTCCATTCTTAGCCAGTCTTTGGATCCTATTTAGATTGATGTGACCTAATCTAAGATGCCAAAGAAATGTGGTGTCATCTAACGAAGAAAACTTCATCTTCTTAAGGTTTGATGTAGATGCAACATAATTAAAGGTATTATGTTTAGTAGAAATAGTATAAAGCGAATTATATAAAGTGCCACCACAGATAACTTCGTCATTTCTTATGATAGAAACACCACTATAAAAAATAACATAATATCCATGTATAAATAGTTTGGAAACCGAAATAAGGTTTTGTCGAAACTCTGGCACATATAAAACATCTTTTAATACTAAAACTGTCCTATCAAAACATAAAGAAATATCTCCGACTGCAATGGCCTCGACTTTCATCGTGTTGCCCATAGAGATCGTTATCTCATCAAACAACTCCTTTGTCCGCAGGAACCCCTGCAAGGTGTAACAAACATGATCAGTCGCACCTGTATCTACTACCCATGAATGAGTAGAACAAGTTGCTAAACATGTTTTCGTTACTAAAGCAAATGGCGTACCTTGAGCCTTGAGCATGAGACACTTAGCATTCCAATACCAGTCTTGCCACACTTGAAGCACATGCCCCTCTCCTTTGGCTTTTTCAAGCCTCTGGTGGAAACCATGTTCTTGCTCCCACTAGCTTCCTTGTCTCTACCACCTTTGGCGCCCCTTTTTCTTCTTTCACTTTTCAATGGAAAATTGAGGCCCTTAGATGTTCTAGCAAGGGCATGTGCTCCTTTTCCCATGACACCTTCCGCGGCATGAGATCATTTAGCAACTGACTAAGTATATACTTGATCTTGCTCATGATCGCGTTCACGCGAAAGTTCTCAAAAGACTTGGGCAGTGTGTTGAGGATGATATCGACCTTGGCTTCGCCATCGATACCTCCTCCCAACTGATCAAGACTATCCATGAGATGAGTCATGTGGGAGACATGTTCATGGACCGAACTTCCTTCTTCCATCCTACTGTAGGGATGAACATATGTTAAGCCCTTGCCTCGAGGATCTATCTTGGATATTTAATTCACCATACATTGATTATAATCCTAGCATGCGTCTATTTAATTAATTGCAACACGTAGGGGTTTTCTCGTGTTTACCTTTGATCCGTCGGGTCGATCGAACGGGATGAACGGATCGAACTGAACGGACTCGTGCTTTGACCTTCCGGATCAGATCCGGTTGCCCAATCTCCAACGTCGAGTTTAGGACGATCTATGGAGAATGCTTCAAAATCACCCAATGCTCTCTATGATATTTTCAAAACTCTCACAAGAACTATGTGATGGACTTAAAATTTGATGATAGGATTAATGAGCATTAACCTAGACTTTATCTCTTACCTTATATTTATAATGCATTACCATAATCCCACAAGGAAAGGATTTATGCATATCCCATAAATATAATAATATCATTATAGATAAAGAGAATAAAATCTATCCTTAGAGACCTATGGGCGCCAATTTTCTTGAGCTAACGGCTCGACGGGCCACCTGGGATCAAATGCAAGGAATAAAGATGGGCCTCAAATAAATTAATTATCTTATGTTCAAATTTCGTAACATAAATTAATTTATAAACATTCATTCATGCCACTAGAGAATAAATGTTGACTTACCCTTTATTACCAAGTTGAGTCGGGCTTGCACTTAGACATTACGAATCCCGTATTTAAGATATCGAACGTCCATTAATTATTTATAGCATTCTCGATTGCTAAAATAATTAATATCTTAATTCCTTAAGCGGTACCACTCAACCTTATTATTGTACTTGAGCTAACTCAACCTGCAGGGTTTAGTACAATAAACCTTTGAGCTCCTTAAGGGGCGCCATCATCCTAAACGGATACGGTGACTGACATGATAACTAGCGTGACATACAAGCATCGCCACCACCCAAGACGCGGAGAATCTTGGGTTAGAACATATAACCTCACCCATAACAAGTCAAAGTGATGGTCAAGAACTCATATTCACCTAATATCTTATCGAGGTTTAGATCATCGTAAGTCACCGAGATCTTGGTTCTTCACAACGGCCGGATAGAAGAACACATCTCATCGTGATCCTTCAATACGTGCGAGACGCATCAAAGATAGACAAGCAACTAAGTCAAGTCACTTCTTATCTATATCAGCGGCTATACCGACAACTCGCCCTCAAGTTGTCTCACCAGAAACTTTTATATCTCATTAAGTTTGACCAATCATACGGACTCGTGATCTTCTACACACCGTATGATCTAACTTATATATGAGATAAGGGGACATGATATATGCAATCAAGTATTCAATTCAGATAGAGATTGTAATAGTGGTAACAGAAACATTGTATACAAGCTCAACCAAACCGCTTTCAAGATACAAATCCAACAATCTCCCACTTATATTAAAGCAAACTTTAGTATACAATATGTCTCTACTAGCTATTACAAACAACCATCACTTTGCTTCTCCCACTTATACAAAAGTTTCCTTTCTAAGTGGGTGCCATCAGCGCAATCCAAGTCCTCTAACGTGACCATCGTAGACTTTTGCGTCAGGCTCTTCATGATGGATCCGCTAGATTTTCCGTCGATCAATCTTTTCAATCGACCGCCACCGCCTAACGATTTCTCGATAACATGGTACTTTCTCTCTATGTGTTTGGTCGCCTTGTGGGTCCGTGGTTCCTTCGAGTTTGCCATCGCACCGAAAGTTATCACAAGAAACTATGATACTCTTGGGCAAACCAGTACCACACCTAGATCCACGAGGTAGTTCTTGAACCATACAGCCTCCTTAGAAGCCTCCGTCGGCTACATATTCGGCTTCCATGGTAGAGTCCGCAATGCATCGCTTTGCACTCCGCCAGATACGGCTCCACCTCCCAAGGTAAACACATAGCCCGAGGTCGACTTTTTCTCATCACGGTCGGCTTGAAATCGAGTCTCAGATAACCCAAAGGCATTAGACTATCGCATGGTAAACTAGCCTATAATCTCGAGTCCTTTCGTGTACTTGGTATATGCTTTATTGTAGTCCAATGAGCTTGTCCGTGGTTAGATCGATATCAGCTACTATGCTCACCGCATAGCGTATATCGGGCCTCGTGCATAGCATTGCGTACATGAGACTTCCTACGGCGGAGCGTAAGGAACTTGTCTCATTTCCTCTATCTCCTTTGTAGTCATAGGTGATGCGTCTTAGATAAAGGAACGCCATGTCTCGAAAGGTAGCAATCCTTTCTTGGCGGTGCATACTAAACGAGTAATCACAATATCAATGTAAGACGCTCGAGATAAGCTCAACATTTTCTTCTTACGATCTCGGTAAACCTTGATCCCAAGAATGTACGCATCTCCTAAGTCTTTCATTTGAAACCGATCGGATAACCAACTCTTTACGTCCGATAATGACTTCACGTTGTTGCCAACTAGAAGAATGTCATCTACATAAAGTGCAAGAAATACCACATCACCGTTAACATCTAACCGATACACACAACTCTCGCTAGGCAACTGGTAAATCCATAGGACTTTACCACCTCGTCAAAGCGTAAGTTCCATGATCGGAGGCACAGCTTAAGTCCATAAATGGACTTCTTAAGCTCCATACTAGATGCTCTTCACCCTTTACCACATAACCTTCTAAGTTGTCGATATTGATGTCTCTACCATCCTCAAGGTAACCGCTTAGAAAAGCGGTTTTAACATCCATTTGCCAAACCTCTAGGTTCAAGTGGGTGCATGGCCGAAGAATTACGATGGACTTGAGCATTGCTACAGCGAAAAGGTCTCATCGAAATCGATGCCCTCAACTGAGTGTACCCTTTAGCCACAAGCCCGGCTTTAAAAGTCAAACCTCCATTGGAATCTCTTCCTTTGATATCCACTTACTACCCACGGCTTCCTTGCCATCCGGTAGAGGTGTCTTTCATATACATCCATAGCGTTATGGACTCCATTTCTAAGTCCATAGCGGTGTGCCATGATCTTGCATCTATGTCTTGTATCGCCTCCTTGTATGTCCATGGGTCGATTATTGCTGCTCGTTTCACGACTATATCCCAAGAGTGTCCCATGAATATAAATCGCTCGGGTTGACGAACAACCCTCCCACTCGACGAGGTTCTCTGAGCACTATGGCAACGGTGGGTGCGTAAACTTGTGGTTCTCTATCTTGCACAACTTGTTTGGGTAGGTACCACTTATGCGGTCGGTATCTCCAAGAGAACTCGACCCACTTCAATTTCTTGAAGTATCGGTGTCGATCCTCCCACTGACTCGACATCTCGCACCTTTCGCCTAATCGGTGGTGGAATACGATCATCTTCTAATTCTTGAAGAATGATTTCAACTTTGGATTTATGATTTTCATATAGTCCTCTTCTAAGAATCGAGCATTAGTGCTAATAATGACCTTCGATCCTTGATTATAGAATAAACCACCTTCGTTCCTTTAGGATAGCCAATAAACAGCCTTGCGTCGGATCTAGCCTCCAACTTGTCGCCTTCTTGTTCAAAGACGCAGTCGGATCGCCCCATATCCTTATGTGGTTTAAACCGGCTTGCGCCCAAACCACAACTCGAAAGGGTCTTTTCGATCGACTTGGATGGTACTAGATTTAGCAAGTATGCCACCGTCTCTAAGGCATACCCCGTAATCGAAATATGCAATGTTGCATAGCTCATCATTGATCTAACCATTTCTAAAAGAGTTCTATTTCTTCGCTCGACACACCATTTCTGTGTGGTGTGCCGGTGAAATCTTGTTGGGAGGTAATCCCACACTTCACTAGATAGTCCATAAACTCGTTATCGAGGTATTCGCCACCGCGATCGGACATAGTGACTTGATACTCTTACCTAGCTTCGTCTCCACTTGCCTTAAACTCTTTGAATTTCTCAAAGCATTCGACTTGCGGTGAAGCGGTATACGTATCCGCACTGAGTAATCGTCAATGAAAGTAACAAAATACTGCATACTCTCACGAGCTTGTGTGAACATCGGTCCACGGATCGAATGGACTAACTCCAACATTTCTTTGGCTCTATAACCCTTCGCTTTGAAGGGTCCGTCGACATCTTACCTTCTATATAGATTCGCAGATCGGGAATGGAGTAATCATAGATTACCCAACGCCCATTCTTAGCCATCTTTGGATCCTATTTAGATGATGTGACCTAATCTAAGACGCCAGAGAAAAGTGGTGTCATCTTCTTGAAGAAAACTTTCTCTTTTAGGGTTTGATGAAGATGCAACATAGTTATAGGTATTATGTTTTGCGAAAATAGTATAAAGTGAATTATATAACGTGCAACACAGATAACCGTTATTTCTTATGATAGAAACACCACTATCAAAAATAACGTAATATCCACGAGTAAATAATTTGAAACAAACAAGGTTCCGTCGAAAATCCGGCACATATAAAGCGTCTTTCAAAACTAAAACTGTTTTCTCAAAACATAAAGTAACATCTCAAACCGCAACGGCCTCGACTTTCGCCCGCGTTGCCCATGGAGATCATTATCTCGCCATCAAACAGCCTCCTTGTCGCAGGAACCCACGCAGGTGTAACAAACATGATCGACTATACCCGGTATCTACTACCCAAGAATGGGTAGAATAAGTCGCTAAACATGTTTCCGTTACTAAAGCAAACAGCGTACCTTGAGCCTTGAGCATAGGGCACTTGGCCTTCCAATGCCCGATCTTACAAGCTCAAGCACTTGCCCTTCTCCTTCGCTTCTTCAAGCCTCCTGGCAACCACGCTCTTGTTCCCATTACTCCCATCGCTTACCTTGCCTCTTCCACCTTTGGTACCCTTTTCTTTTCCATTTTGCAACGAAAATTTTGGGCCCTTAGATGTGCTAGCAAGAGCATGTGCTCGTTTTCCCATAACTCCTTCCGCAAAGAACGAGATCATTAAGCAACCGACTAAGTGTAAACTCGGTCTTGCTCATGATCGCATTCACGAAAGTTCTCAAAAGACTTGGGTAGTGTATTGAGGATGATATCGACCTTGGCTTCGCCGTCAATACCTCCTCCCAACCGATCAAGACTATCCATGAGATGAGTCATGTGGAGACATGTTCATGGATGAACTTCCTTCTTCCATCTTACACGCCAAGATTTCTCTCATTGTGTGAAGTCGATCGTCGATCCGACCGCCCAAACTTACTCTCGAGACTTGACCAAATATCGATCGCGTCTACCATCGATCGATGTCAGCAATGCAAGCCTTTGGACATAGTAGTCATCGATAGCATTTAGCCATATTGTTCGACTTATTCCAAAGTCCGCTTGACTCTCCGCTCATTAGTCGATCGTCGATGGGGCATCGGGTTTAGGAGTAGTGAGAACAAACATGTGTTCTTCAGCGATAAGAACATATTCCATGTTTCGCTTCCACTCGATAAAATTTGGACCGATAACGGATTTTGTGCGAGCATATTGATAATCGGTAAGAGACATATCCGAAAAGATAATGAAAACACATAAGCATACGATCGCATATAATTCGTAATAATAATATTGTAACCTTTGATAAAACAATATTAATTGAAACCTCCAATCGCCCAGGAATCCCACATGCAAGCCACGCGTGTGGGCGTTTACACACGAACCCCCGACTGCACTAAAATATACCTTTAGTCGTTTAATTTCAATCCATGTCAACTTATCCTTATGACAAATGAAATAAGCGATTGGACCTTACTAGACCACATCACTATCGCAAGAAGGACTTCATGGGAAGTTGTACTTGAGGTGATGTCTAAGCAATGACCACAATTTTAACAAAGAAAATGAATTCTTAGTATTGGCATACTCACCGGACCATACCGCTTCAATTCAAATTCTTTTGTTATCTCATTTTATATCTATCTCTAGAGAACTTATGAAAATCGCACATGCAAGCCACGCTGTGGACGCGTTTACATGAAACTCCCACTTCTCAATAGATTTAAAATGTTTTATTTAGAAATCTCATCTAACAAACTTATGATAAACAAAGGCAAGCAAGCCACGCGGGTGCCGTTTACTCGCATGCCTCACTTTGTTTAGAGATCAAAAGGTGGAGGTCTTGACATTTTAATTTGAAAAATAAATTTGTCGGGTTGCTTGCTTAGTCTTTTTATTCAAAAGGTTTGTCCATGCGCATCACGTAATCCTATCATGCTTGTCATAGAACTCAACATGTAAACATGCTCGCAGTAATTCTAAAATATGCTTGATAAACGCGATAAACCTAGCATGCTTTCTATGCGCGCCAATCGTAAAACACTTAAAGGTTTGTCAACGTAATTTAAACATACATAGCATGCTACCGCATAATTTAAACATCCACGACATGCAATGAACGATAAAAAAAACGCTCATCGTGGCCCACTCGTGGAACTCGCACTTTCTTGCCTAATCTATTACATAGAATTGCAAAGTACATAATTAAACTTGAAAGGCCTCGCGCGGGGGCACGGACCGGATTCGTCAAAACCGGATTCGGCCGACCAGCACGGGTGAACCGGGTCAAAAATCGGATCCGGGCTGAAAATGGTCGGGCGAAACCGGTCGGGTCGACCCGTAACTAAACGGGCCGGGTCAGAAATTTGGGGCGGCGCCGCTAGGGCACAGCCCATGCGCGCCCCGACCGCTGCGCCGTCGCCCCACCCCGCCGAGAAAAATCGGCGACTTTGAGGTTTTCACGCGAATCTCGCCGAGGCCGCCAGCGCCGCCATGGCCTCGCGCGCCGCGTTGCCCGTCGCGCCCGCCGAGCCGCCCGAGGTTTCCACGCAATGCGCGCCCGCGGCCGAGCGCCGCCGAGAACCACCGAGCCCCACCCGCACGCCCGATGCGCGCGCCGCCGCCCGCCGCCACGCGACGCACGGCCGCTGCTGCCGAAGCGCCGAGCACTTGCGCGCATTGAGGTTTCTGGTCTTTGTTGCCGAGCGCCGCCGAGGCTCCCGCGCAAGTCACGCGCCCGCGCCGCCCGCATGCGCATGCCGCGCACGCCGGGCCGCCGAGCTCAGGACCCCGCGTGCCCGCCTCGCCCGATCTTTGGCGCAACCGCCGAGACCCGTCTGGCGCCGCCGGCTGCCGCTGTGCCCGGCCGAGGCTCGCCGCCGCGCTTTTGCCCATGTCCGCCGATGTGCCGCCGAAACGCGCGATGGCGTCGAAACACACAAGGCTCGCGTCGCCGTCGGCCTCGATGAGTCTTCATCGTCTCGTTCTTCGTGCTTTCGTCTTCGCTCTTCTTTTACGATAGATTTACGTAAAATAAATCTAATCTAACCACGGATTTTCTCGTGGTGAAAAACAAAACCAGCCGCGATGAACGACCGATCCAACAATTAATTAAGCGCGTAATAATCAAACGTGAATTAATCCAATGAGCCAAGATATGAACCTCGCCTCGATACCAATCAGGGATGAACATATGTTAAGCCTTGCCCGAGGATCTATCTTGGATATTTAATTCACCATACATTGATTATAATCCTAGCATCGTCTATTTAATTAATTGCAACACGTAGGGTTTCTCGTGTTTACCTTTGATCCGCTTGGGTCGATCGAACGGATGAACGGATCGAATGGAATGGACTCGTGCTTTGACCTTCTGGACTGTATCCCGGTTGTCCAATCTCCAACGCCGAGTGAGGACGATCTATGGAGAATGCTTCAAAAATCACCCAATGTTTCTATGATATTTTCAAACACACACAAGAACTATGTGATGGACGAAAATTTGATGATTGGATTAATGAGCATTAACCTAGACTTTATCTCTTACCTTATATTTATAATGCATTACCATAATCCCACAAGGAAAGGATTTATGCATATCCCATAAATATAATAATATCCTTATAGGATAAAGAGAATAAAATCTATCCTTAGAGAGACCTATGGGCGCCGATTTTCTTGAGCAGCGGGCTGGATGGGCCACCAGGATCAAATGCAAGGAATAAAGATGGGCCTCAAATAAATTAATTATCTTATGTTCAGCCCAGAACATAAATTAATTTATAAACATTCATTCATGCCACTAGAGAATAAATGTTGACTTACCCCTTTATTACCGAAGTTGAGTCGGGCTTGCACTTAGACATTACAAATCCCCGTATTTAAGATATCGAACGTCCATTAATTATTTACACATTCGATCGCTATAATAATTGATATCTTTAATTCCTTAAGCGGTACCACTCAACCTTATTATTGTACTTGAGCTAACTCAACCTGCAGGGTTTAGTACAATAAACCTTTTGAGCTCCTTAAGGGGACGTCATCATCCTAAACGGATACGGTGACTCGATACAGATAACTAGCGTGACATATAAGCACTGCCACCACCCAAGATGCGGAGAATCTTGGGTTAGAACATATAACTCTCACCCATAACAAGTCAAAGTGATGGTCAGCAACTCATATTCACCTAATATCTTATCGAGGTTTAGATCATCGTAAGTCACCGAGATCTTGGTTCTTCACAACGGTCGGATAGAAGAACACATCTCACTGTGATCCTTCAATACGTGCAGGGACGCATCAGCATAGACAAGCAACTAAGTCAAGTCACTTATCTATATCGCAGCCTTATACCCGACAACTCGTCCTCAAGTCGTCTCACCAGGAAACTTTTTATATCTCATTAAGCTTGACCAATCATACGGACTTACGTGATCTTCTACACCGTATGATCTAACTTATATATGAGATAAGGGGACACGATATATGCAATCAAGTATTCAATTCAGATAGGAGATTGTAATAGTGGTAACAGGAAACATTGTATACAAGCTCAACCAAACTGCTTTCAGTATACAAATCCAACACCTACACGCTAAGATTTCTCTCATTGTGTGGAAGCGGACTGTCCGATCCGACTGTCCAAACTTGCTCTCGAGACTTGACCAGATTTCAGTCGCATCTACCATCGATTGATGCTGCAGCTGCAAGCCTTTGGACATAGTAGTCATCATAGAGCATTTGGCCATATTATTTGACTTATGTCAAGATCTGCTTGACTCTCGCTGCTCATTCGTCGATGTGTCAGTAAGGGCATCAGGTTTGGGAGTAGTGAGAACAAACATGTGTTCTTCTGCGATAAGAACATATTCCATGTTTCATTTTCACTCGATAAAATTTGGACCGGATAGAGGGTTTTGTGCGAGCATATTAATAATCGGTGTAAGAGACATATCTGAAAAGTAATGTAAACACATAAGCATACGATCGCATATCATTCGTAACAATAATATTGTAACCTTTTGATAAAACAATATTAATTGAAACCTCCAATCGCCCAAGGAATTCCACATGCAAGCCACGTGATCGCGTTTACACACGAACCCCCGACCGAGACTAAAATATATCTTTAGTGGTTTAATTTCAATCCATGTCAACTTATCCTTATGACAAATAAAATTAATGATTGGACCTTACTAGACCATATCACTATCGCAAGAAGGACTTCATGGAAGTTGTACTTGAGGCGATGCCTAAGCAATGACCACAATTTCGACAAAGAGACAATGAATTCTTAGAATTGGCATACTCACTCGGACCATACCGCTTCCAATTCAAAATCTTTTGTCATCTCATTTTAAATCTATCTCTAGAGAACTTATGAAAATCGCATATGCAAGCCACGCGTGTGGACATTTACACATGAAACTCCACTTCTCAATAGATTAAAATATTTTATTTAGAAATCTTATCTAACAAACTTATGATAAACAGTGTAAGAAAGCCACGCGTGTGGACGGTTACTCACAGTGCATACCACCTAAAGTTGAGGTCTTGACATCTTTAATTTAAAAAATTAATATGTCGTGTTTCTTGCTTAGTCTTTTGTTTCAAAAGGTTTGTCCATGCAGATGTCGTAATCCTAGCATATTTTCTATAGAACTTAACATGTAAAACATGCTCGCAAAATTCTAAAACATGCTTCAAAACGCGATAAACCTAGCATGCTTGCTATACGCATCCAATCGCGAAAACAAATTACATGTTTATCTACGTAATTAAACATACATAGCATGCTCCTACATAATTTAAACATCCATGACATGCTTTGAACGATAAAAATAAAATAAATTCGTTCATCGTGGCCCACTCGTGGATCATGTACTTCCCTGCCTAATTTATTACATAAATTTGTAAAGTACAAACCTTCAAAAATCTCGAAAACGGTCCTCGCGTGCACGGGCACGGTCCGGACTCGTCAAAACTGGATTTTGGCTGAAAAATAGAAAATGGGCTGGAGCGATTGGAATGGGCGGGTCGAGTCGAAACCGAACCGGTCAAAAATCGAACTGGCCGAAAATTGGTGCCGGTCAAAACGGCCGGGTCGGCCCAAGATGGCCGGGCCGCTAGGCACGATCCACGCGCTACGCCCAAGAGCCATCCGCACCATCTCGCCGAGACTCATCGCCTCATCTCCACACAGCCTGGCCGAGCTTCCGGGAACTGCCGAGATGTGATCGTGCCTCGTCTCGACGCCTGTTGATGCGTCCCGCCAGGCATCAGCCCAGCAACGCACGATGTCGCCGAGTCGCACCCATCTCGCCTTGCCACTTTCGAAGACCTTGCCGAGCTCTGAGCACCCGTGTCTAGCGTCGAGGCGTCCGCATGTGAACCGCGCGTCCCGCACGCCCAGCAGCCGACGTCCGTGCGATGCTGTCGAGAACTCTGCACGCGACTCAAGACACGGGCTCGCCTGTGCCGAGGTCGCCACCGCTCCCGCACCATTCGACGTTTCCCGATGTCCTGCCGAGGCACCTGCACGAGAATCACGCACCCTGCACGCCCGTCTGCCTAGAGCCGCCGAAGGTCACGCCTAGCCCTGTTCACCCGCACGTCCGGCACGATTGTGCGCCTTATCACGCGATGTGATGCCGGCGTTCCTACCGTCGTGCCGTGCGATGGGACTCCATCGTCTCGTTCTTCGTGTTCTTTATCTTCGTATCTCTTTTACAGATTAGATTTACAAAAAAAATCCTAATCTAACCACGGATTTTCTCGTGGTGAAAAACGAAATCTGACAAAAAATTAAAATAAACCACGAAGAACGACAGATCCACAATTAATTAATTGCACACGTAATAATCAAACATGAATTAATCCAACAGAGCCAAGATATTGATCCAATGATCTGATACCAATTTGTAGGGAAATCTGATTTTAACCCTCTCATGAGGATCTATCTTGGATGTTTAATTCACCATACATTGATTATTTACCTAGCATGCATCTACATAATTAATTGCAACACATAGGTGTTTTCTCGTGTTCACCTGCGAATTTTTCGGACAAGGAATTGGATCAAGACTCGTGCTTTGATCTTCTGGACTGTATCCCGTTTGCAAAACTCCAATGCCGAATGAGAGCAATCTATGGAGAGTACTGCAGAAATCCACCTTCTTCCTCCCACTTGGAATTTTCGAAAATCCCAATAATGCTTCTTATGTTTTTCGAAAATCACAATAGCATTCGGATTACTCTGATTTCCTCTCACCCTATATTTATAATGCAACCCTAGAATCCTATTAGGATATGATCTTTGCATATCTAATAAATATAATAATATCTTTTCAGATAGAGAGAATCAGAATAGAATCCCAGGGAGATTCTTTTGAGGTGGACGAATTCTGGCAGCTTCAGGCCTTGACGGGCCAGCCCAGTGATCAAATGCAAGGAATAAAGATAGGTCTCAAATAAATTAATTATCTTATGTTCAGCCCAGAACATAAATTAATTCATAAACATTTATTTATGCCTCCAGAGAATAAATGTTGACTTACCCCTTTATTTCCGAAGTTGAGTCGGGCTTGCACTTAGACATCACGAACCCTGTATTTAAGATATCGCACGTTCATTAATTATTTATAGCGTTCTGATTGCTTAAAATAATTAATCTCTTTAATTCCTTAAGTAGTACCACTCAACCTTATTATTGTACTTGAGATAACTCAACCTGCAGGGTTTAGTAAAATAAACATTTTTAGCTCTTTAAGGGGACGTCATCATCCTAAATGGATACGGTGACTCGATACAAGCAACTAGCATGACCTACAAGCACTGCTACCACTCGAGATGTGGATATGTGTTTGCTATCGTGTGAATTTGTGTTGATTATCCTTCGTAGTTGATGACGGCGAGGTCGAGAGGCTAGTTTGTCATAGATTATGGGTCTAGCATAGACAGGGTCGAGAGGTTAGTTTATGTTAAACGTTTGGTGAGATAGCGTGGGTAGTTTACTGAACTGTGCACTGGTCATTGGCTCATTGATAGCGATGATATAGTTTGAACCCTAGAACACTGTCTCCAATTCCGTGTATCTGCCAATTCCTCTTGTTGTCCAAGTACACCCTCTTTCCTGCTTTCTTTTCTTTCATGCTTTCGTCCATTCCATGACAGCTCATTTTATGTTAGGACGTTTGTAGTAACCCGAAAATCTTATAGTAATTATTAAAGCTTAATTAGGTATAATTAAGGGCTTAAAAGCTATTTAAGCTCTAAGAATCTATAAAATTCAAGATAGTGAAATATTAATCGGTATGAACCGATTAATTTAAGATTTGATTATATGGAATCGGAAAATGTAGAAATATTAGAAATGAGTTTATTTGTGATAAAATGTGAATTATGTGTTTATTTATAATTGTTTGCATGAAAAATGCTATTAATCGAAATTATGTTATGAATTACATTAATTATTTTTATGTTATTTTTCTTATAAAATGAGATAAAATATTATTTAAGATATTAAAGCCTTGAATAAATTTGTTTTATTAATAACTAATGATTAAAGAATTTATTTATGTAATTTTCAAATTTAAGAAATATTATTGAAATGAATCAAATTTTATTAAATAAAGTGATTTAAATTATGCTATATGGATCTAAATTTAATTATGAATACAAGTTGTGTTATGCTTTATAATTTAATTGAAAATTAATAGTATTAACTAAATTATATTAAAGTATGGAATTAGTAAAATTGGTGGTGTAATTATAATAATTTTGAAATTTGTGTTTAATTAAAGTAAAATGAATATCAAATTAAATTTAAATGCACATAAACATTCTAGAAAATTTACTAAGAATATAAAATCATCTTCAACCTTATTTCATCCCATATTTTCGCACTTTCACACACACACACACAAAATTTTATTTCACTTTTAATCCATATTTAAGTTGAAGTTTAGTGGAAAATCAATCTAAACAAGGTAATTCCTTTATTTATGCAAAGTTTTTATGAATTAAATTACTAAATATGATGTTCTAAATGTTTAATATTTTCAAAATTTGATGATTAATGCTAGGGTTGATTTGTTTCAAATTTTGTTATATTATTGAATTAATTATGTTTATTGTGTACAAATATCATGAATTATGTATTTAATCCTTTCATTTGGTAAAGTTAGAAAATTAAAGTGTTGATCATGAAACCCTAATCTTTGAATATGATTCATATGCTATGATATGATTGAATTAAGCTTGAATATATGTTTAAATATGCTTATAAACATCATATGATTAAAGAAATTAAAAGTTAAATTATGTTTGTTAAATTATTGAAAATTTCGAAAATTACATGTAATATGAACTTGATGATTTTAATTTTTATTGATGAATTTGACATGATATCCATGCTTAGGGATATAAATAATGCATGAAATGAATTTATGGAAATTTAATTCAATTATACACATGATATGCTAATTTTCGAAAATGAAGGGGACTTTATGAACTTTGATTTCTTGATTTTAATTCATGGATTTGAATTGATATTTGTGATCTATGATAAAAATAATGCCTAAGTAGAATTTATGGAATTTTAGAACATAAATATCAAAAGTTATAAAATTAAAGTTTAAACTAAAGTTATACTTATAGATGATATACTTGATCTATGATTAAATGAATTATGAAATCATGATCATTAATGTTAATTAAGTATAATTATATAATATTTGATGTTTAATGGGTTGTAGATACTCAAAACATTGAAATACAAATATATGTATAGTTGAATCGCCTTTAGGCGATTAACGCTGAATTCATGATATTAGTCTTGTGTAAGATTCTTAAGTGTATGTTTGATGATATGATGATGATATTGAGGAGTTTGGGACAAGATTGGTGTAGTTGGTGTGTTTGGGCTATACATATTACGGATATGTTATTGCCAAATTTTGGCGAATTTGATATGAATAAGACGCTTTAAATATTACTTGATTACTAATGGTATAAATAAGCAAGAAAGATTACTAAAATCAATAATAATCTTATGTTACAAGGATCAAGCAGAGGGACCGGAAGTAAAGAACGAAGAATCGAACGCATCGAGTGAACGCCGAGGTGGGTGTCATTACTAACTTTATTATGAAGAAACCCATGATATTTTATGAGCTTGATTTCTTGTGAAAGCATTTGATCACCACATGATAATTATGCTAAATGTTTTACCACATTGTGGGTATGACGGCAATTACCTATCTGCGGTAGGAAAATGTTATTACTTGTGCGTGTAGATGGTCAGAGCTTGCCTGTGTGACGGCCATGGTAATGGGGAGGAGGCCTACTTCCCACCGAACGACGAGATAGGGTATGACCGTAGTGTGATCCTTCGGACCAACTCGGGTATGTGATGCCGGTATGTTTAAAATGAATTGTGGTGATATGTTATGAAGATAAATGTTTCTTATGAACAAATAAAATGTTGATTCTAAAAATCATTTGAAAGAAAAGTGTATTTGAACAAGGTTATAAGTTTTGAACATTATAATAGCATTTACCCACCGAGTACTTCTAGTACTACACCCAATAAGTGTTTTATGTTGCAGTTGAGCATGGAAGAGGTGTGGCTCGAACCGAGTCAATTAGTTATTTTGTTTTCGCATCGCGAACTATCAGGCCGAGTGTCATGTCTTCATACATGACATTCATTAGTCTTCACGATACCTTGTGAACGTGAATCTACACTTTTGTTAAGCTTTGTAAATATTTCAAAATCTATATGTATGTATTTTGAAATTGTGTTCTCGCCAGGATATGGTTGTTGTTGGAAATTTTCTCAATGCAGTTGGCTTACTCTATTTACAAACGCTATATTGTCCGCTTGTTTCCAAAACCTATCTTCTAAATCACTCTTTTATTGAAAGATTATCGTTAATTAAACCAGTCACGGCTTGATTATTTAGTTAATTAAGTAATTAAATAGTCGGGTCGTGACATAGTGGTATCAGAGCATTTGTTCGCTTTGATCCTGTAAATTTTCTTTCTTCGAGCCAACCTCTCTTGTAAACCTTTGAGTCATTGGTAGAGGCTCAAGGTGTTCTCGCCCATCTCTTCACCAACCGTAAAGTGTCGTAAGTGATGTGTATATTTGAACGAAAGGTGATTATGTTGAACATTATTAAATGATATGTGATTATGTTGTTTCTAATTAGTATATAAGTTATATTTGATTATAGGATGGTACGGAGGAAGTCATTTGCTCAAAGAATGTTGGTAATAGGTCACCGGATTAGGCGTCGATAGTTTCTTTTCCTTTAGAATCAGAGAGGAGCAGCATCTGCCATTTGCTCTCAAACAGTTTATGATGCTGTGGAGATCAGTTTTAAAGAGTGCAGTGACTGAGTTAGATGGACTTCTCGCATTGGTTAATGCTTTACCTCCTTCTTGGCGGGGATGGGCATCCGAAATGGCTTTGAACTATGTACATATTGATATGGAGTGCAGAATTACCGGTAATCTCGATCGATTTGTAGACCTTATAAAAAGGCAGTATCGAAAAATAGGAGATCCCCCAGAGTTACCATATCGTCCTTTTGATCAATTTATTCCAGCAGTTCATCAAATTCTGGATGATTTTCTTCATCCAAAAATGGGAGAAATTAAACCTATGTTTCGTGAGGTTGTCATTCCTAGTCCTACTTCTGAATCCTGTTCTGATAGCGATAGTCTTTTTCCTCTTGGACCTCAGTGGACCCTAGATGACTTAGATCCGCTTCAATGATATTTGCACCGAAACCCTTCACCACCTTTATCTCCTCTTCCGAAATATCCTTAATCATGTCTTCCACCGAGGTAGCCCAGAATTTGAACAACCACTATCTGTTGGCACTTCTATGTGAGACCTATAGTTGGTGAAATGCCCTTTATCCGATCCTTCCTTCTTTTGCCAGAGAGGCCGCACTCCACCGATCATGCTCATACTCCGAAGATGCTCATACTCCCAAGATAAAAGGAAGAAGAGCCGTAAGAGGAACCGTAAGAGGACCCCGAGGAAGACCACATGAAGATATAGATAGATAAGAGAAATATGTTTAAAGTTAGGTAGATAGTTGAATGGCAAGGCGAACTACACCAAAGATCGTGAACTAACTTATTTTGTAAAAGTCCTCACCGAGGCAATTTTCAGAACCTATAACATGCTACTTATTTGTTGTTGCTTTGTAAATTATAATATGTCGATATCTTTGTTGTTTCTCATGTTGTGATTGAATAGTTGATCCTTAAATCTTGTCATGATTGCGCTTTACCATAATTTGAAACCTTATTTCTTGTTGTGATATCTTATCAATCTCAGGACAATAATATTCTTCTTTTGGTATTAGTATGCCTCAAGAAGAAGAAATACAAGTTTGAAGAAAGAGATAGTGAAGCAACACCGTAACTTTCCAAATCGTGAACCTCTCCACCAAATCGAAAAATTTCGTAACTCTTTCTTCATTAAACCCACCTAACTTCACAGAGTCGGTAGTCCCCGCCAAGTCAAGAGTGGTAAGAACTATTGAGAGAATCTTTAAGTTTTGGAATGCAACGTGTAGGAAAACATATGTTAACCCTCGCCCGAGGATCCATCTTGGGTGTTTAATTCACCATACATTGATTATAAACCTAGCATGCGTCTATATAATTAAATCGCAACACGCTGGGGTTTTCACGTGTTTACCTCGATCGAAGAGGTCGATGGAACGAGATGAACGGATCGACCGGATCGGACTCGTGCTTTGACCTTCGGACTGTATCCCTGTTGCCCAATCTCCAACGCGTCGAGTGAGGACGATCTATGGAGAATGCTTGGAAAATCACCCTTGCTTTCTACACAATTTTCGAGAACTACACTCTTGAGAAACGAGATGGCCGAAAATTGCTTGTGTAATAATGAGCATTAACCTAGACTTTATCTCATACCTTATATTTATAATGCACTATCTTAATCCCATATGGAAATTACCATAATCCTATATGGAATATTACCATAATCTTAGGATTATTTCCATACTCGTGATTATTTCCATACTCGTGATTATTACCATAATCTTATATGGAAAGGATCTATGATATACCATAAATATAATTATATCCTTGTGGGATAAAGAGAATAAAATCTTGCCATAGAGAGCTAGTAGGGCGCCCGATTTTCGAGCTACGGTCTGGACGGGCCAAACTGTGGATCAAATGCAAGGAATAAAGATGGGCCTCAAATAAATTAATTATCTTATGTTCACCCGTAACATAAATTAATTTATAAACATTTATTCATGCCACTAGAGAATAAATGTCGACTTACCCTTTATTACCGGTTGAGTCGGGCTTGCACTTAGACATTACGAATCCCAGATTTAAGATATCGAACGTCCATTAATCATTTCTAGCAATCGATCGCTTAAAACGATTAATAACTTCATTTCCTTAAGTAGTACCACTCAACCTTATTATTGTACTTGAGCTAACTCAACCCGCAGGTTTAGTACAATAAACCTTTGAGCTCCTTAAGGGACGCCATCATCCTTAACGGATACGGTGACTGACATGATAACTAGCGTGACATACAAGCACGCCCACCACCCAAAATGCGGAGAATTGGTTAGAATATATAACCTCACTCATAACAAGTCAAAGTGATGGTCAAGAACTCATACTCACCTAATACCTTATCGAGGTTTAGATCATCGAAGTCACCGAGATCTTGGTTCTTCACGACGGTCGGAAAGAAGAACACATCTCACCGTGATCCTTCAATACGTCAGAGACGCATCAAAGATAGACAAGCAACTAAGTCAAGTCACTTCTTCTATACCGCACTAAACCAACAACTCTCCTTAAGTCGCTCACCAGAAACTTTTATATCTCATTAAGCTTCGACCAATCATATGACTTCGTGATCTTCTACACACCGTATGATCTAACTTATATATGAGATAAGGGGACAGATATATGCAATCAAGTATTCAAATCGATAGGAGATTGTAATAGTGGTAACAGAAACATTGTATACAAGCTCAACCAAACTGCCAAGATACAACCAACACAACGATCAAGAATGTTTCATTGCATAAATTTTCTCATGAAAGGACCATGGATTTCTCGGTGGGAGGCCGTGCAGAAAACCTCACCCAGAGCAATTGGCTAACTTTATATGGGAACAGCTCAAAGAAGAATCGTATGCTAAGTTCATTCCTCAAGCTATAGGAGGCGTAAGGAAATCAATTCATGAATTTGAAACAAGGTAATAAGAGCGTGGGAGTACGACCGAATTCAGACATTATCCCGATATGCACCTTAAAAGGTAGAAACAGATGAGAAGATGGTCGAGATGTTTCGCTCGATTACGACCGAACCAATTATTTTAGTCGCTCAACCACCCATGTCTTACGCAGTAAACTCTTAACCGCAAGGCTGGACATGGAAATGGAGATTCAAGTCGAAAAGAATGTCATTGAGACTAATGTTGGCATCACAAGGAATTGTACCACCAAAATTCTCCCAAATGGAACAAAAATATAAAGGAAAAGAAATGGAGATGCGAGGAAATTCAAGCAAAAGACCGTTTCAAAGGCAGTAGCTCCACTGCCGAGATCATTCCACCACCGACCACCGGACAACCACTATTTTCTCCGAATCGATAAGACCACCCATGTGCCCTCGCAACCGCATACATTTCGGTTTATGTCGGAGGGGAGTAACACTTGCTATTCGTATGGGCAAGACGGTCACTTTGCTTCCGCCGTCCATACAGCATGTAATGTGGCCGGAGAGGAGAAGAGGAAAATCTTCACGACCTGCTCAGACCGTGAAAGCAATGACAGATATCCACAACCACCGCTATCAACTTCCTTCACCACCAAGGATTGCAACCGCAGACTTCACCAACAGCGACATCTCAATCTCTACAAGTTCAACCCCAACATCAACAGTGTATGCTTTGAAATGTACAATCGAAAAGAGTACGGAAATCGGCGGTATGGCCTCGTTAAAGGTGTACTGTTATAGTTTTGTTTAATACGGAGCATCGCATTCTTTCATTTCTACCGCATGAGATAATCTTGAACTTCCCGTAGAATCATCTCAAGTAGGTTTCAAAGTACTTACTCCGATAGGTGGGCGACAAGAGGTTGATAAAGTATGTCCTAACTTAGAATTCGAGTTAGGATCACTTCGCTAAAAGTCGAATCATTACGCCTCTTATGCATGGACGAGATATTATCTTGGGTATGGATTGGTTAACGGAGAATTTACAGAACGATTCGTAGAACAACGAAATCGATTTCAACCACCGTGAAAAGAACCCACGTGCTTCTATGGAATCGATGAGAGAAGAAGAAGGTGCTGTGATATCGCCTGCGCAGCGTAAAAGTTGATAAGATGTAACGAAAATCATGCCTATCTTGTATGCCAAGCAAGGAAGACAAGAAGAATAGGAAGATTGATGATGTACCAGTTGTTCGAGAATATCCATATGTGTTTCGAGAAAGTTACCCTGTACCACCGGATCGACAATCGATTTTGCGATCGATCTCGAGCCGTGATCTGCGCCAATTTCTAAAGCACCATATCGGATGGCTCAAGGAATTACAAGAATTGAAAGTCCAATTACAAGAACTCTCGGACTTAGGATTTATTCGACCAAGCGCCACCCCGGGAGCACCAAAGGTTTATTCGTCAAAAGAAGGATGGCACCTTAAGAATGTGCATTGACTACCGAGAATCGAACAAGGTGACATTAAAGAATAAATACCTCTTCCTAGAATTGATGATTTATTCACCAATTGAAAGGAGCTAGGTATTTTCAAAGATTGATTTAAGATCGGGTTATCATCAAGTGAAAATCAAACCCGAGGATATACCGAAACCGCTTTTAGGACCCGATACGGACACTACGAATTTGTAGTGATGCCGCTTGATTAACCAATGCTCCACCGTGTTCATGGATCTCATGAATCGTGTATTCCATGAATATCTCGATAAATTCAGATTAGTGTTTATCGATGATATTTTAATCTATTCAAAGAGCTAACAAGAACACGAGGAGCGTTTGAGAATTGTATTGGAAAAGCTAAGGCACAAAGATTATATGCCAAGTTCAAGAAGTGTGATTTTCGGGTGAAGAAGTAAATTTCTTAGGGCATATAGTCTCGGCGAAGGAATTAAAGTGGACCCCGCCAAAGTCCAAGCAGTCAGAGTGGAAGTCACCTACGACTCCAAATGAGATTCGTAGTTTTCGGGTTTAGCCGGTACTATAGAAGATTTATCGAGGATTTTCTAAAATTGCTAAACCAACGACGCAATCAAAGAAAGGGATAAAATTTCAATGGACCCCGGAATGCGAAGACAGTTTTCAAGAACTCAAAGAAAGATTGACCAACGCTCCTATCCTAACTATACCTGATCCAGAGAAAGATTATACCATATACACGGATGCGTCGAGAAATGGAATAGGATGCGTTTTAATGCAAGAAGGAAAGGTCGTCGCATACGCTTCACGACAGTTGAAGATTCATGAACACAACTATCCCACTCACGATTTGGAACTCGCAGCAGTGGTTCATGCTTTAAAAATCTGGAGACATTATTTATACGGATCAAGATGCGAGATCTTCACGGATCACAAAAGTTTGAAGTATTTCTTTGAACAAAAAGATCTAAATATGCGACAACGAAGATGGCTCGAGTTGGTCAAGGATTATGACTGTGAAATTAAGTATCATCCAGAAAAGCTAAACGTCGCAGACGCCCGAGTAGGAAAATTCAGAAAGATTAGGAACTCTTTAACGGACCAAGGAGAATTATTAAAAGAGTTCGAGAGAATGAAGTCGAAACCGTGTTATCTCCCGAAATATTCAAGGAATTGTGGCGCCATTGATGGTACTTCCGGATTTGGGAGCTCAGACATCGGCGCGCAAAGAAAAGATAAACAACTCGAAACTCTGCGAGCAAAGATTCGAATGGGAAATTTTCCTAATATCATGAAGTCGAGATAATGCGATTATGTTTGGTAATCGATATACGCACTAACGATACAGAAAAAAATGAAATTATGAATGAAGCTCATAAGGTTCCATACGCTGCACATCCCTAAGTACGAAATGTACCAGATCTTAAACAAAAGTTTGTGTGGACGGGATGAAACAAGACATTGCTTCCTACGTCGAACGGTGTTTAGCGTGCAACAAGTAAAAGCTTTGCATCAAAGACTATACGAAAGTTACACCTCTTGAAGTGCACGAATGGAAATGGGATCACATCGCTATGGATTTTGTAATTGGTTTACCCAAGTCTAGACGGGAAATACTACCATATGGGTAATCATTGATCGATTAACCAAGAGCGCCATTTCATTCCAATTCGATAACGTATGAAGCGATAAGTCAGCACGCATTTATGTTCGGAAATTGTTCACTACATGGAGTGCCGATCTCAATCACCTCGATCGTGATGCCAAATTCACCTCTCGGTTCGGACTACTTTTCAAAAGAATTGGGCACTCGGTTAAATTTTAGCACCGCCATCCCCGCATGCACGGTCGACCGAGAGAACAATTCGCACCTTAGAGGACATGCTCGTAACCATAGTGCTTGATCGGGAGATCAATGGGAACAAGTTCTACCCCGATAGAATTTGCTTACAACAACAAGCTATCAAGCTACCATCGGCATGGCACCTTATGAAGCACTTTATGGTAAAATGCAGATCACCTCCAGATTGGGACGAGGTAGAGAACGGAAGATTCTTGGCCCGTACAATCAAGAAATGGTTCAAATTGTAAGACAAATAAAACAAAGAATGAAAGAAGCTCAAGACCGACAAAAGTCTTATGCCGATCATCGTCGTATGTAATTGAAGTTTGAAATAGGGACAAGGTCTTTCTTAAAGTTTCCCAACTAAAGGAGTTCACCGCTTTGGAATAAAAGGAAACTTAAACCCATTTCGACCTTATGAGATATTGGAACGGATTGGGCACAGAGCTCTATAGGTTAGCGTTGCTTCCAAACTTCGCTAACGTGCATACGACGCTTTTCACGATCTCACCGTAAAGTATGTATATGATCCACAAGATATCCTTCATTATGATGAGATAGTTCCGATACTGATTTGAGCTATGAAGAAAGACCGAATGCATTCGGACCCAAGGAGCAAAAGTTAAGGAATAAGATTATTCCTTTAGTAAAATTCGTGGAAACATCACGGTCCGTAAGAAGGACGGGGAACTAGAAAGAATGTATGAAGGAGAAATACCCCGACTTGTTTAACAAGGTACTAAATTTCGGGGACGAAATTTCTTTAAGGGGGAGGGAATGTAGTAACCCGAAAATCTTATAGTAATTATTAAAGCTTAATTAGGTATAATTAAGGGCTTAAAAGCTATTTAAGCTCTAAGAATCTATAAAATTCAAGATAGTGAAATATTAATCGGTATGAATCCGATTAATTTAAGATTTGATTATATGGAATCGGAAAATGTAGAGAAATATTAGAAATGAGTTTATTTGTGATAAAATGTGAATTATGTGTTTATTTATAATTGTTTGCATGAAAAATGCTATTAATTGGAAATTATGTTATGAATTACATTAATTATTTTTTTATGTTATTTTTCTTATAAAATGAGATAAAATATTATTTAAGATATTAAAGTCTTGAATAAATTTGTTTTATTAATAACTAATGATTAAAGAATTTATTTATGTAATTTTCGAAATTTAAGAAATATTATTGAAATGAATTGAATTTTATTAAATAAAGTGATTTAAATTATGCTATATGGATCTAAATTTAATTATGAATACAAGTTGTGTTATGCTTTATAATTTAATTGAAAATTAATAGTATTAACTAAATTATATTAAAGTATGGAATTAGTAAAATTGGTGGTGTAATTATAATAATTTTGAAATTTGTGTTTAATTAAAGTAAAATGAATATCAAATTAAATTTAAATGCACATAAACATTCTAGAAAATTTACTAAGAATATAAAATCATCTTCAACCTTATTTCATCCCATATTTTCGGCACTTTCACACACACTCACACACAAAATTTTTATTTCACTTTTTAATCCATATTTAAGTTGAAGTTTAGTGGAAAATCAATCTAAACAAGGTAATTCCTTTATTTATGCAAAGTTTTTATGAATTAAATTACTAAATATGATGTTCTAAATGTTTAATATTTTCGAAAATTTGATGATTAATGCTAGGGTTGATTTGTTTCAAATTTTGTTATATTATTGAATTAATTATGTTTATTGTGTACAAATATCATGAATTATGTATTTAATCCTTTCATTTGGTAAAGTTAGAAAATTAAAGTGTTGATCATGAAACCCTAATCTTTGAATATGATTCATATGCTATGATATGATTGAATTAAGCTTGAATATATGTTTAAATATGCTTATAAACATCATATGATTAAAGAAATTAAAAGTTAAATTATGTTTGTTAAATTATTGAAAATTTCGAAAATTACATGTAATATGAACTTGATGATTTTAATTTTTATTGATAAATTTGACATGATATCCATGCTTATGGATATAAATAATGCATGAAATGAATTTATGGGAATTTAATTCAATTATACACATGATATGCTAATTTTCGAAAATGAAGGGGACTTTATGAACTTTGATTTCTTGATTTTAATTCATGGATTTGAATTGATATTTGTGATCTATGATAAAAATAATGCCTAAGTAGAATTTATGGGAATTTTAGAACATAAATATCAAAAGTTATAAAATTAAAGTTTAAACTAAAGTTATACTTATAGATGATATACTTGATCTATGATTAAATGAATTATGAAATCATGATCATTAATGTTAATTAAGTATAATTATATAATATTTGATGTTTAATGGGTTGTAGATACTCAAAACATTGAAATACAAATATATGATAGTTGAATCGCCTTAGCGATTAACGCTGGAATTCATGATATTAGTCTTGTGTAAGATTCTTAAGTGTATGTTTGATGATATGATGATGATATTGAGGAGTTTGGGACAAGATTGGTGTAGTTGGTGTGTTTGGGCTATACATATTACAGATGTTACGCTGCCGAAATTTTGGCAGAATTTGATATGAATAAGACGTTTTAAATATTACTTGATTACTAATGGTATAAATAAGCAAGAAAGATTACTAAAGTCAATAATAATCTTATGTTACAAGGATCAAGCAGAGGAATCGGAAGTAAGAACTAAGAATCGAACGCATCGAGTGAACGCCGAGGTGGGTAATGCATTACTAACTTTATTATGAAGCAAACCCATGATATTTTATGAGCTTGATTTCTTGTGAAAGCATTTGATCACCACATGATAATTATGCTAAATGTTTTACCACATTGTGGGTATGACGGCAATTACCTATCTGCGGTAGGAAAATGTTATTACTATGCACGGTAGACGGTCGTGAGCTTACCTGTAGGCCGCCATGGTAATCGGGAGAGGCCTACTTCCTTTACCGAATGACGTAGATAGGTATGACCGTAGTTGTGATCCTTCTGACCAACTCGGGTATGTGATGCCAGTATGTTTAAAATGAATTGTGGTGATATGTTATGAAGATAAATGTTTCTTATGAACAAATAAAATGTCGATTCTAAAAATCATTTGAAAGAAAAGTGTATTTGAACAAGGTTATAAGTTTTGAACATTATAATAGCATTTACCCACCGAGTACTTCTAGTACTCACACCCAATAAGTGTTTTATGTCGCAGTTGAGCATGGAAGACGTGTGGCCCGGAACCGAGTAATTAGTTATTTTGTTTTCTTCTCGCGAACTATCATGGCGAGTGTCATGTCTTCATACATGACATTCATTAGTCTTCCACGATACCTTGTGAACGTGAATCTACACTTTTGTTAAGCCTTGTAAATATTTCAAAAATCTATATGTATGTATTTTGAAATTGTGTTCTCGCTTACAACGTTTCTTTTTTTCTGTTTTTATGTGTGACATAGAACTGTAGCCCTGTTAAGCCTTCCTTAAGAGTACGACTAGGTCGACTTGACCGCTCTATAGGGATCTCGTACAATTTCGAGCGACTTAGAAGAACAACTAGGTCGGAACACTTTTGTTTCAAAAGGTTTGTCCATACAGATCACGTAGTTCTAACATATTTTCTCTAGAACTCTACATGTAAAACATGCTCATAGAATTCTAAAACATGCTTCAAAACGCGATAAACCTAGCATGCTTGCTAAACACAGTCAATCACGAAACATATATCCATGTTTATCTACGTAATTAAACGTACATTGAATGCTACCGCATAATTTAAACATCTACGACATGCTATGAACAATAAAAATAAAATAAAACTCATTCATCGCGGCCCATTCGTGGATCCTGTACTTCCCTGCCTAATTTATTACATAAATTTACAAATTACAGATCTTCAAAAAATTCTTGAAACGTGCCTCACGTGCACGGTCACGGACAAGACTCGTCAAAACTGGATTTGGGCCGAAAAATCAAAAATGGGCTGGAACAGTGATTTATACTGTGTTGAGTCGGAAAAACTGGATCGGGGTCGAGAACGGGTCTTCGTCGGAAACAGGTCGGGTAGGCCCGAGTGGGCTGGGCCGTTCATTGGGCTTGCGCGCTAGGGCACAGCCCAGCGCATGCCCAGCCATTTTGTCATCCCTCGTGGTATCACCTCGCCGAGCGTGAACGTGTGTGGCTGAGCATCTACGCATGGGTCTACGTGCTGGTCGCGTGCCCTGTCGCGTGCGTTTGCCAGCGCACTGTCACACCTCCATCGTCCCTTATTCGCTAGCCTACCGACGTCGTCGAGCACCATCGAGCACCAGGTAACCTCACGCATCGTGCGCTGAGCTCACGTCTCGCGTGCGATTCTGCACCCTTCCATCGCCCCACCGATCCCTGCACGTCTCTGTACACCTGTCTGTCGTGCACATACGTGTCCGTGCACCAGGTCTACCCACGCACTATGCATGATAGGCACCCGTACGCTGGGTTGCGTGGTGTTGCTGCTGGCGCCGAGCATTGCTGCAACGCTGCTGTTCATCCATGTACGGGTGTTGTGCGCACCGGGTCACGCGGCGCATGCCGTCACCCCGTCGTGTGCTGCTGCCCGCATGCCTCCGGTCGCGTCTCAAGACGGGACTCCATCGTCTCGTCTCGTTCTTCATGTTCTTCGTCTTCGTTCTTCATTTTTACAGATTTAATTTACAAAAAATAAATTATAATCTAACCATGGATTTTCCCGTGGTGAAAAACGATTCCAACAAAAAACCAAACAACCGAGCCATGATGAATAACAGATCTACAATTAATTATAGAGTACGTAATAATCAAACGTGAATTAATCCAACAGAGCCAAGATACTTATCCCAGGCTCTGATACCAACTATAGGGAAATCTTATTTTTACCCTCTTCCCGATGATCTATCTTGGATGTTCAATTCACCATACATTGATTATATACCTAACATGCATCTATATAATTAATTGCAATATGTAGGTGCTTACTTGTGTTTACATGCGAATTTCTATGAAATAAGATCAATGGCAGACTCCAGCTTTGATCTTCTGGACTATATCCCGGATGACTATTCACCAATGCTGAGTGAGAGCAATCTATGGAGAATACTACAAAATTCACCTACTTCCTTTTCCTTAGAGATTTTCGAAAATCTCAACTGAATGAATATGAATATTCTGATTTTCTCTCACCTTGTATTTATAATGCATTTCTAGAATCCTATTTAGATAGGATCCCGCATATCTAATAAATACAATCATATCATTGTAGATAAATCTTATCTAGAATAATTATCTCTTGATATCTAATAATATCAGATAATATCTCTTGATATCTAATGATATCTGATAATATCTCTTGATATCTAATAATATTAGATAATATCTATCTAGATATTGGAGATCAAAACAGAGTCATAGTGGGACTCTCATAGGGATGAGCGAAAATTAACAACAACAACACGCCTTGATGGGTCAGCCCATGGATCAAATGCAAGGAATAAAGATGGGGCTAAAATGAATTAATTATCTTATATTCAGTCCATAACATAAATTAATTCATAAATATTTATTCACTCCACTAGAGAATAAATGTTGACTTGCCCTTTTATTACCGAAGTTGAGTCGGGCTTGCACTTAGACTTATGAATCCTCGTATTTAAGATATCACACGTCCATTAATTATTTATAGCATTCTGACTACTTAAAATAATTAATCTTTTTAATTTCTTAAATAATACCACTCAACCTTATTATTAGGGGTGAGCATTTGGGCGATTCGGTTCAAAACCGAACCGAACCAGAAAAACCGAAAAATCGAAATTTTTTTAAAACCCAAACCGAACCGTTTTACAAATCCAAATCGAATCGAAACCGAACCGAAATATTCGGTTTGGTTCGGTTTTACCTGAATTTAAATTATAATTAATATAAATATTATAACATTTATAATATAATCTATATATATAAATATATATAATATTAACCATTTTAAATATTAATAATATAAATAACATATATATATAATATAAAAAAAAATATAATAATAAAAAATTCGGACGGTTCAGTTTGAAAACCGAATTTTTTTCCCCAAACCGAAACCGAACCGAATTAATTTCGGTTTTAAAATTTTGAAACCGAACCGTTTTACTGTACAAACCAAACCAAACCGCTAATTTTGGTTCGGTTCGGTTTTTGCTCTCCCCTACTTATTATTGTACTTGAGCTAACTCTATATGCAGGGTTTAGTATAATAAACTTTTGAGCTACTTAAGGGGATGTCATCATCCTAAACGGATACGGTGACTCAATATAGGTAACTAGCATGACATACAAGCATTGTCACCACCTAAGATGCGAAGAATCTTGGGTTATCTCATGTAACCCTCATCCATAACAAGTCAAAGTGATGGTCATTAACTCAACTAAAACCTTATCGAGGTTTAAATCAACATAAAGTCACCGAGATCTAGGTTCTTCACGACGATCGGTAGAAGAATTCACCTCACTATGATCCATCAATACGTCAAGACGTACTAGCATAGACAAGCAACCAAGTCATGTCACTTCTTATCTACACTGCAGCCTATACCGACAACTCGTCCTCAAGTTGTCTCAACTGTGATCATTTTTATATCTCAATAAGCTTAACCAATCATACAGACTTCGGTATGGTCTAATTTTGTATGAGATAATGGGACAAACATATGCAATCATGTAAATTGCATATGTAAATAATTCAGATATGAGATTGTAATAGTGGTAACAGGAAACATCGTGTACAAGCTCAATCATTATGCTTTCAGTATACAAGCTCAACCCTGCCTGGGAAGGAGGCAGGGTTGCTGCAGCTATCGCATAAGGACGGAGGAGAATGGGAGAAGCCGTAGCCATTGATGCCAGGATGAAGGTGGCGGTGACGATGAGGACCGATGATGAAGGCAGTGACTGTGGAAACGACGACACGGAGGCTGTTGCTGACGATGCAACAACGACATGCTCATCGTTCACATGGTAGCAACATTAACACCAAGAGAGAGGGGGGAATGAATGTCTGTGTGCATTTTGTGCACTGTTTGTGTATGCTTTTGTAGAGAGAGAATTAGAGAAGAGAAGAAGATGGATGGTGCAGCGGCGACGACACCAGAGAGGCACAACATTGACTGTGCAGACCGAGAAAGAGAGACATAGAAGACGAGTGAGAAGAAAGGAAGAGACAGTGAATAAGACGGTGATGGTGGCCGTCGGAGAAGAAGAAACGACGACAATTGAGAAAGAGATAGACAAAGGTTGCGTGATATGCATGTGTATGTGTCTGTATGTATCTATTTGGGAGAAAATGAGAAAGAGAAGAAGGGAAATGATGAGAGATCGTGGTCACGGAGGCGGCGCAGCTTACCGCTGACGGCATGCTGGTCGAAGACAATGAGGATGGCGGCGATAGAGAGGTGTGTGTGAGTGTGTGTCGAGTGTGAGAGACGAGAGAAAGGTGTGAGGATAGGCTAGGTTTTATTTCATCTTATCTCTATATGGGTTGGGCCTTGTTTTCTATTAGGCTGTAAATTTTAAATAGATGTTGGTTGTTTCTTTTTAATTCACTCATTTAGGCTTCCTATATGGGCCGAAAATTTTGTAGAAAATTGGGCTATCTTTTTAATTAAATTAAGTGTTTGGTTTTTAGCATTAAATATGAAGTTTAATTCTTAAGTAATTAAATTTTGATATTAATTCTCAATTAACTAAATAGTAATATAAGTACAAATTATTTAGATCGGGTTATTTAAATTCATTAGATTGAAATTGATAAATTAATTAATTATGTCAAGTAGGGACAATTGAAAATTTTATTTTAAACTATTTATTTAATAGAATGTACATTAACTTAATTTTTAAATAGGTGTGATTGGAAACAAATCATAATTAGTGTGATGATAAGTTGAATTAAATTAATTTGATTAATTAATCAAATGTTATTGGACTAGTAGTTTAATCCATTTAGTTACCTTTAACTATGAATATACTTAATTAAATTAGATATTTAATTATTTAAGGAGTTGATTATGCCAAGTAGATGCTTGGGGGAGTATTTTTTAAATAACTTAAATTTATAATATGACTTTTAGAAGATGATTGAATTAATGAAAATCTTTATTAACTGGGTAGTATAAAATGAGTTTCTCTGATAGAATAAGTAGGACATGTGAGGCAAGAAACGAGGCAAAGAAAAGTTCGTGATGAGTTAAGAAATTGGAAATCAGAATTGTAATGTGCATTAACAAACGACAAAGATTAGTTATAAATTTGGAATTCATATTTGCACGCAATGATGCGGAGAAACATCGACGGAAGGAAAAAATACGACGACGGAGTTCCATCTCTCATCATGACGAGATGAACCTAATAGATAAAATATAGTTGTTAACTGAGTCGTATCGATGACGGAAATCTTAAAACCTAGAAACTCTAAAACTTAAACGATATCGAGTTCGTTGATTCTTAGCGATGTTTCTCGAATGAAGCGAGTGACGTACTAAATTATATTTCTTACGTTGACAAGGTCTGACGTGAACGTAAACGATACTTCTTATCTATACTGCAGCTTATACCAACAACTCGTCATCAAGTTGTCTCAGTTGTGATACATGTTTATATCTCAACTAGCTTAACCAATCATACAGATTTTTATGATCTTCTATACACTGTATGATCTAACTTTTGTATGAGATAAAAGAAAAAAATATACAATCATAAACAATTCAGATATGAGATCAAAATAATGATAAGATGAAATATTGTATACAAACTCAACCAATAAGTTGTTTTTAGAATACAAATCCAACATGTTACTTACTTCTCTAGTGTGCCATCCTCGCCCTTGATGCATCCCCTAATTAGAGGTGATAAATGGGTAGGTCGTACTGGTCTGGCCCGAGCCAACCAACTTTCCTAAAAGATCAGCCTAATCTTACTCGAAAATTTATATTAAAAATGGTGTTTCGAGCTTGATTAGTCATGATTTTTCGAATATGCCCGAGTATCTTATACTAGTCTTGTTTTGTTATTTGCTCGATATCTTTCTAAATTACGTTTTAATCCAAAAACACAATCCTTAAAAACCAACTACAAGTGATTAATGCGTAGATTAGATGTCCTAAAAATTATCAAGAATATTACGTAACATAAATGAATTTTTAATAGCTCAAAAATAAATATTTTTTTTTGTTAAATATAGACTAGTTAACGCAATCCCATAAATATTTGAAACTTAATAGTATGCATAATAACCATATATTTATTGTAATACAAGAATAGTATGTCATTTGTTAGAAAGTAGAGAGAATACAGAGATAATAAAGTATATAGATGAATGAGCGTCTGTTTATTATGGGGCTAAAGCCCTTTATTTGTAGGGAGATATAAAGCTAGGGTTATGGTTAGATCATCACATATATAAAGCTAGGGTTATGGTTAGATCATCACATATACATGGTATATCTATGTTATATTTTATTTACAATACTCCCCCTCGAATGACCAACCCTAAAAGAAAAGATGATACCTCGTTAAAACCTTGTCAGGAAAAATCCAATGGGACAAAACCTTGATCGAAGGAAAAAGAGTGCAGTTGTTCCCTCTGAAAAAGTTAATCATTGTAGATCTTTGAGTCGTTGTATGTCTATCTCGTGTACTCAACTCAGCCATACAAGCCTTTTTAGTTTGATGTCGGAAATACCTTTATGAATAAGTCTGACAGATTATCACTTAAACGAATGTGTGGGACTATTTAATACAAGCGGCATAATCTTAATACAATACTCTCTTTTTGACATCATTGTTTTAATTTTCATGCCTCATAAAAAACATCTTCAAAAAAACCCTATGGCAAAAATCTGATAGAGAAAAAGAATACATGACATACATTTGTTCATGTGTTGCATTAGTTGTCTTGTTAAAAACCTTAACTAAGAAAACCTCATTGAAAAAAACTTAGCAAGGAAGAAAAAGCACGACCATTGGTCTTCGGGACCTTTTGACATTGAAGGTCTAATATTCGGGACTATTTAGAAATTATTGCTTCCCCGTAAGATAACAATCTTGAAAATAACATACTCACACTAATATGTGCAGCACAAATTGTAGTATTCTTATAGGAGATAATGAGGGACGGGGGGATAATATCTTAAAGCATAATATATATATAACCAGTCTATAATTTAGCATCATTAGGAATCAGAATCAAAATCGAGTAGTCACTAATATTGAATCTTGATTTCTTCCATAAAATCAATATCATATTAGCCTTGAAGATAACAAAGGATATGGTTAACTCCAATTCCAAAATCTTGCTAGCATGTTAACTTGAAATTCTATATCAGGCATGATAAAGTAATGCTCCAATGACACACAAGTAAGGAACTTCTAGTCCTAAAATAAATTTGTTATCTTCTTTTGATCTAAATGAGTCCTTATCACTTCAAGTGATGGGAAAATCATTAGGTAACTAAATAGATAAATTTTATCTAAAACCTCTTTCAGTTAGGTCGATTGGTATAAAAATATTCATTTGAGAATATGCTCAGTCTGCAGGTTGAGACAATACTTAGTGTTACCTAAGTCTTTCGAACTTCATCTTTAGGCATGAGTTATTATTCCCCTATCCTCTTCAGGAGGAACTCACTTAGTCGGTTGTGCCACCAAACTATTTCTAAATTGATATAATACATATTCCAATTTTAATTTTTTATTTTATTTTGGAAATCTTAAGTCCTTCAGGGACTTTCATAAATAGATATCGACTTCTAATGAACCATACAAAAAATGCGACTATCTGTATTTATGATTACTATCATAATAACATAACATAATATCAATTCATAATGGGAGAATATGTTTGATCAATATTTATTTCGGGTTTCTACTTAAACCCTTGAGCTACTAACCTCGCTCGGTTTCTCACCACTCTATTGTTCACGTTTAGTGGGTTAAGCTCTACCTCAATTGCTTTCTATAATTCGATGCTTCTAGCACTCAACTATCATATTTGATTCGAGATACAAATTTCAAATTGAATAAACAATTTGTTGAGGCAAAATGTGTTATCGACAACTGTGATTATATGTTTCTCCCGTATTCACAAAGTTTATAAAAAGCAGATTATCATCATTTCCCTTCATATTTTGATTTGGTCGTTCCATAATCCCAACGTTATAATTATTTGGTACACATGCAAATATATTAGATTTTTCGTCTTCAGGACGATCCTCTTAGAGAAGTATTTGGAGTGATATAATTTCTTTATTTGATTTTTTATACTGCAACATTTTTATCTTTAACACCAATAGATAATAAGTATCTCACGCTTCTGGCGTCGAGGAGTATCAACAAATTTATTTCGTCCACAATGAACTTAAATTCTTTGTGGTGTATATATAACAATTATATGAGATTTTGTCACTCCTTCGACAGTCAATAATTTATTGAACTTCGAGTTCATAGTACGTAAACTTAAATGGTTAATCCAACAAAAATATTTCAACATTCTCTCATTCATATCTCATATCTCCCCCTAATGTCGGAGATAATTAGAGTTGGATTACAAAATCAACGTACCAATTTATAAATTGATCCTTAATTATTAGCTATATATATGTATTTCGACAGAGTATACTTATAATACTTCGTAGAACACATATAGATACATTGAAGTGGTGATAAAAAGAATTAGTTAAATGGAAAATCCTCTTCTTGAGGTATTACCATCACGCACTAATTGTAAAAAAGAGAATGAATCCAAATATTCATGACTTGATAACAATTTGGGTACTTGAATTTGAAATTCAACGCAACATGATTATTAGATACAATAGTGCATCATATATAATTGATTTGATACTCGTGACGAGAATCAATTAAAGCCCGCCTAGAGCCGACAATAAGAATATTGTCATTGTGAATTGTAGCAATCCTTCGGGGATTGTTTTAATAGGATATTGCAAATCAATTTCATTATCATTCCACTATTAGGAATTGAGTAAATCAATAGAAATATGATATAAAGTTATGTTTTTCCATCATGGATAAACATATATCTAAAATACGGATTGTTCTTCAAGAACATATAATATTCTTTAAAAATATTAATTGTGCTACTTCAGGAGCAACAATTTAATCATTATAATAATAATAGATAATAAAAAAAGGAATAATAATAAAAAAACTCTAATAAAGCTTAAAAATTCAATCTCATTGATTTAATTAATATTCTTCAGAAATATTAATTTTATCTCATGTGTTCATCAGAAACATATCATATTTAATAAAAATATGAAGAGATATCATTGTGTTTCATCAGGAACTTCAAAGATTCATTTTTATTAATCTTCAATATTATTAAGAATTGCAAATTTATGATTCTTCAGGAAACTATAAAAACATATTGGTGGAATGTATTACATAAATAAATACAAATAATTTAATATCAATATTGATAATTCAAGTATAAAATAATCATTTTGCAAATCTAACAAATTAGACCTCCTAAATAGATAGTCTACTGTGAGTTCAATTTAATCATGTTTCATTCTATAAGAAAAATAAACAGCATATTAACTTCAAGTAATCAAAGTATTATCTATCGATTCAATGGTAGGATTTCATACTGTACAATATAAGTTACAAGTTTTTCTTTCTTTTCTTTTTGGTAATTTAATACAAAAATTTAAAGGTTGTGTCACGGTGAACTCAAACCCGAGACATTTGGCTCGAGCATTAACCACTCTACCACTAGGCCAACACCTATAAGTTTTTCTGCTGTTTCACTTTCATGTTTGTCTAGCAATCAGTGAAGTATTTGAAGCTGTATCCAATAAAAATCATAGGTATAAATACATGATTTTTTATGAAAATTCTTGCCATTCTCAGACAAATCATCTATACATTGCTTGAAGAGATTTAAGGAAGTATGTGGTGTCCAAAAATTTTACAGCAGTTATCCTTAATCCTTACATAATAACCTCCGACTAAAAAGTTAGTTGATGGGAGACATACATATTCTTGGAAAAAAGAATTCGTTTTCGTCAATTCAACTATTAAACCAGAAATATGATTTCAAATAAAAGAGCAAAATTTATATGTGCAGTAGTAGAAATTAACAAATCTTTTATATATATATATATATATATATATATATATTCAAAACATTGATTTTTGATGTGCTCTTTTGAAATACGAAATTCATCAAATACAACTAACAATCATATAAATATTACCTTGTACAAAAGACACGATTCTTTTCCAGGGCATACCACCAATAATCAAAGTAGAAAAGACACAATTCTTTTCTAGAGTATATCACAAATAATCAAAGTAGAACAATCGTACTGATAACGTGTTATAAAGTAGAGAGAATACATAGATAATAAATTAGAGAAATAAATGAGCATCTATTTATTATGAGGTTAAAGCCCTCTATTTGTAGGGAGATACAAAACTAAGGTTAGAATTAGGGTTAAGTCATCACTCATCAATCATCACATATACATGATATATCTATATTATATTATATTTACAACATCGTTCATCTTTTCTAAGTAGTTCTTATAAACACATTTAGACTATATTAACATTAACTTTTTATATTTTTTCTATTTATTTATATTCTAATATTTCAAAATTACTGTAGTCATATTACAAATTACTTGAAATTTAAAACTCCTCTAAAATCGTATAAATGAATAAAAGATCAATTGAGCGACACGTCATTTCCTTTGTTGTAATAAGTAGCAGAGCAAAAAGGGGGTTTCCCTTCTCCGTTGCGGTGGTACCCTAGAGCAGAGCATAGCTTCTATGGACGATCTCACTGCTTATTACGCTCCTCCTATCCACCACCCTCACTACCAGCCGCCTCCGCCTCCGCCTCCTGGAACGGCGCATCCACCCCAGGCCTCCGTCGCCCACGTCCAGCCCCAAATCATCTCTTACGCTCCCCCAATCTATCCACAGTCGTCGCACGACCAGGTCCGCACACTCTTCGTCGCTGGCCTCCCCGACGATGTCAAGCCGCGAGAACTCTACAATCTCTTCCGAGAATGCCCCGGGTACCAGTCCTCTAATCTCAGACCCCCTACCTCATCTAATAATCAGGTGCGTCGCGCTCAGGATTAAGATTTGTGCATTTTTAACACTAACTTATAGCATTTCAACACTAACTCATAGCTTTAATAGGAAGCTTCGTTTTAAATTATAGTTTGAACGAAGGGAATCGCGACAAACAGAAATGCTTATCTTGTTGAATTAAATTTCTCGCGTTTGTTTAGTGCAAATGAATATCGGGATCTATAGGTTTTGTTTTCCGGTTCTTGGTTATGGGAATAATCGGTGGATGTGCTTTGAAAGAAAGGAAGAGCTGAAACGATCAGAAGTTTTCATAATTAATGTGTATCTGTATATACATACATGATATCTTAGCGTTTGTTGTGATTCTTTCGTTGTTTGGTTTATAAATAGTGATTGCGAACAATGATCTAAAGTTGCACCACTTGAGGTAGGCTCCTTGGCCTTGGGTAGAAATATAGAATGATTGATATAGTACTTGATTAATTTTGCTATAGAATACTGTCGCCATAGTTTGAATCAGGAGCAAGTAATTATATGGATTTGTTGAACTCCAACGTTATTCTTCTTTTATGGTTTAATTCACTTGTTTCTTTTGAAACCGTGCTTGACACTTATTTTTTGTCTTCCAGCCTTTTGCTTTTGCGACTTTTGTGGATCAACAATCAGCAGTAATGGCTTTGCATGCATTTAATGTAAGATATTCTATTTCTATCACGTTTATCCAATCCTAACAGTAGCAAAACTTTTAATATGATGTCTCTTTTCTTGACTCCTTTTTTTTTTTCATTAATTACAAGTTTTGCAGATGTATATGTATTTAATGATTATTTGTATATATGATAGATGTGTCTGTTTGGATAGAAATTCTATTGGAGATGGAAACAGATAAATGCATGGACATTGGACAAAAGAGGCGGGGTGGGGGCATGAGATGAGTCTGTAATGGGTTGTCTGTTAGCAATGCCACACTAACGTCAATGTATTGACTTCATCCAGCACCTAATGAGATACATGAACATTTTAAATTGGAATATATGGAAACACATTAGGTTTCATTTGCTGGCATCTAAATTTGCTGTATCAACTGCAATTAAATGAGTTTCAAATATTGTTATGTTATTCAAAAATTGGAAATTTCTAGATGGTGTCACAGTGTCATTATTGAAAACTGAAATTATTATTATTTCACTTTGGGTAGTGGACTCGAGAGACACCCAAAGGGACTAATATATGCACAAATTACTTACAATAATCATAAAATCGTTTAGCTGAGGAATTTGAGTGGTGAAAAAGTTTGTTCCCTGTTGTCCTGCCTACCCTAGAGTTGCACTAGTTATATTTTTTTTTCCACTCTTAATTATTACATTTCTATATTGCTCAATAATATGGCAGAGCTAGAAAGTTTTAGTCCAGAAAAGTCTATCATTTATAACCTAATATGTTTAAACCTGTTGCATGAGGTCGAGGAAGAAGAAATGAGCTTACCACATATGTTTCCCCCTGCTAAATGAGTTGCCAGAAGTTCCCCATTGTGAGGTCTTTTATTAGTACATGTGTATTCCAATAGATGACTGTAATATCCTGTGCCTAATAATATACCAAAGATTAATAATTGCCCTAATTGGCTTAAAGCCGTAAAAAACGGATCAGTTGCTAGTGTACACATAAAGATTTTTTTAACATGCTTAATAAGATGACTTAATTCTGCCAGATTACATATGCCTATGCAACCTTCATACTTCACTGGAGATATCAAAAGAGAGAACCTTTGCTATAACTTGAACGGATGGCTCATTAAAGGAAGATCATTTTTTTTTGTCCAAAACTTGTAGTTGAATGCATAATTTGTACCAGTATTAGGAGCCTAGCTTCATCCATGAGCTGTTGACGAACTTTTATGAGAATCAAGAAGAGCATCAAGTTGAAATATCAAATATGTATAGATGATATCTCATAATTGAATTAAGGAGCCAAAGCATCTAAGGAATATGATAAGAACAAAAAAATAGATAACGAACACACTCAAACGGAACACCGTTTGCCAAGCCTCCAGGCTCCTACGGAAAACAATAATCTCCTCCCCCAAAAAACAATAACCCTAACAATGTTAATTTAAACCCTAGACTAATCGCCCTAATAGAAAATAGCCCAACGCCAAAGCCCAACAATAATCAAATAATATAAATAACTAATCAAAGCCACCCACGAAAGTGGACTCAAGCCCGACTCACCGACGATAGACCAACAAGGGCGTGGCTCGTGACCGCCATGGTCGGTCCGCTTTTCTCGCCGATATCAACTCCATCCTCTTCAAACAACCTTGTCCCCAAGGTTGAAATCTGAAACCGACGTTGAAACTCACTCAAACCAACCCACGCCGCATCATCCTCTCGTCTGCCAACCCATTTCACCAACACCGATCCTCCTCACTCCCATTCTCCGCCACATTACGTCTTGCCAACACCACCTCGAGCTCAAACACCGCCCCACCGGAATCTCCAAGGTAGGCGGCAATTCTCGCTCAATCGGGTGGTCACCTACCACACGACGTAGGCGTGACACGTGGAAGACCGGATGTACGCGGTCGCCAACCGAAGCACAAGGCGATAAGCCGCAGGACCAACTCTTCCTCCACCAAAACGGCCCATAAAATTTTGCCGCCAACTTATGATGCGGTACATTTCAGTAGGGAAGTCAGCCGAAATGGACGCACCTTCAGAACACCTTGTCCCCACCGAACTCCAACTCGCCGATGCTTATTTGCCCGCTTCACCATTTTCGTTGAGCTATCTCAAGATTCTGTCGCAGGCGCAGAAGCAAATTATCCCGACTGCCCAACAAATCACCCATGCCGCCACTTTACACTCTCTCGGCAAGAACCTTTGGATTGAAGCGGCTTTCTCCGTAAACCACTTCAAAAGAGACATCTTGGCGGCGATGCGAAAGATGTGTTATACCAAGATTCGCCCATGCTAACCATCGCCTCCACTGTTTTGGGTCGCTCACAAGAAAACAATGCAGATAGGTCTCCACCACTCTATTCAAAGACTCCGTTTGGCCGTCGGTCTCGGGGTGATAAGTGAATGAACTTCGAGATGTCCCAGACGAGCAAACAACTCCTCCAAAAGGTGCTCATAAATATTGAGTCTCGATCACTCCAATCGACCGTGGCACCCCATGCAACCGCACTACCTCCTCATAAACGCCTCCGCCACCGAACGAGTGTAATAGGGGCTTTAGGCGATGAAATGCCCATACTGAGAGCCGATCCACCACCACCAAGATGGAAGAATACCGCGACTTAGGCGCAAGTAATAAAATCCATAGATATATCCTCCCACACCAGCTCGGGAATCGGAAGGGGCTGTAGCAAGCCCGCCGGAGTGAGTGTCTGATATTTAGCCTTCTGGCAAACAAGGCATCGAGCCACATAACTCTGCACCTCTCTAAACATTCCCCTCCAATACACATTCGCCGCTAGTCGCCGATAAGTACGAAACGCACCTGCATGGCCGCCAGCAGGAGTATCATGAAACTCTCTCAACAGTTGTGGAATCCACCTCGAACCCACTGGCAACACCAACCTCCCCTTATAATATAAACACCGATAGCTTTATAACTCGGACGGTCGTCTGAAACTGCCTCAACCGCAGTGATGATGTCACGAAGAGAGGCATCTTGCTGCTGCTCAGACCTAACCTCCTCCAACCCCAACCACTCCGGCATACTCACCGCCTCCAACTCGACCTCCGCCCCTTGGCGAGACAATGCATCCGCCGCTGCATTCGAAATGCCCGTCTTATATTCTATAGAAAAATCATACCCGAGAAGCTTTGCCACCCACAACTGTTGCGAAGGCGTCAATAGGGTCTTTTGAGTCAATAGGTGTTTCAGGCTCCGATGATCCGTTCTCACCACAAATTTTCGGCCAATCAAATATGGTCTCCAGTGCTGCACCGCGAGAGCCAATCCCATCATCTCTCGCTCATAGGCGGACTTAGTTAGAGTCCGATCGGCCATGGACTTGCTGAAATACGCTACAGGACGCCTTTCCTGCATTAGGACAGCACCCACACCTGTCCCGGATGCATCACACTCTACCACAAAAGGGCGGTCAAACCGAGGCATGGCAAGAACCGGGGCTTTCGGCGCCTCTTGAGGCGAACAAAGCCTCTTCGCCTCGGGGCCATTCGAGCAGTAGTAGGGCTGTCTTCTTCAAGAATGCCGTCAACGGTCTCGCTATCAATCCATACTCCCGAACAAATCTTCGATAATACCCGTGATGCCCAAGAACCCCTAACATCCCGAATCGATTTGGGACGCGCCATTCTAGACGCACTCACCTTGTTAGATCCATTCGACTCACGCACGAAATAATGTGTCCCAAATATTCAACTTTCGAGACACCCAAAAGCACACTTCTTGAAATTGGCCTTAAATCGGTGACTTTGCGGAATTGCAAAGCTTGTGATAAATGAGCCGATGTTCCTCTCAAGTTCGGCTATACACCGAATGTCATCAAAGAAAACCGGATAAACCGCACGAGGAAGGGGACGAAATAAATCATTCATTGCGGATGAAAGGTAGCTGGAGCATTTGTGAGGCCAAACGGCATCACCAAGAACTCGTAATGCCCGCTATGGGTCCGAAATGCGATCTTGTGAATATCCGTCCGCCACTCGATCGATGATAACCCGAACGAAGATCAATCTTGAAAAGACCACCGCACCGGACAACTCATCCAAGATTTCACGAATCACGTGGATCGGATACTTATCGAACACCGTCACCTTGTTCAACTCCGTAATCAACGCAAAACCGCCAACTTCCATCCTTCTTCTTCACCAGCAGACCGGGCTCGAGAAGGGCTTGAACTCGGTCGAATGATTCCACTGTAAGCATATCGTTAACCAAATTTTCTATTTCATCTTTACGAGATGGCAGTAGCGGCACGGCCGCATGATATACGGTTATGAGCTCGGAAGTAACTCAATTACGTGGTCCGTGGAACGCCGAGCGCGAGACCGGTCGGTTCCCAAATACCTCCGAGTACTCTTCCAACACCTCCTTTACTCGCCCTGCTCGCCCGAAAACCTCACTCCATCGGCAAGAACCACGACCGCCCACAACTCCACATCGCTGGTGCGGACCAAAGTCTGCGCACCCTCACCGGACTACGACTAATGGTCGGATCACCCTCAAAACAACCCGCCGATCCCCTGCGAACGACATGACATCTGCTCCCATTGACGCTCACATCTCCGGGGTCGCCAACCATGCCACCCCAAGATAACATCGACGCCACCCAATGTAAACACAAAGTAGTCCGCCGTCGGCACACCCTGACCAAAGACATAGGCACCCCACCAAGATAAACCCTGACTTACGCGGTGTCCATCACCCACCGCACCCGAATTTGATGATTCGTCCGGTGAAGCCGCAATAATGGAACAAGCGAAGAAGATATGAAGTTATGGCTAGCACCACTATCAATTAATCATGTTACTGCATCCTCGAGCACTCCGTGCATGCGCATGGTACCGGGACTCGAAAATCCACCACGGAGAAGACGGGTGGGCATCCTCCTCCTCGCCTTCATCTAACTCCGCCGTTGGTTCCTCTTGACCGTAGGTTCGTAATATTAATAATCTCTGCAAATCCGCTGCCTCATCCGGCCCACAAATAACACCCGCAGCTCCCGAGTGGACAAACTCTCCCATGGCCCGGCGTGTAAGTCTTGCGGCACTTGAAGCACAGACCTTTCGCTCTCAAGTCCGCCATCTCGCTCGATGTGAGACGGTAAAGCGCGAGCGCAGTTGAATGCTCCGATGTCGCCGGAGTGGCCGCCGATTTTTCAGCCGGCCGAGACAAACGATCGCGGAATTACCCCGATGGCCCGGATCATCGTCTGGACTGTCTGCTGAACGGACGTGGAAATTGGAGGATCGCTGCTGAATTATTCGCTCCTCCGAACTGTTTATCACCCCCGGACCAATTCAGATTTTCCTCTATATCCCGCGAAAGTTCCATCGTAGTCTCCAAGTCCGCTGGTCGGAGCAATCGCAGCGAGTTGCTGATCGAAGTTTTTAGTCCGGACATGAAGTAACCCAGATAATGGTCGTCTGTCAGCCCGGGAACCTGCCCGGCGTGTTGGATGAACACATTCACATACTCTTCGACCGTCCCTATCTGTCGAACCCTAGCCAATCTTTCATATGGGCTCCCTTTGAAACGAGAATCAAATCTCGCGACCAAGGCCTGCGAAAACTCATGCCAGGTCACATTGGGCTTCCGTCCCCGGAACCAGGTAATCCAGTGCAACGCCGATCCATCCATCGCCACCACAGCGGCTGTCATCTTCACACCCTCCGGCGTGCCATAAAGTTCAAACTGTTGGTTGGCCCGGGCCAACCATGCGATCGGATCAACTCCTTCGAATGTCGGTAACTGCACCAGCGCCGGTGTTGCGCTCGGTGCCGTCGCGGCAGCCGACCCGTGGGTATCGGACTCTTCCTCCTGCGAATCTGCCTCCTGAGATTGCGCTTCTCCAGTCTTCAGAATCGCGCGGGAGAGCGCGGCCAAGGTGGCTGACATCTCCTTCAATTGCGTCATGTTCTCCGCCAATCCAGATTGCATCTCCGTCATCTGTGCAGAATTCGCAGCAATCTTGTTCAGCACGTTAATCTGGTCACCTTCCAATTTCTCCAGTCTTTCCGCGGTGGAACGGGTAGTCATCACGGCGAGTCGGGAATCCGGCAGGTCGGACCAAATTGATAAGAACAAAAAATAGATAACGAACACACTCAAACGGAACACCGTTTGCCAAGCCTCCAGGCTCCTACGGAAAACAATAATCTCCTCCCCCAAAAAACAATAACCCTAACAATGTTAATTTAAACCCTAGACTAATCTGCCCTAATAGAAAATAGCCCAACGCCAAAGCCCAACAATAATCAAATAATATAAATAACTAATCAAAGCCAGCCCACGAAAGTGGACTCAAGCCCGACTCCGCCGACGATAGACCAACAAGGGCCGTGGCTCAGCAGCCTCGCCCAAGGGCTGGTCCGCTTCTTCTCGCTCGATATCAGAATATGGAGAAGGGAAAAGTGACAATCTCTATGAATATTGTTAAGATATATAATTGCTCCTGCAGTTGTACAACAACTCATGTCTGTGATCTGTGAAGTCTGTTGTTGTTCTTGTGCATTTTACATGTTGATGATGAATAACATTACTTATTGACACTAAATGATGACCATAAAGAATTTCATTCTCTTATTTTCTTTTGCTTTTTAAATTGCCTTGTCAGGGTATGTTGTTTGACCTTGAAAAAGGTTCTACTCTGTATATTGATTTAGCAAAATCTAATTCCCGGTTGAAACGCTTACGAGCAGGTATATCACATCTTAAATTGATATTTCCTCGTATGTTTTTTTTTAAAACTAACTAATCTCATAAATAGATGATGAGAGACAAGGTTCAGAAAAGAGACTGAAAGGGGCTGTGGCTAGTTCAAGGGGTGATGGTCCTGGTAAGATACATCCTCTAGTTTGATTATGTAATGCATACACCTGTCTCCTATGGAGATCCTTTTCCCCAAAGGCCTCATTTACTTTGGTTGATGAGAACGGATAAGGATCGATGACAAAAAATTGTCTAATTGGTGTCTAATGTTTACCTTTTTTTTATTTTTGAATGATGGATAATTAAAACCCTTGATTGTTTTGACCGGATAAAGCATACGTTACAGTGTCTGTTGGTGAGGCGGCGCCTCGAAGGCGTTTTGCCGGCGCCTCGCACCGAGGTGCGCCTCACGACCGCCTTTTTAAACCATGGTTGAGTCAAATGAGTGATATATATCCCATCTAAAGAGGTTGGATATGATTTATCCATCTTTTTCTCCTTAGTACTTTCAAAATGCTCAAATTATATGTTCATTAATTTTGTCATATTTATCATTCTGTCCACTAAGCCATCTACTACCAAATTACAAATCCTCAAAAATAAACAAGCCCAAAATTTATTCACTAGGTCCTTTTTATCTGTTATTGCTTCCATTTATCTTCCCGTCTACATGTTGCTATATGCTGCATGAGGGAAAATTTTATGATCCCTTTGAGGCTCTAGCTAGTTAGTCACATTTAGGGCACGTTATGCTAAAAGCTCACATTACACATGTTTGCACCTTTGGGCACTAGCAGGTCTTGGCAGCATTCACACGCCTGGAATGGGTAATACTGCTTACAACATGATTGGTTATTCTTCCACACAAAGGTCATATGCGCACTTCTTATGCACATTTATACTACTTGGAAGTGATTGTTTGAGTATGCGCCTTGATTTATACAAACAATTACTTCTAGCTGAAAGGTCGAGGGCCAAGTAGAAGCATTTGCAACTTGTCCTATTTCCTGAAGTTAGAGTACTTAGTTTACAGCATAACAATCGAGTGGGATTATGATTTATTAATCCTGTTTTTTCATGATCCAGTCTCTGGAATGTTGATGGTGGGCCCATGAGTGGAGCTTCTTCGAAGTCGGTAAAGTCTAGTACCAAAGTGTTCCTGATTTCATTTTCTTGAAACGATCTATTGCACGTATAACCATTTGGATCGACAAAATCCTGTTCTCTTCAACATTTTCTCTATGTTTGTTATGTTTTCATGTTGCTGATTGTCACCTCACATTGTCAAGGATATCATTGTTAAGACAGATTAAAGAGTCTTGAAAGAGTTTATAGTGAACTTGATACTTTGAAATGATTATAAAAAGAGAAGTGGTTGTGCATAACTTTTTGTATTTGTAGTAAGGAGCCACGATCTTGTTTAGTTTTCTAGGCGGGCTAATTCATTTCCTAATGTTTGCAGAACAGCAGCCCATGTCCGACGCTTTTTGTGGCCAATCTGGGTCCATATTGCACTGAGGAAGAGCTGACACAACTGTTTTATAGGTATCTAGAAGCATCTATTATGCTCTATAATGGAACCATAAAAATGTTCTTATATTTGACATTTCTGCGGCTTTCCATAGATGTCGTGGATTTATAAAATTGAAGATGCAAAGTACATATGGAGCTCCTGTTGCATTTGTTGACTTTGAGGTATGTTATGATTTTCCTATTCGAAGACAAGGGTACAACTTTTTTTCTTAATTTTTCAATGAAAAGTTACTATTTACTTATAATTTCGTTGGGTTTAGTGGCAACTGTTCATCTATTTTTCTCTTTCATTTTTCAATTTTTTCTTCGATAATTTGATTATGCACATACTCAGGTTACTGCTTGTTCAACCGAGGCTCTAAGCCATCTACAAGGCACAGCTCTCTATTCCTTAACATCTGGTGAAGGGATGCGGCTGGAGTATCCTTTTCAGCTAGTTACAGCGGTAAACCGTTTCCATTTTCTAATATATATTGTTATGTTAGAACAAGTTTCTTGGCATGTTCCCCTAACCTGAATTTAGATATGCAAAATCTCGGATGGGAATGCGTAGTAAGAGTTCCAGGTAAAGTGACCCAGTAAAATTCTTGAGGAGTCTTATAGGGAAAATGCCCCTAGCATAATGCTTCATTGAACAAACCTAGTTGGGGGTATTCAATTTAAGTAATTTACATCATTGGCGAAGATTAAGTAAATGTGAGTAGATGTTTGCACCATAACCATCTACTTCAGATAAACAATGATGATTATTTTGTTGTCTGACTATATATGATATACATTAAGGAGTTCACATTGCAATATGGAAAGATTAATGAACCATAATCTATAGTTTATGTTATGGTGGAGCAGTGTATACGGTGATATACTTGTTTGATGAAGCACGGACGCAATCTATTTATAGTATGTGTCTTAGGATTCCCGTGTGTATGGTTTCGTAATAATAGAGTGGATACGTTGCTGGATGTCTTTCTAGATGCTAAAGGCATAGGATGTCTGCTGAAAATAATGATGTTTCACAGTTTTGGGATTTGCTATGATTTTTTTGGATCTGGGCACTAACTAATAAGACTGTTCTTAAATGCGCTCAGAACTGTTTAAATCACCTGCTGGTTTCTTTTTATTATTAGTAGATAGAATTTGTCTCTCCGGGATCTGCATGGGATAAAGATTATTGTCAATTCATGCTAGAATTTTAATATGATTCCGACATTAATAATCTAGTAAAAATTTCCATCCTTTGTTAGAATCTGTTCTGTAAACTATTATGCTCTTTTATTTTTTAAATTAAATATTATTATATCTTATCCTCTTATCATTCGGCACCATGGGATAAAACATGGTACGTTTGATTATGATGGATTTATATAAATATAAACATTAATCTATACATGTCTAACTGTTGTTTTGTTGGATGTATTAAAAGCCAATTAAATAGTATGTTCTAAAATATATTTTCATACTACAAGTAGAAATAGGGGTGTCTAAACGGTTTTCGGTTAGAACCGGAACTGAATCGAAACCGACAAATTCGGTTAACCGAAAGCCGACAAATTCGGTTATTGGTTGGTTTCGGTTCCAGAGTTGAAAAAAAATTCTGTTATTGGTTAACCGATAATCGAACCGTTCGGAATCGAAAAATAAAACCGTTAGAACCGGAACTGAATCGAAACGACAAATTCGGTTAACCGAAAGCCGACAAATTCGATTATCGGTTCGGTTTCGGTTCCAGAGTTGAAAAAAAATTCGGTTATTGGTTAACCGATAACTGAACCGTTCGGAATCGAAAAATCATTTTTTATTTTTAATTATTAATTAATTAATTAAAAATTCTAAAAATCAATTTTTAATTATTACTTTATTAATTATTATAATTATTTGTTAAATATTTTATTTATTTATAATAAGTTTCAGTTTTTTAATTATTATTTTATTTAATTTAATTATTATTTTATTTATTTTTATTATTAATTAATTTTAATTCGATTTTTCGGTTAACAGAAAATCGAACCGTCGGAACCGATCGGTTTTCGGTTAACCGAAAATTTAAAACGGTTCGGTTTCGATTCCACTTTTTTGGAGAAATTCGGTTCGGTTAATCGAAAAATTTGATTCGGTTAACCGAAACCGAACCATTTAAAAGCCCTAAATAGAAAGGTAAGAACATAAATAGTTTAGTCCGATAATAAGTTAATGAGGTACTCTTTAGTACACACACTCGCATCTATGCAGATGGATGCTCCAGGATTTAGACCCGATCCGTTGCTGTGATATGCCCTACCCAAACCTTTACTTATACATTAGTTATTGACATAAATGAGACTTTGTTTAGGAGTAAATCAATTTTTTGTTAGCATCAAACGTAATTTTATCTAGAGCAAGTAATACAAAGAAAATGAATTTTATTTTTATAAATTATGAATTAATATTTATCACTAGTGAGACTTTGTTTTAAAGAAAATGAAATATTTATCTGCAACAAATTATATAAGTGAATTTAATTGCTTAAAATTAATTTATAGTAAATAATATCATTATATTTGTGAGTGAGATTTTTGTGTTAAAGTAAGTGGAACTATTTACATCAAGTGAAATAAGGAATGATAATTTAAATTAATCTCGATACTTATTTAAAAATGAAAGAAGCAAACTAAATATTTATTTACAAGAAGTGATACAATAAGTATATTTACGAATAAGATTTTACTTAAAACAAATTAGATATTCATTCATGATGAGTAAAACAATGTGTATCTTTGAATGAGACTAATTTATAAAGTAAATGATATTTTTCATAAAAGTAAATGAGACTTGTTTTATTGCTGATTGGGTCGAGTGGGTCACTACGATGGATGGAATCTAATCGCTAAAGGATCTCTATGTATCCACGGATATTTTATATTCCCTCTATCTCCTATTTTTATTTCTAGTTTTTTTTGTATTTCGAAATTTCTTTCTATTTCATTTATGAAAACTATTCTACAAAATACTTTCTATTTATTACTCCCAAAAAGATTTTTTTATTTATATTTTTTATCATCTATAGTCCGTCACTATCCTATCTATTACTTTCAACAACATTATTTATTTATGTATTTTATAACTCACGATTTAACACTTATAATATTACACTAATTTTGGAGCATTCTTCATTCATAATATACTCAATATCTTTTATCAAAATTCGTGTCAAAGATTCTCAGAATAAAAATTGGAGGACGAACGAAGTATTATACTTCTTATTTGTATTATAGATTGTGCCTAAGACATGTGACACACAAGGTCGGTTTGCCCTTGAGCTGGTTTAGATAATCACCTTGAGCCTCGAAAAAACAAATGAATGCACATGTATATTTTAATCTTTGGTTTCTGTTAAAAATCGAACCGAATCGATTAAACCAATCAATCGAATAAAAATAAAATCTAGGCCAAACTGAACCGAATGAAGTATATTAATAGTATTGAAACCGATCGAAATCGAAAGGTTTCGATTCAGTTTCGATTTCGGTCAGTTTCGGTGAAACCGAATGTGCAAAACTTAATTGCCTGAAAATTGAGAGGGGAGAAGAGAGAGACAAGGAGAGAGATTTTGTGTGTGTGCGCACACTGGTCAAGAGTGATACAAATGGAAACAACAACAGTCGGAGCATAGCTCTAATAATACACAATCCCGACGGCGACGTTGGAGACCTTTTCTGGCGGCCAATAATTGCTTCTGGCTCATCAGCAAGACACCAACCCACATGAAAGAAGAGGAGAATAATAAGGCAAGAGAGTACCAGATGAGAGTCGTCGCAACCAAGAACTACTTTGATAAAGAGAGAAGATGGTTTGGGGTGTGAAATTCTTGCGCAGAGAGAGAAGATGGGTGGGGTTGTGCAAGTTTCCAAAACAATAAAAAAATATAAAGCAAAGTAGGTGTAGGTTTCTAAAAGGACCAAAACAAAGTAATAAAAAAAGCAGGTGGGGCAGCAAAGCTTTGATAGTTATACCTGCATGTTTTAGAAGAGAGAGAGACATGAGAGCTATTGTGTGGCTCAAGGTGTCTGGTGTGTATAACAAATACATTGAATAATTTATATATTCGGTCGGTTCAATTCTTGACTGGTTTTTTTTATAAAAAAAAAACCGAATCAACCAATCATCATTTTTGGTTTTTCATTAATTAACCGAACCGAATGCAGGGTACAATCGAATCGAATCGATCGAAAATCAATGCTTCTATTCGGTTTTTCGGTTACAGTTTTGTTTTGCACACCCCTATTTATGTGAAACTTTATCGGTGTAGTTGGTATCTTAATAGTCATTTTTTCCTTTTCTTTGAATGCAAGAAGTATGTGGTTTAAATGTAGTTGATAATAATAGCTTTTATTTTACATCTTTATCGAAGCATTGTCTTTTCTCATGCTTTCTTACAAGGAATTCCCTAACCCTAGTTAAATTTAATATTTTGTTAATTAAATATAATCTTATTGTCTAATAAATATGTATAAATTTAATATATATAATTTTAGGGGACTACTTTATTAATCACTAATATTTTAATAATATAATACTACAATTAATAGTGTTTACTTAGTAAAAAAATAAGCAGAGTACTGTATCCACAAGGATTGATGATACGAAAATACAACAAGTAATAAACATAAACGTATCACAATTATCTAGGCTAAAACAAAGGTATAGAGAGTTGTGATTAAGACTAAGAAAATAAATAATAAAGGCAAAACAAAACAGAATCTAGAATATATCAAAAAAATATTGATCCTATGGAATATATTAATTCAATAGAAAAACACACAATCTATTTATTGCCCTATTAACCAATTTAATTCAATTTAGATGGAGAATCACACAATTGATCACAATCTCTCTCCCGGGCATATTAGACAAGTAAAATGTTTTTTAATTAAGACTTGAAGTTAGTAGGTGTCGACATCGATACTAGTCAAGATCTTGATGTAAATCTTGTTGATCGCTTCAAATTGAGTCTTGTGCGAGTGAATCGCTTAGCGATCCTATCGATTGTTGTAGCAACTAATCAAATGGGTTGATAATTAATGTATGTGCGTAGTGGTAGCGATTCGTTTGCCTTTACTTAAAACTGATATTGAAAATATATTTATTCAGATATTTTTAAGTCAGTATTAGTTTCTCTTAAGTAGCAAAGTGCTTACTGATGGAGAGTGTGAACAGTTATGTTGTGTTGCGTGTGCTGAGTGATGTTAAGTTCAATAACATGTAATGCAAAGAGTAATGAAAGTTTAAAACACTTAGTTTTTACATAATTCAGATATATAAGCTCTTACATCCACGAACTGATAAATCAGTCAATCTACTACTTGAGATTGGGTCTTGCTTACGGGTGCAAGAGATAACCTAGATACATAAGTTCACTTTATTGTACTCCGACTTACTTGTCGTATCTTCCTTTGCTTATAGGTGCAAGGAAACCACTGTTTGCTCCCTTGCAATCGATTTAACCTTATTGCTTACATGTACAAGAAGACCAATCTTTCAGCAACAAAATACCTTGTTGCTTACTTGAAGTGTTTTGTAGAGGGGATTTTTACAACTTATGATTACATGTTGCAAGAAGGCCAATTGGAGATAAGGTATTTTTGAAGGTCTCTCTTATCAAGGGAGTACATCAATTTGGGTTAAAAGGGAAACTCAAACCAAGATTTATTGGATCATACGAGATCCTAGAGAGAATCGGACCAGTCGCCTATAAATTAGCATTGCCATCGAGTTTCAACAATGTTCGCAATGTGTTCCACGTGTTACAATTGCGAAAATAAGTGTTTGATCCAAAATACATCATTCACCAAGAGAAGATCATTCCTGAGTCGGACTATGAAGAAAAACCAGAGTGCATTTTGGATTGGATGGAACAACAAATAAGGAATAAGTCGATTCCTTTAGTTAAAGTTCAATGAAAGCATCATGGTATAGAAGAAGCGACATGGGAACTAGATGATCAAATGAGAGAGAAGTATCCCGAGCTATTTACAAATGTACTAAATTTCGGGATGAAATTTTTTTAAGGGGGATGGAATGTAATACCCTTAATTCCTGTAGCAGTTATTAGCATATAATTAAGAGTTAATAAAGGACATTGCATCTTTGCATCTATAGGGAAAGAAAAAGAAAGCTAATTAAGTTAGAAATATATATATTTAGCCTTGAGTTTTGCTGCTGGAACTTGTAACCAAAAATGGTAACTCCCTAACTTGTGAGTAGCACTATGCTACATCAGTAGGACAATCATCAACAGGTTTTGGGATTTAATCAAAACATACAGTCAAAGGTAGAATTTTTCCAACAGGACTTAATGTTTTTTTATAAAAAAACCTATGATTTTTGGGGAACTTATCCGATGATAAACCAAGAAAGTTTAGACATATATATAAGCGTAATTTTAATGTCATATTGACAATATTAGTCACTGCGATTTATTTGATCACAAAGTTTTCTTTTATCATAACTCTTTTTATTTAATTTATGTAATAAAAGTATAAAATGATATTCCATTTCTTTCTTCATTTTCATTTGGTGAGGATACCAATCATATTTAAATGTCATTTAATTACTGAATTCATTAATCTCGTGCTTACATATTTCCTTCATATATCTAGCAACTCCTTATCATCCCAATTTGCAAAAACTGTACAGGCTAATTAAATACTAGCATTCTGATTCGTATACAATAATATTTATATATAAGGGGTGGAATTAAATATACAATACTGTAGTAAAAAAACACAAAAGTTATATATTTATCTTGTCTTTTCTTTTGGCGTAAGACGAAGAATTCAAATACGCAACATGCTAACGCTATCCATGAAAACCAAGGGAATGTGCGGTAGCCATCACTATGGTAACTAATCAACAAAAAAATGCTGAACGTACACGAATTACATAATAAAAAAATGCAAAACTCTTGTCCGTTGCCATTACTGTGACAAATTCGACAAGAAGCTAGGCCGGCTAGGACAGCTTCTTAACTCTTTCTTAACCATTTTTCCTTAATCAGAATCTCAAATTATACTTGTTTATGCAGGTACAATATAAACTTGTAATTTCGAGGATGAGACGAAGTAGCTGAAGTAAGCGTATATTCGTTCTTCCAAACCTAAGCGTTCAATCACGCATTAGTTATAATCAGTAGAAAATATTTTTGCATCCAAAAGAGGTCAAATTGGGATTGTATCTACCTAGAATTCATGTTTGAAAATAGAGAATATTTGTAATAACCACCCATATACTATGCTAACTTATTCAAAATATATTTCTGTAATTAAATCTTCAAAAATTCTCGATTGGATTAACCATACCGTTTTAAATTAAGATTGAAAATAACCAAAATGGTACTTGTCATCTTTAACTATTGAATGAATGAGTAGACATTCTTCTAACTTTGTCTTCCCGTAGCTCCTTAAGTTGGAGGGTTCATGCACTTAATTGTTTTGGCTTGTTATTACCTTAGCCATTGATAGAGATATTCCTTTTCTTGTATCTACTTATATATAAACCCTAGTTACTGATCTCTTCTCCCCTTCTCTCTCCCACTAAATCAACAAACACACATATATATATATAAACCAAGCACATACAAGAAAATTAAGAGGAAAAAGCGCTTATTCTTCCATAAACAAGTAAACGAGGGAACATCACTATGAAAGCAGAAGTAAGAGGCAAGAATCCTCCATTTCTCCTCTTCAAAATCCTAGCCTCTTCACCGACTCACGCAGCTCCATCTCCAGCGCTCTAACGGGATGCCTGAGCAGCCTCGACGGTGCCTGCATCGAGAAGCTCCTTCTCCACTGCGGCAGCGCTCTCGAGAGCAACGACGTCACCTTGGCCCAACAAGTGATGTGGGTCCTCAACAACGTTGCCTCCCCGTGGGCGACCCCAACCAGCGGCTGGCCTCCTACTTCCTCCGAGCCCTCATCTCTAGGGCTTCTAGGGTTTGCCCACCACCATGAGCTTCAAGGCCGCCACCGCCCACCGCCGCCTCATGTCCGTCACAGAGCTAGCCGGCTACGTCGATCTGATCCTGGCACCGCTTCGGCTTCTGCGCCTCTAACAGCGCGATCCTCCAAGCGGTGCGAGGGTTTCGTAGGTTCACATCTTGGATCTAAGCATCACCCACTGCATGCAATGGCCGACCCTCATCGACGCGTTGGGGAAGGGCCCCATAGGCCCCCCGGTGGCGCTACGGATTTCGGTCCCCTCATGGCGGCCCCCGGCCCCGCCCCTGCTCAACGTCTCGATCGAGGAAGTCGGGCAGCGGTTGACCAACTTCGCCAAGTACAGAGATGTACCCTTTGAGTTCGACGTCGTTGAGCTGTGCGCGCAGCAAGAGGAGGAGTCTGACTTCTCCTCTTCCTACGACTTTCTGTTGAGTCAACTTAACACGGCTGGGCTCAAAGTCAACGCTGACGAGGCCCTAGTGGTCAACGTCCAGAACTGGCTGAGGTATATCCCCGATGAGTGCGACGGGATAATAATGTCGTCTCGGGCCTTGTTCCTGGAGTCGATCGGAAGGTTGAATCCATGTCTGGTGACCGTGGTCGACGAGGACTGTGACCTGGGTGGGTTGTCCAGCGGGCTAGCGTCGCGCATCGCGGCGTGTTTCAACTACATGTGGATCCCGTTCGACGCGCTCGAGACGTTCCTGCCCAAGGACAGCCCGCAGAGGATCGAGTACGAGTCCGACATAGGGCGCAAGATCGAGAACATCGTCGGGTTCGAGGGCGCCGGGAGGATCGAGCAGCTAGACTCTGGCGGCAGGCTGTGCCGCCGGATGGCGAGCGCGGGGTTCGTGAGCGTCCCCTTCGGCGAGGAGACGGTGAAGGAGGTGAAGATGCTGCTCGACGAGCATGCGAGTGGTTGGGGAATGAAGAAGGGTGAGGAGGACATGTTGGTGCTCACGTGGAAGGGCCACAACTCGGTATACGCCGCGGCGTGGGTTCCACGCGCCACGGCCACCAACATCGACTGGCGGAATAGCTAGAGATGGAGCTCGCTCGGACTCGTTATTACCACGTTTCATAGGTGGTATTATTATTTAGGGTTGGATAGGTGTACTGGCTGGAATAGATGGAATTAAATCAAACTTAATAATTAATTAACTTGAATTAGACAGATTTATAATTTAGCAAGTGGTCGTGTTTTAATGATCAGAAGGTGCTGATGCGATAGATTTTGACAGGTGCTCACGCATGTAAGAGAATGAATATATAGATCGTTGTATGCTGCTTCTTTTTTCTTAATTGTTGCAGCATTTTAAGGATGCAATAATATGCACATGAGACAAAAAGGAATCGAGCTAGCTAACTTTGGGAGAATAATTTCATTTCCACTTGACAATAATTGTCACATGAAAGTCACAAAAAGAGAATGTCAATCATGTCTTTGCGTGATGGCAAAACCAAATCATAATATGTGCAATGTGTAATTGTTAGTTTAGATCATGTACCGCTGCACTCTATATGTGTGTTCATAATTCCAAGAACACTTGGTATTATGGAATAAAAAATAAAATCATAGAATCATAGAGTAGGTCGATGCCTACCTCGTTAATGGATTTGATGTTGAGAGTCGAGCTTCGATCGTTGTCTTAAGCTTTATCCTTGCAGAACACTTGAAGAACAATGAAGGAGAAGAGAGGTGGGAAGGGAAAGACACAAAATTATATCTAGTGGAGTGATAAAGGGTGTTTAGGCTAATAGATACCTCAATACTAGGTTATGACATCATAAATAATGTTTAAGTACAAAATATGACCTTTGATTAGGGAAAAGTGACATAAAGCAAAAGTTTGACATGTGATGTGATGGTACAATGCTCAATGCGTCATAGTAGATTTGATGAGATCCGACCGTCTCTTCGTCAGTCTGTTAGGCGAAATGTAATTGCCGACGCTCGATATTTTCATCTCGACTTTTAAATCGTAATCATAAATTCTTGTTTCTTTAAATATTTTGATTTCTCATAATTAAAAAATCATCATAGTGGAATCGTCTTAAAGAAATTATGTTCTGTAGAATTAATTTATACGTCGAGATCGATTTTCGGTTTGCACGAAATCAACACGTAATGAGCCGCGGATGCGTGATTCTTTGATTTTCGTCTATTCTCAGAAAATTCCCGAACTCTCAAACTTCCTTCGTCTTGGAAAGTTATGTGAGGAAGATATAATTATTAGGTTAAGGTCTCTTCTCGGTTTGCGTGAAAACATAAAGTCGAGTTTTCTCGACTAGATTAATTCGTGAAAATTTGTGGAGACTTCCGATTTTTAATCGGACAACTTTTGCCACACATAAAATCACGTATAATATTTGTAGGTTTTATTTCTATTTCTCATTTTTCATTGATGGTTCAAGACACTAATTTCCAAATATAATAACATTGGCTTCCTTAACTTTCGGATTCAGAATTCGATTCCGTTTTCATTTCTTGGTTCATTAGTTATAATTATGGAAGAAAAAACCCTAATTAACGTAGATTAATTAGTGTATTTAACTTGGCTTGGTTCATTAGTTTCTGCAACGCTGACATTAATGACCAGGATGGTCATTTATACCTCCGAGCTGCACATGTTCTAGTGCTTTATGCCATGGTGTTTGCATATGATGCTTCGAAGACCTTGGCTCACTGGGTTTGGGCTTTAGTTGATGATTTGGATGCTTTTGGACGATTTCCGTGGGGTGCATACTCATATCAGATTTTGAAGTACTATTCGAAGCATTGCAAATCAACTAGGAAGTACCATTTTACGGACCCACCGGGTGTTATATGTTTGGTTGCTTGAGGTCATACGAGTTGGGCAAGATAGCGGAAAGAATGTTAATACCAACAGATCCGAGATTTAGAAGGTGGACGCCCGTGGTAGACTGATGTTGCTAGATTACGCCCTGTTTGGCGAGAGGTATTAAATATATTAGTTTACTAGTTTATTTATAAATTATATATATCATGTTGTTATATATTTATTATTCGATTCTTGATATGTTTCAATTTATTGCATTATTGTAGGAAAATTATTTTATTGAGATCACGGCCGACGAGACAGAGCTTTTCTCCTCTTACTTGCAATCCGTCTCATACCCTTATCCACTCGGTGTGCACTACGAGGAGCCGAGCAACCCATTGAGAGAAGGATTGCAGTTCACTCGTCGACACGCCCGCCCCGTGATGGAGAGTTATGAGCCGGACGTAGAGGCTCCACCTTCAAGACCCAGTCAGAGGACATCGTCGGCTGAGTTCGTTGAGATTGCGGTTGCTGAGGAGCCGCAAGGCCAATATGTGGTAGCCACGATCCGTTGAGAGACGGATACGGGAAAACGCATAAGGCAAACCAACTTCTTCTTTTCATCGAGCAGTGGTGGTGAGCACCACGGGCGGCGTCTTAGTTCCGTCGATCGTCGTTGGATCTAGGAAACTATTCGGGAGAGTGAAGACAGAGCAGTGCAATGCATCGAGAAGTCTATCGAAGATAAGTGGATTCCTAAGATTAAGAAATGGTTTGAAAGTTTCTTAGAGAAGACTCGATGTGGTTGCACACATAGTACTGAAACGTATACACCCGCACCTCGTGCACCACATCATCCGACGACGACGACGAGAGATGTAGATCAGGAGCAGCAGCCCAGTCGAGATGAAGATCAGGAGCAGCAGCCCAGTCCAGATGTCCATCGAGACAGTGGACATATTGAGCTGGCTGAGCCAGCCCTACATCAGCCCAGTGATACCCCCCCTCCCGGCTACTCTCCCCAGATCCATGGTACCAGTCCTGGAACTACATCTCATCATTACATGCTGGGACTGGACCTATTTAGTGATCTGACGCCTCAGAACGTAGTGAGGCAGACTTTCGAGCCTATGCAGCAACAGTTGGAGCAACAGGTAACTATTAAGTCTCATATTTGGCAGTTTATAATATTTCATTATATTTGTTATGTTTTTCATTTTACAGCGACTCATATGCTTAAATGTTTGTAGTTGGAAGCCCGGAGAAGTGAACGGTCACGGAGACCTTCGGCTGCAATGAGGTCACCATATGTGAATAGCCCGATGCCACGTCCATTATCCGAAGATGTATTGATAAAGTACCAGTGTTTCTTGATGAGAAATAACGCATTGGTGGTTGTTCGGGGTACTGACTGTCAAATCCAGGTTCGATGGTTCGTGTGTATCGAAACGCCAGAGAGGCCTTTTGATGTTCGGGTAAGTACGTTTTTATACAATATGCTTCGTTTTTTTGAAGTACATCTACTTATATTGATATGTATCCCTAAAATAATTTTGCAGATGGTCGATCTATTCATGATGTATTTGAGGACGAGACTCGATGCCGGGATCGACTTATTGGATGGGGTGGATTCTCATAGCACAATCATCCTTGATACTAATTTTTTCGTAAGTATTGTGTCTTTAATATAATAATATATTATCTATGTGTAGTATCTGGAATTAATTAATTTTCAATGTTGAATAGATGTTTCTGCAAAATTCATGGTCCGAGGTACACGCAACGCTTTCGTCCTACATTCAAGACCCGTGTGAGGCACCATTGATCATTACCCCTGAGAGCATTCTTATGGCATGGAAGCCATCAATGCATTGGATTGCAGTTGTCCTCGGCTTTGCCGGTCATAGACCATGGTTACGTGCCACGCAGGTAACCTATTTAATACAATAAGTTGCAAAAATTGAAATTTTCCTTGTTTATTTTCTCTAAATATTAATTTTTATAGATCATCATCCCATGCGTCATCGAGCGGCGTTTCGTGATATGTCGCGTGGATATGCACTCGGGTCATTGCGTGTTGTTTGACTCGCGTATTTGGCGGATGGACGAGGATCAATTGGATGCGAGGATGATGGACTTGGTGTGCCTGAATAGATTATTGCGGCAGTTTCTGATCTTGTCTAGATGGTTCGAGAATAACTCTCACCAAATACCACCATGGAACAATGATGCGATTATACACGAGCCGAACCTTCGGAGGTATTTGACCAGGAAGACGATTTCAGTGATGGTCCATTTGCGTGCATGACTGTAGAACGTCTTATTTCTGGTTCACCGAGCATCGACTGGGGTATGTCTAATGTTGTAGCATATAGACATAAAATAGGTGGAAATATATATGAGTTATGTGAGCCATATAAGAAGTCGAGAGGAAGAGGAAGAGGAAAAGCGTAGACTAGCAGAAAGTAGCATCTACTATGTAATGATTTTTTTTATTTTATCTCATGTAATAGATTCTTAGTTATATTATCTTATCGACAATGGATTAATTTTAATCTGATCTTCAATTTCAATTCAATTCAATTCAATTCAATTCAATTCAATTTGATTAAGTTAAAATAATAATAATGTTAATAATATCTTTACATGAATTGATTTTCATAAAACCGATCGGTTCAATTCAATTTATTTTTAAATTTAGGAAATTTAAATTATTTGAAAATAAAAATTTAAATTCAATTTGAAAATCATAAAACCCATCGAATGAATTGATTTTCATAAACTACATTAATCACTTTCTTGTAGCTCAACACGTTGTGGACACCTTCTTTCGTGTGTCCGAGCTCCCTCAAGACTACATCTTTTTGGTGCTCGAGGATTCACCTTCGGGTAGTATTGCGTCTTCGTCTCCTCTCTCACCCCGATGGAATTCGACTCGATCTTGGACGTCCCACTTGTCGTTGCACACGCAGGCGGCATGACAATCATGTGAGCTATTTCTTCCGGTACAACCCAATCACATAGGTTTGGAAGAGGATTCACCGTGGTGAATACGCTCCACTAAAGTTTCTTTCGTGTAATAGGTCTCCACATAATCTAAGATTGATTCTCCGATTCATCACAAGGCAAGACATAGTTAATAATATAAACGCAAAATTTATTAGATAAAAAAATTGGAAAAAAACATACTCAATTGCGGCGATCGTGATGTGAACATGGCAAGCCATCTAGATCAAATTCATTACATGGGCATGTTTGCTGTTGAAGATTGACCACATAGGTTTTGTCGCCATCGACAATCTTGTGCCTTCGATCTGCAATTCTCCTCCGGGTGTAACGACGACTTTTGCCATTTCGCACTAAGCTTTTGACCGCCACTTCACTCAGTCGTCTTCACCGTTGGGCGGTGCCGTCGTCAATGAACCATCCTCAATAATCAATCGATTGCTTCGATCATCGAGCAAATTGGAAGACGTCTTGCCCACAACAATCGCTTGTTGAATGACTCGGCCGCGTTCGATGTAAGAAAACGTAACGCTTACGGGACACGTGATCGAGCCTACCTATGTGGTCCAACATTAATCAACTCGATGGTGCAGGCTCATGCTTTCGATGTGAGACATAGCCTGCTCATATTCTCGCTGCTGGTATGCATATGCAGCTTTGTGATACATGCTCGCCACATCGCCACCATGATGCTTAATCTTACCAAGCAGATGATAGTAGCATAAGCCGTGGAAAGCATCGGGAAATACAGTACTTACAGCGTTTGCTATGGAGACAAGTGCGTCTGAGACAATCAATAGGGAATTGCTGGCCCCGAACGCTCTACGAACCCGCGAGAGGAACCATTTCCACGATTCATCATTTTCAATAGGCCCAACACCATATGCCAACGGAAAAACTTGCTCATTGGCATCCTTCGTCACGACAAGAAATAAAATACCTTTATTCCGACCTTTTAGGTGAGTTCCATCAACTACGATCACTGGTCTTAGACCAAAGTAGAAATACCTCGTAGATGATGCAAGAGCAACAAATAAGTGTCTGAATCTACCATCAGACCCTACATCTATATCTGTGAATGTTCCTGGATTTGCTTGCTGCAACATGTAGAGATACTTCGGGCAACAATTGAAATGATTCATCTTGGTTACCGTATATCATTTCAATAGCAGTGTTATGTGCTCGTAGTGCGACATCGTAGCTTATACGGATACCAAAATCACGCTGCAGCTCCTCCATAATGGACTTTGGCTTCATTATTTCACCATCGTTTCGTATTTTCCTAGCAAAAAATACGGCCACCACTTTTGCATGTGCCTTAACTGGAGCAACTCGACTCCAATCACGGTGGCATGTATGCTGGGGAGTAAATTTATGGACTCCCCACGCGGTCCCATGACGCGTGGCACGTAATTCAAAAACACAATTGTCTGAACGCTTGCATCGAAATATAACGCGTTTTGTGTCTGAACGCTCGACTGTATATTCTGCCCCTTGCTGCATATGCCAAATTCCAACAGCAAGACATAGATCTTGTTTGCTGTAGTAATACGAATTTTGGCTCAATTCTCCCTCCCTTGTTGACTGCAGATCACGAGCCACAAGTGATGCAGAAGCGTCCAATGGAATAACTGGAACTAACCAATTGGTTAGTTCATTTGCATCGATCCGATGTCATCATCCGGATTGTTCTTTGGGATTTATCAACCATATCGCCTTCCAAATCCGCCTTCTCGACGGATCCAACTGCAAAATCAAGAAACGTAAATTTTATAAGCGTTTTTATCTTCGCCCTCCGCTATGCCTCGATCGGTCTCGATCTCCGAATGTAATCAACCATTTTCATCTCGATTATGTTTCAATAACAGTATTGGTTGGGGTGGCACTACAGCGATGAGGTTCTCCTTGTGTGGCTCCCGAACTCAAGCAAAATTTTGATCTCTATATAAGAATCACCAAACCAATCGACGACGCCAACCTCTTGATTTGTTCGATCGACTCATCAATTTGAGTGACAGTGCACTATTTCCATAGGATGAAGTGTGAGAAAATCGAGCGAAGGAACGTAGGGTTCTTGTTGTGATCCAAACTCATTGTTCGTAATAATGTGAACCACATATACCGTAGGATATGATTCATTTTCGCACAATTGAGCTAATTGATTGTCTCAGACTCAATAGAGATTTTACTAATCGACCATATCGAGACATAGATATATAAAATAATTGAAAATTTGTGCTTAGAAAATTTGGTCGCATCAACAGTGATATTGTATAAGAGGTTTAATATGGACTGATTAGGAATTTGAAGAACGTGCTCAACACCGTCATGGTAGATACACCAATCAAGTATCCTCAGATTTGACATTTATCAATTTCCACCTCCATCTATAACAAATAAAAATGAAGTAAATATAGATTCTTCTAAATAAAAATCCAACGGATATCAAACGTATTTCAAATTACTAAAAATAAAACCTATATATTACCTCAAATTGTGTTGATGCCGAAATGTCTTCACTTGCACTTGCTATCAAATTGTATGTGTGCTTGTGTGTCTTGGTAACGAATTGTATATATGTTGTGTGTTATGTTGATTTTGTTGCTCTTTATAGATTGTAATTCACTCAATTATTGAATCGATGAATTCAAATGTATGAATGATGAGAAGTTCAATAAAAGTGTTCGAGATCAATTCATATCAATTATCGGTGTATGTCGATAGTAGTGGATAGTAGAAGTAATGCGGTAATTTCATTATCAAATAGTACCGATTCACATCAATTGTGGGTGAAACAATTAAAATCACATGGTATCGATTGACATTAATAGTGAACTAGTACCAATTTTCATCAATCAATACTACTTCATGTGAATAAAGTCGCAATAAAGTCAGAATTATAAAAATAAATCATATTTCAAATCATATATTAGTAAAATTTTACATAAAATCCCAATAATATAAATTTAATAATTAAATAGATTGAAATATGTTCATAACTTAAAAATCGTACCGACTGGTTGATATATAAAAAAGCGATCGGTATTATAATTATAAAATAATTTAATTTTACTAAAATTTAAAAATAAATTGGAATTGATTTAATTGAGATTTAAATATGTTCGACCAGTCCAAAAACCGATCGAACATATATTTAATTGAGATTTAAATAAAAAACATATTTTATAATACAAAATAATTTAAGTTTCCTAAAATTTAAAAATAAATTGGAATTGATTTTTCGATCGGTTTTTTCATATTCTACGGTCGGTTTTTTCATGATTTTTCATAAAATCGATGAAAAATCAATTCCTACTTCATAAAATCGATCGGTTTTCTCGATTTTCAAATTGAATTTAAATTTTATTTTCAAATAATTTAAATTCCTAAATTTAAAAATAAATTGAATTGATTTTCATAAAACGATGTTTTTCATAAAACCGATCGGTTTTATGAAAAATCAATTCATTCGATCGGTTTTATGATTTTCAAATTGACTTTAAATTTTTATTTTCAAATAATTTAAATTTCCTAAATTTAAAAATAAATTGAATTGATTTTCATAAAACCGATCGTTTTTTTATAAAACTGATCGGTTTTATGATTTTCAAATTGAATTTAAATTTTTATTTTCAAATAATTTAAATTTCCTAAATTTAAAAATAAATTGAATTGATTTTCATAAAACCGATCGGTTTTTTATAAAACCGATCGGTTTTATGATTTTCAAATTGAATTTAAATTTTTATTTTCAAATAATTTAAATTTCCTAAATTTAAAAATAAATTGAATTGATTTTTCATAAAACCGCAAAAACCGATCGGTTTTATGATTTTCAAATTGAATTTAAATTTTTATTTTCAAATAATTTAAATTTCCTAAATTTAAAAATAAATTGAATTGATTTTTCATAAAACCGATCGGTTTTATGAAAAATCAATTGATTCTTCATAAAACCGATCGGTTTTTTATAAAACCGATCGGTTTTATGATTTTCAAATTGAATTTAAATTTAAATTTTCAAATAATTTAATTTTCCTAAATTTAAATATAAATTCGAATTGAATTTTCATAAAACGATAGGTTTTTTCATAAAACCGATCGAAAAATCAATTTCATAAAACCGATTTTCAATAAAAACCGATCGACAAAATTTAAATTTTTGATTTAACCCTTAAATTAATTCATTTTCCATTTTCAAATAATTTAATTTTCCTAAATTTAAAAAAAATTAAAAAACAGTCGACTTAATTGATTAACCGGTCGAATTTTGTATAAACCGGTCGAGGTAAGTTTTAAATTTTAATGAATATCTCCAAAAATAAAATAAAAATACAACTATCAATTCACACTAAAATAAGAAAAAAAACAGACTGAAGAACCCAGACTGAAAAAAACAGACTGAAATGTTGAAATCGAAGAAAAAAGCTGAATTCTTACTGAAATTGAAGAACCACACTGAAATCTAAGAGATTCACAGTGAAAAGTAAGAAAACAAACGAAAAAGTAAGGGTAAAGTAGACCTTTAACTAATAAATGGGTATTTGCTGCATGTTTTTATGAGTTTGGATATATACTACATATATGTTATCAGTTTGGTCATTTATTCCTATTTACACTTGTTTTATTTAACTAGCCAGTTGCACTATATTCAATATGATAAATCTTTTCTTTAAAAGGTCAGATAAGTATTATTAATAAACAATATGATAAATCTTAAACGAATCCTAGCATTACCAAGTTGTCTGCTGATTTTTCATGTATTTATAACAATTATCTAATATTTATTATTGCATATAGGGATGTCAATTGATGGATTTTATCTGGATCAGAACTAATAAATAAGTAATGATTCTGGTTCTGAAACAGATTAATTAGCTACTGAATCCGGACCGAACTCAGACCATCAATTATGGGTCTTAAACGATCCGGATCTGTAACCAGAACCGGATCAAAACCAAAACTAGAACCAAAATCGTTGCTTTATAATTTAATGTGTTATGGGTGATTTCAGATCTATATGGATAAAATTAATTTATTGATAAACTTACTTAAATTTAGACTTGTTAATAGACGGATTTTACTCGGACCAAAATCAAAATAAATATTGGTTCTGATTCTAGAATCAGAACCGGATTCGGACCATCAAACTATGGATCTAAACGGTTCGAATCTGGAACCAAAACTAGAACCGTTATTTTTAAAATTTAATGAATTTTGAGTAATTACGAATCGATCTGAGTAAAACCTACACATTAACATCCCTAATTGCATATAGGCCTAAATGCAAGAATAAGAACTAAACAAAGCTTGAAATACAACGCCATTCACATTGATGGAACTATTAAAATTAATGGGAAGTAAACATGATGTTCTAATTCATTGCCTCCCAGTTGATTAAAACGGTTATATAAGCCATTGATGAAAATTACAAAAAATAATGATCACTAACTATACTAAAAAAGCATAAACGAATTTAAATAAAGATATTAACCACCACTGATTGATTGAACTGAAGTCAAAACGTGTAACAAGTAGGTATTTTCTTACAACTAATAATAAAAGCCTCTTCATTCTATATAGAAAATCAAGAAACCTGACAAAAATTTAATAAAACAATCATAAGAAGAGAGAGAGAGTGTGTGAAACTGTATCTGCCAAGGCCATATTTGCAACTTGATAATCGAACTTCTACAGAAGGTCAGCTGTAGCATATGCTGCCCTAAGTCCCCAGAGGAGTTTTCAATGTAACTCAAATAGCCCAAATGCAGGGAAAAATTAAACATCAACACTGGCCATGTCTTCACTTTCAGTTTCTTTTCGATGACTTTCATCACTTTCTGCTACTTACCCTTGCTTGCAATCGGAAAGAAGCCATCTTTGCAGTGCTTTACCAGAGCAGAAAGTTAAACAGAAATCGAGACAAAGGATGTGATGTGCTTGAATCCACAAAGAATAGGTACTGAAGTTATCTCTCACTCAAATTGACGTATAATTGGGGAAGAGTAGCATTAAGTTATCAAGGGTTTCAGGCAAAAATTTCCTTGCGAACAAATAGCACGGACGTGGATTCCCATTCCACAGGCATGGCGTAATCTGGACTTGCTTCTGCAGTGTATAAGAATAATTTCATCAAAATACTGAACATAACCTTAGCCAAGTACAGTAGGAAACGAAACTAACCCTTTCGTCACTTGTAACATGCACACTGTCTGAAATAGACTGCAACAGAAGTTAGAAATGAAGAGCATCAGTGCGTGGTATTTGACATATTTCAGCACAAAATAAAGTAGCCAACAATGCTAGCTGTTTCCTATGAGTAGTGCAGTGGAAGGCCGAGGCACCTAACCTAATTAATCGTGGTTGTAACAGAAGACTTTTAACTATATTTTCATAAAATACATTATTACCATAACCAGACTACAATCTGAATGCTACAGCCAAGACAAAAATACCTAAAGAACGCTAGAGCAAAAAGCTGGAAACAAGTGAAAGTGGATCATGGACATCAAGATGAATACTTAAATGGAATAGGAGTAAAATCTGAAAATAACATGACATACTGTGATATTTCTCATTAGGTCATACGTCACATCCAGTGCCCTGTACGACTTTGGGTGCCACTTTCCTTCAGACCAGTCAACATGTGTTACTGACCAGTTCGCTACTCCAACTGGATCAAGCATCTGAAATGAGGCAGGAACTAGCTCAAACACAAAAGGTAGAAGTAAAAGCATAGGATAGATAATATGGAAGACATTTTAATAACCACAGAGAGCACAATGGTTCTCACATAGAAAAAAGTGGGCAAATAGTGCTCATCAGAGTAGCAGTTGCGTCCCTTTTCCATGCCTGGCTGTTCAATCAAAGAAACGAATGTCAAAAGCCATTCAATCAGTTGAAAGCAACTAGTAGTAATTAATGAAAGTGGCAAGCAGCAAATAAATAGGGTAGTTTATCCATAAAATGTCATAACTGAAGCAAGAGCATTAAAATCCTGAACCGAACCAAAGGCCATTTTGCAACCATCTATCTCAGTTTAGTAAAATTCAAATGAAAGTAGCAGGTATTTTACACAAGTGAGAAAACCGCAAGCAAGATATCATGGGTTCTTTAAATGCCACAAAATTTAACTAGGGGAATACTTTCTTCATTCTTGAATTCACTCATATTAACAAAAATTCAGTTTATAGCACAAATATTAGTTTCACCAAGGAATTTCAGATTCTGTCCATTTTGAGCACAGTTGCAGCTTGTCTAAGCCATTTATATCAGGAAATATATATCTAAACTTGTTCATCAATATCGACGATGAAAACATATATTGATCAAAACTTCAACATAAACAAAGTATTAACTCTGTTACCCTGCAATAGTCCCTGAACTTGGAATAGTATAGATTATCAGCCATGACTATAACAGCATGTTGCCGCTTCATTGTGAACCACTGCGTTGTTCAAAACGAAAAATATATCACATATAGGCAAATCGTGGATGTGACAAAGCAAGATCTCAAAAGATAAACATGAGGCTGGATTATGTAAATGGAACAGGGGAAATTAATTATCTACAGTCAGTTATTGATTCAATAAATTGATCGTGAACATTAAACATGATTCACAAGGTTAAAGTTATTAGTCCTATTTAGCCAGGAAACCAGATTTTGTATTTATTAGGACAGTCCTGTATATTCAAAATAGAAATTCACCTGAGCACCCTTACGAAAGTCTTTCTTCTCAACTTCAGGTAACATATTTTCACTGTATCTACCACTTCCATGTGGACCAGGATCCTCGAAGCTGCACAAAAAAGAGTTAGTCCTTCCTCTCATCTTTACCTTCAATCAATGGTGTCATTAATCACAAGAATGCCAGCTAGACTATGTTCAATTATAAACTCTAGTCAAGTTTTACAGTTTAATCAATAAGGATTACTATTAAAAAATACCCCCGAAGTTGATAAAAACAGCAACCTTCAAATTTTTACCGATATTGAACAAATGAACTGAATCATCAGGATTTTTTTTACCAAATAGTAATGTTCGAGTAAATTAATGAAAATACTATTTTCACAGAAAATTATAAAATATCTTGTTAGAAATTCACTTTAGATTATGAGTTCATATCCTAGAGTTGGTATAAGTACCAATAGGACCCACCAACGGTTGATGAGAGTATATTCACCTTCCAAAGTTTTGACATCATAAAATATAATGTAATTCCAGAGATTTTATGGTCTGCCTGCTAAGCAAAACTTGTGAGAATGCTTTTGCAATTAAAATGTTTCTGAGGGTAATTTTAGAAACCTTATAAACTCTATCTTATATAGAGACAATGCCAATACTGAGAAGGGACGTCAGGGGCTTTCCAACTACCTCAAACCCGTGTTGATAATAATCATCAATCACTTGCTTCATTTCCATCTCAACAATATTTGGTATGTGTATATTCTTTTTAATGCATATCAATCTCACATTTACTTTGAGATATGTATTTTACATACATATGCTAGAAATATTAAAGCAGAACATCTGATAAATTTGTTGAGCTCTAGCCCCCTAACACATGATATTTAGATCAACCATGTAATAAACTAATAAACCCACTAGAAAAGTTGGCCCATTAAAGAGACTAGCACAAAAACAGATGGTGGAAGAACCCAAAGTAGTGAACTTACCAATCTACAAAGCTCACATTTGTGTACATGAGATAGTTGTACACAAAATCAAAATCACGTGGTATGCAGCTGCATTTAAGGAAAATGCTTAATCAGTAAATGAATTGTGCAAGTATCCTGAATAAGACAAACAACTAAAAATTTCACAAAGCTATTCTGTGGCAACCTGTCCGAAAGCAGTACAAAATGTTGATTTCCAGGATCATTCAGTGCATGTCCTAAAAGCCTCCTTTCTGCATCAACCATTGAAATTTTTCCCCATACTACCTACAAAAGCAAGGCACAATAAGACATTCTATAATGATATCCTAATATCTGCAAGGGTTTTCAATATTTATTTTGACCTGAAGATTTAAGATGACAGTTTAGCAAATATTAATTTAGTTAGTACAGGAAAATAAATCTTTTAGATCTACGAATTTTACAAAGTGCAACAAATTCCTTTAAGAAAGCAAAAAATAATAATTAGGTAGAAATAGTTTTAATTGGTTCACATAATCACTGAGAGACTGATAATGATTTCTCATGCCCCGATGTGTGTGCATAGTTATTTTGTCCAGCACAAATTTTTTACAAAATATAAGTCATATTTTTGTTATTAACCCAACTAATATGAACATGAACAACAGAGATACGAGAAACACACCGAGCTGCTACGAATTTCCCGGTTGATAAAGTAACGGCTAAAATGTACAGGTTTATCCTTGGATGCATGTACATACACAGAGAATCTACCTTCATGACCCTGCAAGATAAGGCAAAACTTTATTAACATATTTAATTCAAGCTGACTGAAACTTGCTGTCACTGAGAAGTGAGAAATACAAAGTAAAGCAGTACAATTTGCCGAATGTATTGGAGAATGTTCTTTCGTGCCATTCACCTAAAAAGATAAACTGATATTGCCACAATTCTCTTTAAGCTAAGATCTTGTGAGCTCTTTAACCCATTCACATAAGCTGAAGCTTCTTTGCTACGTCTAACAAGGTCATTTGTGCCCCAACCTAATTAAACAGGTGTTATTTCTTTTCAGGTCTAACCTCTTAGGCCATCTAAACAGGTGCTTATTTCTTTTATGGTATAATCTCTTAGGCAGTCACTACCCATGCCAACTCCTTGTAATTACAGAGAAAATACCAACATCCTTCCCACCCTTCACCTAGAAAAGACAACTATTCTTGCTAATATTTGTTTAGACCTTCATAAGAAAAAGACAACTATTATTGCAAATATTTGGTTTAGACAAAGACCATGTGAGCTTTTTCAACCAGTTCAAAATATGCTGAAGCTTCCTTTCAGGTCTAACCTGTAAGGCAGTCCTTACCCATGACAATTCCTTGTGAAGTTGTGATTACAGTGAAAATGCCAAATTGGAAACAGCAACTTCAGAGTTGGACCACCAATTGAAATGACATAGCAACTAAATGAAAATTTAACGAAAAAACTTATTCATAAAAGTTAAAAGTGCTTCAACAAAGCATGACTATGGACATGGTGACTGATTCATAAGACAAAAGGTATAAACCAGAATCTCCGGACTAGTCAGTCATGTATGCATTTGCCTCAGCAATTGTTTTCTTCTTACCAAAATATGTACCATCACGCTATGAAGAAATAAGATGCACCTTTTTATGCATCTTCATCATACAAAAAGATTATTAAGGTTATACGTCAATTATCAGTTTACGCCGATGGAAAGAGCACCCCCCCCAAGCCATAAAAGATCAAGCAGCCATGGCACCCAACCCCAAGGTTTCCAGAGATAACCAAAAGATAAACTCGTGTACAAACCATAATATTCTAAGTGCTCTAGCCACAGAACATCTCTACAAGTGGCACTGAGACCACAGCAAGAGTTCAACATGTCAATAGTGCAAGCAGTGAATTATCATTGCTGAAATTCAATATTGCCATTTCAGTATAAAACATTAATTAGGTACCTGGAAGAATTTATCCCACAGCTTCTCAAATGGCAATGCACCTGGTGTGAGAAACAGGAAAGCAATTTTTGGAGTTGTTTGTATAGCAGGAGGCATATTCAATACATCTCTAATCACGACACGAACAGCTATTTCCTCATCGGTTAGTTCTCTAGCAGGCGAAGGTGGAAGCCAGCTGGGCATTCCCTTACAACCCCGAGATGAGAAAACATAGCATGCTGCTGAATTTTGAGGTGGATAGATATATGCACAAACCAGGAATAAGCTAACTAATGACACCAACACGATAATCCATGTTGGCTTTCTTAATGGCCCACGCTGGCGAGGCACTGGCATTATTTGCATGTCTTTCATGCCAAGCCGCCATACCTGAGTTGACTTCATCTAACAATTATGCATCACAGGTCCACTCCTACAAACAGTTTGTGTATTCCTTCACCTCTCCTCAAAGTGCAAAATGAACAGGAGTAACCTTGTCCTATCTGCCTAAAGCAGGCTGGGAACAATGGATCCGCTAAAAATTAGAAGCGGCAGAGAAGACACATGAACAAATCATTTGTGCAGCTGCATAGAGATCAAGAATTACAATAACTTGAAGGTAAGTTTAAAGTGTAAATTTTCTAGTGAAATTCTATACGTGGAAATGCTAACTAATAGTCAACGAAAATTTAGCAAAAGGTCTACCAAATCTTCCGATCATTTTAGTTGTAGATAGCACCGAGAAATGCTTACTTTACAAATGAAGCAAATCCTTAGCAGTCAAATATGTACCCCAACTCAAGATCATGAATGGGGAAAAGAATCTTATTATACAGTTCAAGTCACCCAAGAGTATAATTCATAACAGAATAATCCTCCTGAGTAGATTTGGAGCATACGCAAAGGGTAAAGTTTTCACGAGTAGAAAAATAGCTCAGCAATGAAAAGAAAGAGATCGAAGACGAGGGCGATAAAGGAAAATCAATCAGTACTTCACATCAGTACCCAGACATTAGATCCCAGCGTCAAAAAAACAGCGGTTGAGTAAATAATATAAAGTATAGGATGATATCTGGTCAGATTCAACTTTCCAAAGCCGCCCCAAGACCAAATTTTATTGCCAGAATAAGGGGGGAAAGGAGAATTTTGCAACCAAAAGGTGAACACGTTACACAAGCCTAATTTTTTCGGTCAAAATCAAGAAACCCCAAACATCAAAAAATTACTAATTCAATCCCACTTCCCACCGACAAGCGCACGCAAACTCATCGGATATCAAAATATCATTGAAAAAGGAAGCATTTATAAGCACGGGTAAAGTCAAGCAACGTATCCACATCCCACATTAAATGAACCCCTTCGTCTCCACTCCCATTCCACAAAATGGCAACACAAAAAAATCCCAAAAATACATCATTAACAAAAATCAGTCAGATAACTAGGAATACTTTCGAAGACAATCTTCATTCCGGGCATATACCTGATTCAAAGACGCAGAGGGGAGCTCAAAAAGGGAGATCGGAGTAGAGATGGAAGCCGGAAGATCTGTATGTATGTATACGTATATATAAATTATAGTATAGTGTCTGTGGATCTAGGGCACGTTGAATAATTGAGCCAATCAGAGCGACTGTGCGTATGCTGAGACAATGAATATATATATGATTATATTCATATAAATAGGAAGAATACAGATTGGTGCATATATATTATATATGATGTATGTGTGTGGATTTTGCAGACGGATTTGGAGGATTCGGAATTCTGGTGTGTGTAGTGTGTGTGAGCCTTTTTTATAGGGAGAGAGGAGAGTTGAACGTTATTTGGCTCCGTCCACGCACAAAATCCATTACAGCCGGCTACGTTTACAAAATCATACTACAAATTTTGGATTGAATTTTCTTTTTTCTTTTTTAAATAATAATTTTTGGAGCAAATGGGGGTGGAAGACCACGCGCGGGAAGAAATGGCAGAGGGAATTGTTGTTAGTTCTTTTTTTTGTTAACCTCCCATTTTATTTTTTATTCGTTATTTATTTTAATTTTGATATATTTCATTTAATTTAACTCTTTTCCGGATTTCACATTGGGATGTTAATTTAGCCCAAAATCAATGAGTTGATCCTAATAGATTGATAATAAATAAAATGATTATGATCGAAATTTCTTGCCCGAATAACATTTAGTCAATTCGCAATTAGCTCGAGCCCAATATGATTAGTCTAAAAATTGATGGAAGTGGACTGTTTAATCGAATTTTTTCATATTACTTAATTTTCAAACTTTATTACTTTGCTTCTATTTGATAATAATGTTTTGATTCAAATGTTTGTTGAATGCATTTTGCTTTTCAATCAGGAGGTTATACTTATCTGTCTTTTTAATCCAACACTCAAATGTAAATTTTTTTATATGAAAATTAAAATAAGATAATCATTTATAGAAAATGTATGTCCAATCGTTATCTCTCACAAAGTTAACTTATTAGTTAGGGTTATTGACGCCTAAATAACAAACTTTTGGGGGTACCACAAACTTTGAAAGTTGTGAATAATTATATAAACTTAAACATTGTTGTAATTTTTCCACAATTTAAGTTTCATCCAAATTAAATCTGACAATACAATTTGGTGGTATAATTTGAGTGAGATGGCATCAATGTGACAAAGACTCAATCAAAACGACGCTATTTTGCAAATAAAATAGCTCTAAAATGGGAGAGTTGGTGACAAGGGTTCTTTAATTTTAAAATGTTTTTTTAATATATTTCATTAACAAAACTAAATCATTTTGATTGGAGTGGTGCTACATAGATATCTTCTCACACAAGTTAAGCCATCAAATTATCATGGCATATTTAATTTTGGCAAACTCCGAAACGACGAACAGGGATGCTCTATAGATCCTCGAGATGTTCCACGACCAAGGGTGGAAACACTTTCTCAACTACCAGTATTCTCTGTACATGAACGAGCAATATATGGAGTTTTGTTCCTCCATGACTTACAATAAAGAATCCAACGCCGTTCATGTCACCGAGTAGACAGAGACCTCTACGGAGTACAACTTGATTAATATCGATGTGGTATCAGTCGTTCACTGTCTTTTTTCCTTCCCCGTGTCGACGACCTTCTCCACACAGACTTGGATGTTGGATTTGTATACTGAAAGCAGTTTTGGTTGAGCTTGTATACAATGTTTCCTGTTACCACTATTACAATCTCCTATCTGAATTGATTACTTGATTGCATATATCTGTGTCCACTTATCTCATATATAAGTTAGATCATACAGTGTGTAGAAGATCACGAAGTCCGTATGATTGGTCGAGCTTAATGAGATATAAAAGTTTCACACCGAGACAACTTGAGGACGAGTTGTCGGTATAGTCATGCGGTATAGATAAGAAGTGACTTGACTTGGTTGCTTGTCTATCTTTGATGCGTCTCGATGTATTGAAGGATCACGGTGAGATGAGTTCTTCTGTCTCGACCGTCGTGAAGAACCAAGATCTCGGTGACTTACGATGATCTAAACCTCGATAAGGTATTAGGTGAGTATGAGTTCTTGACCATCACTTTGACTTGTTATGGGTGAGGTTATATGTTCTAACCCAATATTCTCCGCCTCTTGGGTGGTGGCAATGCTCAGTATGTCATGCTAGTTATCTCATACGAGTCACCGTATCCGTTTAGGATGATGGCGTCCCTTAAGGAGCTCAAAGGTTTATTGTACTAAACCCCGCAGTTGAGTTAGCTCAAGTACAATAATAAGGTTGAGTGGTACTACTTAAGAATTAAAGATATTAATTATTTTAAGCAATGTAATACTTTAAATAATTAATGGACGTGCGATATCTTAAATACGGGATTCGTAATGTCTAAGTCAAGTCTGACTCACCTTCTGGTAATAAAGGGTAAGTCAAGATTTATTCTCTAGTGGCATGAATGAATGTTTATAAATTAATTTATGTTCAATGAACATAAGATAATTAATTTATTTGAGGCTCATCTTTATTCCTTGCATTTGATCCCTGGGCTGGCCCATCCAGGCCCGTAGCACACAGAAATCGGCGCCTATTCCCCTCTCTATGGATATGATTTGATTCTCTTTATCCATAAGGATATTATTATATTTATGGGATATGCATGGATCCTTTCCTTGTGGGATTATGGTAATGCATTATAAATATAAGGTAAGAGATAAGATCAAGGCTAATCCTCAATCCATAATTATCGAAAATTGCCATAGCTTATTGGTGAGATATTTTCGAAAATTTGAAGAGAGAAAGAGGTGTTTTTCTGTAGCATTCTCCATAGCTTATCCTCACTCGATATTGGAGATTGGGCAACCGGGATACAGTCCAGAAGATCAAAGCACGAGTCTCGATCCGTTCATCCCGATCCACCTCGACAAATTCAAAGGTAAACATGAGAAAACCCCTACGTGTTGCAATTAATTATATAGGTGCATGCTAGGTATATAATCAATGTATGGTGAATTAAACATCCAAGATAGATCCTGGGAGAGGTCAAAACCGCTTTCCTACAATTGGTATCGAGCACGGGATCGATATCTTGGCTCTGCTGGATTAATTCACGTTTGATTATTACGTGCGCAATATATTAATTGTTGGATCCGCTGCTCATCGTGGCTCGCTTTATTTTTGTCGGATTTGTTTTCACCACGAAAATCCGTGGTTAGATTAGATTTTTCCTTGTAAATCTTATCCGTAAAGAAGAACGAAGACGAAAGAACGAAGAACGAGACGACGGAGTTCATCGGCAGAGATCGCGTGCGCGCGGGCGACGGCGTTTGGCGTGCACGGCGCCATGCGACACGCGCGCGACAACAGGGCGGGGCGACGCGGGCGGTATGGCTCGGCGGCCGGGCGCGGGGCGCTCGCGCGAGGCCTCGGCATCCTCGGCGCCGAGGATCTGCGCTTCGTCGCGGTCACGGCCGCCATCGCGTTCGCTAGCGACACGCACAACCCGTCTTAATGGCGACGGGCGCACGTTTGTCGCGCGAGATCCCGGCGCTGCGCGCAGTGGCGACGCACGCGTTTGTCGCACGAGATCCCCGACGCCGCGCGGAAGGCTCGCGATCGCGAGGTCGATCGCGGCAGCGCGCAGCGCAGGCGCGCACGAAGCGCGAGCATGGCGCACGCAGCGTGCTCGACGGGTCGCGGTCGTCTTCGCGACCGCGAGGTAGCCATGCGAGGAGCACGCGAGGCGCCGCGCGAGAGCGTGGCAGCAGCAGCAGCATGTGCGCTGCTGCCCCCCATTTGGGCCAACCCGGTCGCCCGTTTTCACCCGAACCGATTTTCCGCGAATCCGGTTTGATCGAATCCGGTCCGTGCACGCGAGGCCCATTTTTCAATGTTTATGAAGATGCATGCTTGCAATTCTATGTAATAGATTAGGCGAAAGTGCGGAGTTCCACGAGTGGGCCACGATGAACGTTTTATTTTATTTTTAATCGTTCATTGCATGTCGTGGATGTTTAAATTATGCGAAGCATGCTATGTATGTTTAAATTACGTGAGACAAACATATTATATGTTTCCGTGATTGGATCGCATAGTAAGCATGCTAGGTTTATTATTTTTCAAGTATATTTTAGAATTTCTGCGAGCATGTTTTACATGTTGAGTTCTATAGAAAAGCATGCTAGGATTACGTGATCTGCATGGACAAACCTTTTGAACAAAAAGACTAAGCAAGTAACCCGATATATTAATTTTAAAATTAAAATGTCAAGACCTCCACTTTTGATCTCTAAACAAAGTGAGACGATGCGTGAGTAAACGCCCACACGCGTGGCTTGCTTGCATCGCTTATCATAAGTTTGTTAGATGAGATTTCTAAATAAAACTTTTAAATCTATTGAGAAGTGGGAGTTTCATGTAAACGCCCACACGCGGGCTTGCATGTGCGATTTTCATAAGTTCTCTGAGATAGTTTTAAAATGAGATAACAAAGGAATTTGGATTGGAAGCGGTATGGTCTTAGTGAGTATGCCAATTCTAAGAATTCATTTTCTGCTGTTAAAATTGTGGTCATTGCTTAGACATCACATCAAGTACAACTTCCCACGAAGTCCCTTCTTGTGATAGTGATGTGGTCAGTAAGGTCCAATCGTTAATTTCATTTGTCATAAGGATAAGTTGACATGGATTGAAATTAAACGACTAAAGGTATATTTTAGTCCAGTCGGGGGTTCATGTGTGGCGCCCACACGCGTGGCTTGCATGTGGAATTCCTTGGGTGATTGGAGGTTTTAATTAATATTGTTTTATCAAAGGTTACAATATTATTGTTACGAATTATGTGCGATCGTATGCTTATGTGTTTACATTATCTTTTCGGATATGTCTCTTACACCGATTATCAATATGCTCGCACAAAACCCTTATCCGGTCCGAATTTTATCGAGTGGAAGCGAAACATGGAATATGTTCTTATCGTGAAGAACACATGTTTGTTCTCACACTCCTAAACCCGATGCCCTTATCGACGATCGACTAATGAGCGCGAGAGTCAAGCGACTTTGGCATAAGTCGAACAATATGGCAAATGCTATATGATGACTACTATGTCCAAAGGCTTGCACCGCAAAGATCGATCGATGGTAGACGCGATCAAATATGGTCAAGTCTCGAGAGTAAGTTTGGGCAATCGGATCGACGATCGCTTCCACACAATGAGAGAAATCTTGGCGTGTAAGATGGAAGAAGGAAGTTCGGTCCATGAACATGTCTCCCACACGACTCATCTCATGGATAGTCTTGATCGGTTGGGAGGAGGTATTGACGGCGGCCAAGGTCGATATCATCCTCAACACACCGCCCAAGACTTTGAGAATTTCAGTGAATGCGATCATGAGCAAGACCGAGTATACACTTAGTCGGTTGCTTAATGATCTCGTGGTCATGAAGGAGTTATGGGCAAAGGAGCACATGCCCTTGCTAGCACATCTAGGGGCCCAAATTTTTCGTTGCAAAATGGAAAAGAAAAGGGCACCAAAGGTGGCGAGGCGAGGAAATAGTGGGAGAATGGGGCAAGAACATGATCGCCACGGAGGCTTAAAGAAGCGAAAGAGAGGCGAAGTGCTTCACGTGCGGCAAGACCGGGCATTGGAAGGCCAAGTGCCCTATGCTCGAGGCTCAAGTGCGTCATTTGCTTTAGTAACGAAACATGTTTAGCGACTTGTTCTACCCATTCATGGGTAGTGAACCGGTGCGATCGATCATGTTTGTTACACTTGCATGGGTTCCTGCGACAAGGGAGTCAGATGACGGCGAGATAACAATCTCCATGGGCAACGCGCAAAGTCGAGGCCGTTGTAGTCGGAGATGTTACTTTATGTTTTGATAGAACAGTTTTAGTATGAAAGATGTTTTATATGTGCCGGATTTTCGGCGGAACCTTGTTTCTGTTTCGAAATTGTTTATTCATGGATAATCTGTTATTTTTAATAGTGGTGTTTCTATCATAAGAAATGACGAAGTTATCTGTGTTGGCACATTATATAATTCGCTTTATACTATTTCTGCAAAACATAATACCTATAACTATGTTGCATCATCTACAAACCTTAAAAAGAGAAAGTTTTCTTCGCAAGATGACACCACATTTCTCTGGCATCTTAGATTAGGTCACATCAATCTAAATAGGATCCAAAGACTGGCTAAGAATAGAGCGTTGTCCGTACCCAGTCTGCGAATCCTGTATAGAAGGAAAGATGTCGACCAGACCCTTCAAAGCGAAGGGTTATAGAGCCAAAGAAGTGTTGGAGCTAGTCCATTCTGACTTGTGTGGACCGATGTCCACACAAGCTCGTGGAGGGTACGAGTATTTTGTCACTTTCATTGACGATTACTCAAGGTACGAATATGTATACCTGCTTCACCGCAAGTCTGAATGCTTCGAGAAATTCAAAGAGTTTAAGGCGGAAGTGGAGATGAAGCTTGGTAAAAGTATCAAGTCACTGTGGTCTGATCGCGGTGGTGAATACCTCAGTAACGAGTTTATGGACTATTTGGTGCAGTGTGGGATTACCTACCAGCTCACTACACCGGCACACCACAATAAAATGGTGTGTCAGAGCGAAGAAATAGGACTCTTTTAGAAATGAACGATCAATGATGAATTATGCAACATTGCCTATTTCGTTCTGGGGGTATGCCTTAGAAACGGCATACTTGCTAAATCTAGTACCATCCAAGTCACCGAAAAGACCCTTTCGATTTGTGGTTTGGCAAGACTGGTTTAAGCCACATAAGGATATGGGCGATCCAAGACATGTGTCTTGAACAAGAAGGCGACAAGTTGGAGGCTAGATCCGACGCAAGGCTGCTTATCGGCTATCCTAGAGGGACGAAGGTGGTTTATTCTATAGTCCTAGGATCGAAGGTCATTATTAACACTAATGCCCGATTCTTAGAAGAGGATTATATGACAAACCATAAATCCAAAGTTGAAATCATTCTTCAAGAATTAGAAGATGATCGTGTTCCACCACCGATTAAGCCAAAGGTACGAGATGTCGTGTCTAGTGGGAGGATCGACACGGATACTTCAAGAAATTGAAGTGGGTCGAGTTCCACCGGAGATACCGGCCATCTGAGTGGCTCCTATCCAAAGAAGTTGTGCAAGATAGAGAACCACAGTCGCACCCACCGCTTGCCATTGTGCCGTGGCGCCGTCAGAGTGGGAGGTTGTTCGTCAACCCGAGCGATTTATGTTCGTGGGTGAATCTTGATTTAGTCTTAAAAAGCGAGCAGCAATCGACGCATGGACGCACAACGAGGCGATACAAGACATTGATGCAAAATCATGGCACACCGCTATGGACTTAGAAATTGAGTCCATAACGACTATGGATGTATACGAAAGACACCTCTACCGGATGGCGAGGAAGCCATAGGTAGTAAGTGGGTATACAAGAGGAAGAGATTCGAGATGAAGAGGTTTCGCTTTTAAAGCCGTGCTTGTGCGAAAGGGTACACTCAGATTGAGGGCATCGATTTCGATGAGACCTTTCACCTGTAGCAATGCTCAAGTCCATCGTAATTCTTCCGCCATAGCAGCCACTGAACCTTGAGGTTTGGCAAATGGATGTGAAAACCGCTTTTCTAAACGGTTACCTTGAGGAAGGTAGAGACATCTATATGCAAGAACCAAGGTTATGTGGTGAAGGGTGAAGAGCATCTAGTATGGAAGCTTAAGAAGTCCATTTATGGGCTTAAGCAAGCCTCACGATCCCGAACTTACGCTTTGACGAGGTGGTAAAGTCCTATGGATTTACCCAGTTGCCTAGCGAGAGTTGTGTGTATCGCTTAGATGTCAACGGTGATGTGGTATTTCTTGCACTTTATGTAGATGACATTCCTCTAGTTGGCAACAATGTGAAGTTGTTATCGATCGTAAAGAGTTGGTTATCCGATCGCCTTCAAATGAAAGACTTGGATTATGCTGATGGCACCCACTTAGAAAGGAAACTTTTGTATAAGTGGGAGAAGCAAAGTGATGGTTTTATTTGTAATAGCTAGTAGAGAGATACATTGTATACTAAAAGTTTGCTTTAGTATAAGTGGGAGATTGTTGGATTTGTATACTGAAAGCAGTTTTGGTTGAGCTTGTATACAATGTTTCCTGTTACCACTATTACAATCTCCTATCTGAATTGATTACTTGATTGCATATATCTGTGTTCCCTTATCTCATATATAAGTTAGATCATACAGTGTGTAGAAGATCACAGAAGTCTGTATGATTGGTCAAGCTTAATGAGATATAAAAAGTTTCACAGCTCTATGTGTCTATGAGATATAAAAATCACCACGGCCAAAAATTGTGAAACATGTACCAAATCAAAGCTCTATGTGTCTATTTTACACGTGTGCTGGTTTTAGTGAAAAACTCATCATGGTTTGGGAGAAATAAATTTTATACCGAGGTCTATCTTTCTCTCGACGGTTTTTGAAAATTAGCAAATGAACTCGGATGGGGCTGGAATTTAGTATGCATGTTCAAGACTCATATGTACATATTTGGTTTAAAAAACAGAATTCTAAAAGCACTTTAACATAGTCAAAAATATCACGTCACTTTCCATATTTTCGGGTAGCTCACGACAGTTTTCATATACTTCGAAAATAAATTGCTGCAATGATTCCAAGCTTAGAAAACTTGTAGGCTTCCATATAAGCATCATATTAACATATTGGAACATATATATCATGCTAGATCATACATGCAACAACATTTTGACAAGCCAAAGTCACATATCAACACAAAACTACACATAGATGGCACCGAGACTCAATTCTCGCGTATCAACCTCCTTTCCACCGATTATTTTCAAACACCACCACCACCAATAATTTAAAACTAATATGAAACTAGGGAGGACACCTCTAACAAGAAAAATAATCGGTCATGACAAAGATATGATTAGAGAAAATTCACTACATCTGCAAGTTTCCAAAAACGTCTCTCTCACTCTCTACCTCCTTTGAACTTTCTTCCTTCTTCTTCCTAGCACTTTCTTCTCCCTCCAAGCTCTTGAAAAAGATGATAATATGGGAAAAAATGGGCTCCTTGGTGGTGCTTGAGGATATAAGGAGTTTCTCCATGTTTGAGCTTGAAAATAGAAGAAAATGGTGTTTTTAATGGGGAGAGGCTACGAAAATTAGGGATTAGGGAGAGAATGACTTTCCTTGGGAGAGAAAAATCTGAATGAGAGAGTGTGGGAGAGGGGTTGGTCATTCATCAGGGTAGAGAGGAGAACAAAATAGGATTGTGAACATGATATGACATGCACCAATGCATGTGCATGCTTTACTTGTACACTCTTACACTCTCTCTCTCCTAGCCATCATTTCCACCACTTAGACCCCTCATGCCTAATTTTTGAATTCAAAAATATCTTTAACTAATTAATAATAAAAATATCACACATCAAAATATTGTGTGGACTATTACTAGTCCACACACACGACACACACACATACCTAATAAAATACACACCTTTACATATAATAGCATATCATATACTTATCATGCAGTAATTTATTATAATTACACATATATGCTCAATCGAGAATACAAATCGATGTATACTTTGAAATTCGAATAATTCGAATTACTATAGGACATTAAAATTCCATATATCATATGATATAATGCTCCATGTAATTCAACCAATCACTTCATATGATATGCATGTTATGACTTTCGAATCTTTCGTGCCTCAAATGCAAATTTTCAAATCATGCATGTATTGATTAGTCGGATCAAATTTTAAAACCTCGTGAATTTTCAAACTTGATACTTTAGAATTCATAAAATTTTCTAAACATCACATGAATTTTCTTATATGGAAATATGGACCTACATAACGTCTCAAGATTTCTATTACTGGGTTTTCTTAAGGTGAGAACTGTGGGGTATTACAGGAGATCTTTATAAATACAAGGTATGAGAAAATCATATAATCAATACACACAACTTTGGTTTTCGAAGATCACAAAAGCTCGAGAGAAGAATTTTTCGTGATCTTCATAGCATACTTTCACTAAGTATTAAAGATTTGAGCAATCGGGATAAAGTTCAGAACATCAGAATTGGAGTCAGAAATCGATTGTCTATGTCATTAATTCGCAGGTTTGTCCGTGAACACCTATGTGTTGCATGCATGCTAGGAATATAAAAAAAATGGTGAATTATGATATTCCAAGAAAGATCATCAGGAAGCTTGAATATATGATTAAATTAATCTATTCTCTGCCTCGCCACAAACCAAGTCCCTCATCATCACCCATACTCGGACTAACTAGAGCTGTCAGGTTGCTGCCCACGACCACCTCTTTTAGATGCCGAATTGAGGAGGTTGACCTATCACCGAGTCGAGGTTGAGAATGCCAAGGAGCCGATGAAGACAGGAAATTGGCAAAAGAACTATGTTTCTCAGTCTCGTAGCTAACCGAGCTTATGTCAGAATTCATGAATACTTTACTGAATTACAGGAAGCAACTTGGCTACAATAGCTTAGTCTCTGCTAAACTGCAAATTGGGCTAGTCCAGACGTTGTCCTAGACCAAGCAGCTGATCAGGGACTTAGATGCCAAGCTGAATGATGAAAGCATAGCCCCTGAAGCCGTAATCGTCACACTATATGCTGAAATGCTTCAAATGATGGAGCATGCCTTCACTGGGGATTTTACTAGGAGGATCCATATTACCTTTCAGCCCATCAGGACTGATCTAGTTAAAATCCGTGACAACCTCTTCATCTCCTCTTCAGCTGCTAATTTCAAAATCTATCACAGCCCAACTACTTAACTATGAATTAGTTAAGCAATTAGGCCATGACTAAGGTAAGAAAGGAAAGATAAACTATAACAAATAACTTAACAGATCATCCAAACTTGGCAAAAGTATGATATATAAGTAGGCATCAACTAACAATCCATAATTACAACCCAAACTATCTTAAATAGTTTCTTGACGGTTAACAAGTTTGAAGACGCATACGACAAAAGACTAGGTTCATAGAAACATTATATTACATAATCAGAGTGAAAAGAAGTGTCAGAGTCTGACAACAGAACTCTCTTACAAGTGAGCAACACTAAGTAACATCAGTAACGTAATCATCAGTGAGGTTTTGGGATCTAATCAAAACACATAGTTAAGATGCAATTTTTCAACAAAAGAAAATTGGGATGATCTATTCAAATGAGATCGGGTGATTTTACAAAAGAAATGATCAAGAGATGAAGAATGTGATTATCTCTCTCTCTCAAACATCTGCTATCTTTCTTCCCACTTTCTCACTCATGTAGATAACTAAATTTAGCTATTGTACAACAAACTTTTAACTAACTAGCTAACCAACTCATTCATACGATTTTGACGGTTGAGATCAAAACACAGATTGATGAGTTAACCATTTGCAACTAAATCCTTCCGTATTTTTAGATTTAGCACCTAAGTCCTCCACTTAAGAATCTGCTTTTATTGTACTGTACAACAATCTCTTATATAGAACTGTTAAATTTCATTTAGCAAATGTTGATATGAAAATGTTTGGTATATTGTCTTGCCAAAATGTTTAAGTTTTGTTGCATAATGTCTATCTGAGATGAAATCGAATTTGGATCTTGTGCTACATGAAGGTATTTTAGCCAATATTAGTGTACACCCAAGTGATCGTGAATCATCTAACGATTTAGATGATCACCGTATCCGCAAAGGGAAGTGTCCTCTCGACATGATGTTAATGATTGTAATACCCTCATTTCTGAATAATATTATATAAATTAATTAATCCTATTTAAGGATCTTTCATTCTTAAAAATATTTAAGTAAGGTGACAAAGTCCATAATCCAAATTTTATCGAATAGGTAATTATAAATATTATATGTTCCTTAATTGTTAATCGAGAATGAACCGTCTGACCTCGATGAATTAACTACAAAAATTGAGTTAAATACAAATTGATAAAAAGTCTGAGAATTAATACAGAAACATAAACAAGTCGGGCCAATTTAAATTGCGCTAAATTGTCAAGTCGTACCTCATCCTTAATTCCATCAACTTTTCAATAAATTCCTCCTACTTTTTCAACACTTGCTATCACATAACTTACACAATGGTACCCTACTCTCACACTCATGGACACTATATGGAAGACGTTTATCTCCTTATTTGTTCGGCTAGTCCAAAAGAAGAAGCAGAAACTGAATCTCTAGTTCATGATGGTAGGCATCTCTTTTCTTCTTCTCATAAATTTTTCTTAATTTTATAGCAGCATGTAAACCTTCGAATCCTTGTTGATTTCCAGCATATATTATCGTCAACAAGAAGAAGACCAACAGGACAACCGTAAACAGACAAAACCACCCATCACAGGTTTGACATTCCATTACAAATAATAAGACATGTCTCTTATAAGAAACTATTACAAATGAACAAAAACGAACACAATACAAATTCAACACATATAGTCAGATGAAATTTTCCTCACATAAATCCCTTTACATAGCTTCTAGTTAACTCAGAATTCACAGCATAGACCAAACTTGCAACAGTAGATGGAACTTTGTACTACACCTTGAATTAGAAACATAAATAGAAATTGAACCACGATAGAATCCCAAGTACGGAATATACTGAAATTGAGCCTAGTTGTGAGTTTTTGAATCTGTTAGGTGGGCTATCTTGTTATTGGTTGTCTGAGCCACAACTGTTGTATCTAGGAAATTGGTTGACCGAATGGCCGAATACGGCTATGGCTTACCGATTGTTGTTGTTATCAGGTAGAAAGATAGAGGATTTAGGATTTTGTTTCTTGTGTGAGTCGAGATGTGTGAGAAGTTTGAGAAGCGTGATGTCTATACGCACGGTGGCAGATGGCGGTTGGGTACGGTCGCGGTGGTGTTGTGGCGATGACAACTGCTATCGGACTATCATCAGATCGAGAGAGGAGGAGAAGATGAAGGATAGGGCACCGTGGGAATCTATCGGAGGCTACGACAATGCTCGACGTCGTTGTAGCTCCGCCGTACGAGGGTAGGCGGCGGTGGACCTCGTCGTAGATGGCGGATGAATTGCTACGACATTAACATCGAGACGGCAACGACGACAATTGATGTTTATTGTTCGGCTGAAAGGAAGAGAAGCCCTATGAGTGTACGTGGGTAGCGAGAGTAGAGAGATTGGAGAAGTGAAGAGGGTCGACGAGAACAACCGCGAGCAGTCGCCAGATCTGAGGAGTGTAGGAAAATCTTATTTTACCCATGCTCCCAAGGATCTATCTTGGATGTTTAATTCACTATGCATTGATTGTATTCCTAGCATGCACTTATATAATTAATTGCAACACATAGGTGTTTACTCGTGTTTACCTGCAAATCTCTGGGATATCTGATCAATTGCGGACTCCAACTTTGATCTTCTGGACTATATCCGGATATATATTCTCCAATACTGAGTGAGAGCAATCTATAGAGAATACTGTAAAATTTTACCTCGTACGTTGTTCTTGTGATTTTCAAAAATCACACACAATGATAGGACTAATTTCTGATTTTCTCCCACCTTGTATTTATAATGTATTCCTATAATCCTATTTAGATACGATCCTTGCATATCTAATAAATACAATAATTATCTTCAATCTCTGAAAAATAAATCATAGCTAGAATAATTATCTCTTAATATCTGATAATATCAGATAATATCTATCTAGATATAGGAGATGTATTAAAGTAATACATAAATCAGAATAGAGTCCCAATGGACTCTACATAGGAGTGGGCGAAAATTCTAGTGGCAATAGACCTTGATGGGCCAACCCAAGGATCAAATGCAAGGAATAAAGATGAGCCTAAAATGAATTAATTATCTTATATTCAACCCAGAACATAAATTAATTCATAAATATTTATTCATTCCACTGGAGAATAAATGTTGATTTACCCCTTTATTACTGAAGTTGAGTCGGGCTTGCACTTAGACTTACGAATCCCCGTATTTAAGATATTGCATGTCAATTAATTATTTAGAGTACTCTGACTGCTTAAAATAATTAATCTGTTTGATTCCTTAAAATAGTACCACTTAACCTTATTATTATACTTAAGTTAACTCAACCTGCAGGGTTTAGTACAATAAATCTTTTAAGCTCCTTAAGTGGTCGTCATTATCCTAAATGGATACAATGACTCAATACAGGTAACTAGCATGATATACAAGCACTGACACCACCCAAGATGTGGAAAATCTTAGGTTATCTCATGTAACTCTCACCCATAACATGTCAAAGTGATGGTCAGTAACTTATACTCACCTAAAATCTTATCAAGATTTAGATAAACGTAAAGTCACTGAGATCTAGGTTCTTCACGACGGTCATATAGAAGAACTCATTTCACTGTGATCCATCAATACGTCAATACGCATCAAAGATAAACAAACAACCAAGTCAAGTTACTTCTTATCTATATTGCAGCCTATACCAATAACTCGTCCTCAAGTTGTCTCAATTGTGATCCTTTTTATATTTCAACTAGCTTAACCAATCATACAGACTTTTATGATCTTCTACACACTGTATGATCTAAGTATTGTATGAGATAATGGAAAAACATATACAATCAAGTAAACAATTCATATAAGAGATTGTAATAGTGGTAACATGGAACATTATATACAAATCATTCTGCTTTCAGTATACAAATATAACAAGGAGCTGGCCAGCTTCGAGAGATTGAAGATGAGGCGAAGGTGCGAAGAAGAAAGATGGGTTGGTTTCCTTTTCAGAACTAGGGGTAGAGAAGAAAGAGCTGATAGGGGAATGAGAGATTGAAAAATAAATCGGGAACAACGACACTCCTGACGGTGATAGCGCACCATCGGAGGTAAGGCTGCCGCAGCGACGGACGGTGTATCAGAGAGAGAGAGAGATAGGGTGAGATTAGGGGTGTCCAAACAATTTTTCGATTTTCGGTTAGAACCAAATCCGAACCGGAACCAACCTATTTCGGTTAATCAAAAATCGATAAATTCGGTTATCGGTTCGGTTCGGTTCTGGAGTTGAAAAAAATATCGGTTATTGGTTAACCTATAACCAAACGGTTCGGAATCGAAAACCATTTTTTATTTTTAATTATTATTTTAATTATTAATTAATTAATTAAAAAATCTGAAAATGAGCTTTCAATTATTAATTTATTAATTATTTTAATTTATTTGTTAAATATGTTATATATTTTTAATAAGTTTCAGTTTTCAATTATTATTTTATTTATTTTAATTATTATTTGATTTATTTTTAATATTAATTAATTTTATTTCGGTTCCACATTTTTAGAGAAATTCGGTTCAATTCATCGAACCAAACCATTTAGCACCCCTATGTGAGATGTGTGTGCAACGAGAGAGAGAGAAGGGTAAGGAAAGGATTAGATTAGGGTTCATCTATTTTCCCTTTTGAGCTCTAATAATCATGGGCTAGAATTTAATTGATGTGTAGGCTGGATGCATTTTATTTATTTACTTTGGCCCAACTTAATTATTAAAGTGGTAATGGGCTGAAGTCATATTAGTTCGTGGACCCAATTTGAGCCTAATTCCAAACTCTGGCTGCTTTAATTTATGTGGGCTAAGAAGTTTTAGTTGGGCTTACTATTTAAATAAAATAAGGTCCAAGTTAAGATGTAATTAAATTAAGTTGGACCTCTTTTTTTTAATAAAAGAATTGGACCTATAAACTAGATTAAATTAGACTCATAACTTTATCCATTGATTCAATTTTTAATTGTTGACTTGATTAATAAGTTTAGATATCTAATTAATTTAATTTTGTCAAGTAGATGTCTGGAAGAGTACAAGAATTAAGTTTAAGTATTAAATCAATTAACGATTAAACTAAATTTAAACAATCACTTGTTTGAAGTGTTTTAAATCTTCTAAACTATTAGGATATGGAACTTCCAATGAGGCTTCGATGCAATAACACGTGTCTTAGTAACAAATACAAATTCATAATAAAATCCTTAATAAATAAACAATTACAAATTTCTTTCAATGAGAATTTTCTTTTGTTTCGGATGTCTTATCCTTTATTCTTGCGATAAATATCAAGAGAGTAAGTGATATAGAACTCCAATGAGGAGTCGGTGGAATCATGAGTAAGTGTTGTAATCAGGTGGACTTTTGTTCAGATATATAGATATATATGGGCCTCCAATATAGATAATATTGATTGTCCTATATATATATGAAAACTTAACAAATACTAGAAAATTATTACACAACTAGCATTTAAATATTTATTCCATGATTTGAAAATTATTTCAACTATTGTCTTGTCATAAATATTTTAATTTGTGTATGATATCTATATGTGTTTGGCTATGCCAAAATTAACATATCGAATTTGAATATTGTACTAGGTTTTCACTAGACAAGATTAGTGTACATAATGAATGTGAGTCATCTTAGAGGGTTGGTCAGTCTGGCGATAGTGGAAGGAGACCTACTTTTCTATACAATAACTATAGATACGGAGATTACAAAAGAACTTAGTATGATCAGATGAACTTTAGTTTCACAAAAGAATTTTAGTACGTAGGGGCCTTTTTAATATAAAATCTATTGTGTTATTGTTGAGGTGGTATGACAATGTATAAACTTAAATAATATTATTTTTTGGCATGGTTCCAATGAGTGGTTTTTGTACTCAGCCCTGCATGTATTTCTAAATGTGCAAGTTGAGTTGTGATATGAATGAGGAAGTGCAGAGCCGAGATATTTATCGAGTCTAATTGAAGATGTCCTGGGATACATGTCTTCGTACATATATCTCAACTATATTTTTTCACTGCAAAACACTTTGATTATGATTAGTTCAGTTATACATTGTATTGTTTAGGCATAGTCAGTACAACTCTTTTCTTGTATTCATGGTTGATTCTCGTGATCTTTAGTGGTTAATCAAGAATTATGTGTATGTGTTCATTTGAGCATTAAGTTCATATTTAGTTACCAAAGTATTCTTTCTATCCCCGCTTCTAATTCCCCTTTCCTAGTCACGTTTCCTCGACTTAACTATCCTTGGTGAAGGTCGGTCGTGACATTGATGTATCATTTGCAATATAAATATATGCAGACTATTTGAGAAAATGATAAAAGTTTAGTAAGTACGGGTCTTTGAAGAAAAACATATGTCTTACTCAAACGATGGCATGAAAATGTATATGTATTTACGTTTTCAGCAATCGCCCACTGAGTACCTTTGTAATCAGCCGTGTAAGTATTTCTAAATGTACAGGTTGAGTAGTGATGGATAATAGAGTGCTACCTAGTAAAGCTTTTTGCATATTCATGTTAAGAAACTCACAGTAGTGTATATGTCTTCATATATAAACACATATTCGAACATCTTCTGCTGCAAATACTCATATTATGTATGGATAAATATGTACCTCGGATTCACCCGGGTGGTCTATGTTTGTATTCAACTAGATCCTTAGATCATTTCAATATATCGAGTTTTTCATCTATAAATGTATGTTCAAATGTCGATTCATAACACGCTAAACACACCTCTTTTTATCCCCGCTTCTAATTCTCAATCTCCGGTCACAGTTTCCCCAATTTGATTATCCTTAGCAAAATGCGATTGTTACAAGATTTCATCTAATTTAATAAATCAACACACTATCATGCTGGTAGGGGTATAATAGATACATAAATTCTATTTGAATTTTTAAAAGTATAGAAGAATCTGGTTGGAAGACTAGAACATAAGTCATAGTATAGGGGCCTAAAGTTATAGTATATGGTCCAACGATTATATTATGAAGTGCGTCACTTATCATTCTTTTCAATTAATATCGATTAATAAACAAATAAATAATTTATCAAAAAAATTTCTTACTAATTAGCATATTAAAAATAACTTTTATGACCCTTTTTTTATAGATAATATTTATGGCCATTGATGAGTTGAGCAGAAGGCTTAGTAAATTAATATTCACATCAAAACACCAATTAGTAGTATCAACTATCAAATCTCTCTAATACTAATAGTCAAACTTCAATCGGTCTCTGCATAACTTTAAAACTAGGATGACAAAATCGAATGAACTTATGCACACAATTCCAATATGGAATAGTCAAGATTCCAATAATTTTTTTTCCATAATCTAACATTTTGTGTGAATGATTGTGAAGTAGATTGAGTGAAAACAATAATAATAGTAAATAGTCTACTTTCCATTTATCATTATATATTACCATCTATCCCAAAACATATGCATTTAACTTCCTTATAAATTATGAGAAAGTTATGGCTGAAGAAATTAAAAATTGAAGAACCCTCGTCTCCGCTCTTGGCTGCAATGAGGAATATTTATGTTTTCCTAACTCTCATTTTCTTCGTAATTCTTTTAGGTTAGTTTTGGATCTTATTTTTGTTATCAAACCTTATAAAAGTTCCATTATTTTTAGTTGTTATATCTCAATCTGCATTGCCCAAGTAATGTTATAATTTTTTCATCTTTGCCCAAAAGCAATACATGAAAACCTTGGCATTCTGTTGTAGTATTTCCTAATAATTTATAATTTTTGTTCTTTTATATGGAATGAAAGCATTTTCATGTGTAAAATGAAGTTTGCGTCATCTATAAGTGAGCGTGTGTGATTTTCCTCAATCATTACTTATGTTGTATCCTTTGCATTTAGCTCCCCTTGTCCTTGAATAAGTGTCATATTTGAAGATTAATCTTATTTTCAATAAATGTCATATATAATTTTGAGGTAAAATAATATTAAACTTCTCATTCACATTGGTCCTCAATCTAAAGTCCTTACGTTTGGTGTTTTCCATGCAATAATGAAGAATAATATGTATAAAATAGTCTTGATATATAAATTTTGACGGCTATAGTAACACTTATAAGAGATGGAGATAATATCTTTTATGCTGGATTTCTAGGTAAGAATGGGACCAACGAAGGAAATTATATATAAGTGGATAATTAACCTATCACAATTCACACATAAGCCACATCGATATCTTGTTATAAAGTTTGAAATTATATACTCCCTTCGCACTCCGTTTATGTTCGTGGAAATCTTCTGCACATGTTTTAATAAGAACTGTGGAGTGTATTGTGAGTGGAGTAAAAGTCCCATATTAATAGTGTTAAATTAATTAGTGGTGAATCATGAGTGGTAAAATATGTAAATAAATAGTATTATTAGGTGGTGTTTACTTTGCATGATTAGGTTGGATAGATAAAATTAATCCAATCTAATCAAGTGTTTACTTTTAAGGATTAATATTTGAGGATATCCCAAAGCTCGGGATTATTTTAATCCTTTGAATTATTCTTCATTAATTTTAATCCAACCAATATAGGTAGGATTGAAATAATCCTCCAAATAAAGGGAGAATTATTTATCCCAATTTTTAATCATTCACTAATCTTTTGTAGTAAACAAATGATTGATAGATAAAAATTATCTTATCACACATTTAATCAATCAAATAGTCAATCCTTCAAAATGCTAATCATGAAAAGTAAACACTCCCTTAAGGATAATAAGTAGGGATAGTGGTGTGTTATGAGTAGTAAAATACGTAAATAAAAAGTGTTGCGAAGGTAATAAGTATGAAGTATTTTGTGGGATAGTTTCCATAAATAGCAAAGGAACAAATTTGAAGGACGTATAGAAAAACAATGAACAAAAATGGAGGACGGATTCAGCATAAAGCAATGGGTGGAACCGAGGGATTTCTAATTCAAGTCATTTTGATAAACATATGCGCATGATTATAACTTAGAACGAATTATAACTTAGAACGATTGTCAAAAGCCTCTCGACTTCGATGTCACACTTGAGGTTATTTCGCATTGTTTCAAATTAATTAATGTATTACTGTTATATGTATATTCAGGCAGTGGAAATGTAGATGGAAAAGGAAAATGCTGCAAGAATTTCCCACACATTGGGAAATGCAGACCAAATATAGATGATAATCCTGAAAGGGATGGGAAATGTTGGCTTTACTGCATAAATGACTGTGAACAAGGAGGTTTCTGCAAACATGTTGGAAATTCCCATGTCTGCCATTGCAAGTGTTGATCTTACAAATATTAGTTATTGCAAATCCCATACAACTTTAGATTTCAAGGTGTAATGCAAGAGAGTTATGGTCGATCATATGTTTTGACCATTTTAATTTAACTATACAGTATGAATAAGTCTATGCAAGAGAATTGTCTTTTCCTTATATAGGGTCAAGTTATAGTGAAAACAACCATACGCATAAGAAATGAGAACTAAATCTTAATACTCATTAAAGATAATTCGACGCACGAGATCAATCCACATCTAAAAATTGCGTTGGGCTAATAACCCTCTTTTTCATTTTGAGTAGTTCTATTTATACATAATATGATACATAATTGAATATTATAGTAATTTTGCATAATTAGTGAATAACATTCCATTTATATGGATTATGCGAATTAGGTTATCCCTTCATTACCCTTAGCGGAGAATTAGGAATAGATTAGCTCAATTCAAAATTTAGAGTTCAAATTTCAATTCTTATCTTTCCATAAAATATATTTTTTTCCCTATAAATACATGGTTTATTTTTGGATATTATGGTTTTAGGCAATTAAATATTTTGAATTATAAAATTATTTTTATTTCCTTTGTAAAGATCAATTGAGATGAAAATAGATTGATATTTATTAATGTAGTGATATTTATTAAATTTTTATATTTAATATGTTTATTAATTGTGTCGAAAATAGATTTATATTATACGATGATGTTATCAATTTTCATATATTTTAATATGTTTATTAACCGAGTCAAAAGTATATTTATATTTATCTATACAATGATATATATCAAAATTTTAAAAGATATTTATCAAATTTTCATGTATTTTAATATTTTTATGTGGTATTTTTATGTAAATATTATTAGTTTCAAATTAATAAAATTATAGTATTTGTTTCTATATCATTATAATCCGATATAAAAATTTCATACAGGGAGCAGGACCAACAATATTATGATTAAAGAGGTAGACTGAATTGAGGAATAGAGCAATATTGCTCTGATTACAGGAAAATAGTATCAGTCATCAGTTTAGAATATCCAGATCAAAACATCACGCACCAAAACTGCCCCAAGAATAGCCTTTCAACATGGCTTTGAAATGGGCAAAAAGTGCAGATCAACAGATCTTATGATACCCTAAATATGCCTGATACATATTTTCAACCAACCTCCATAGCTACGACTTTAATCATCGTATTGTTGGTCCTGCTCCCTGTATGGTATCAGAGCCATGGTGGGGATAGTTGTGTAGTGAGGATATAATTTATCACATAACCTGAATTCACATGAATTTAGCAAGAAGAAAAAATAGTGTTAAAAACAGTATGAAAGAAGAATATGATATACCTGAAAATCTAGAATTATTAAATAAATGGACAATTCCTAAAGTTGAACCAAGCATGATATATAAACTTGGTACTTTTGAAAAAATCGGATTAAAACAAATTGTTAAGACTACGGAAGAAACAATTGCTTTACATGGTGAAGAATTGACTTTAAAATTGCTTCAAGATGTGATTTAACGCCTTATAGACATTCTCATAAATTTATTCATATAGGATTAGTACAAATTGCCTTTAAGCCTTTAACATTAGAAGGATTACCGTAAAGATTTATAGCGACTTTAAGAGATGAAAGGAATTTAAATTGGAAACAATCTTTAATGGAATAATACAAACCAGTTTGGCACATGGTCCAATCTATTTTGATGTTTATCCAAATTTACAACTTTCATTATCGATGTTAATATCTTAGATTCTTTAACATTAAATGTTAAAACCCATGGTTATAATTATAAATCAGAACCAAGTAATAGCTATATGTTATAGAATTTATTATAAACCATTATTTACATTAAATCCACAATGTAAAAGGGTTGATAAACCTTTAAATGAAACAATTCTAATAGAAACTAATTTTAGTAAATCTAATATTACTACAAGAAGAAAATAAAATGGGAAGAAATAACTTTTCCGTAAAATTGACTATAGAAAGAAGCGATTACACCTCAATCAGTAGTACAAAATAATCTAGTAAAGTAATACAAACACCAAGGATCCGTAATATTACAGTTTGAAGATAGTAGACCATCATTATCATCCAAATTGGAAAATCTTTAAATATGTATTCTCATATTTCACCTTTAGATTATAAGGTAGAACAACCTTTACGCCATCTAGGCATCTACATCTCAAATAAAAGATAAATATGAATCGATATATTTGAAGAAGATAAAATTGATAAATTATATATAAAGAAAATAATATTGTAAAAGGAATTAATATGCATAATAATAATATTAAAGAAGCGGATATAACCGAATCGTAAATTGAATTTAATATTTAATGGTTTTAGAAACAATATGGGATTTTAATCTCGGTTCACGACAAGAAAAATTATACAATTAGAATTTAATACACCCAAATGGGAACCGCTTAAAAATGGTTTTTTGAAAACTTTAATCCTAAAGAAAAATATTATATTCAAGAAGAATTTTATAAATTATGTAAAGAAAAAAATAAGTTAATACCATTTGTCCCTTGGTTTATTTCAACTTATGTAGAACAATATATTTCTGTTTTAGAAAGAAATTACAGACTTAATAATGGAAAAATTTTAAATCAGGTTTATCCACCACAACAATCATTTCAAATTGAAAAGAATGAAAAAATTCATAATTTTTTAGCCTTTGCAAAATTATTAGAAGATAATACTCTTCATGTAACTTGTCAACAAATAAATACAATACTAGAACAAAATAATTATACAAATTTATACTTAAATATTTTGGGTGAACAAATTACATTATTATATGATAGAGTAGAACAAATAATAAAGATTATAAATGATAATAAGTTAGTAAAAGTGAAATTATTGAAGAAAAGAATGTAAAATTGTTACTCCAACTATTCACCTCCACCGAAATAAAAATTTTAAATTAAAATCAATGAAAGAATTAGAAGTATTTATTGAAGAAAATTTAAAGGGCTAAAAATCAAGACATTAGATAAAAAGATAAGAGAAGAATTAATAGAGAATTCGACTATAAAAAGTCTATGATAATCAAATTAATAAATTGTCAAAATAATCGATAAACCCACTACAGAAAATATTATTACCCAAGACCAACACCGTAGATGTTCTAATAGAAGAATCAAATGATATAATATCAAACAGTTATAGTGGACATCATATTTATGAATGGAATATAGATGGATTTGTGCATCAACAAATACATAACACAATGCATAGAATATTAATGTATTCTACTATATGTAAAAATAATGGAAATAGAGATAGAGAAATTGCTAAAATGATAATAGCGATTTACAGACAATTAAAAGGATGGTGGGATCATTATCTCTCACAAAATGAAAAGATGATATTTTAAATATCATTAACAGAAGGAAATGAAATAAAAGAAAATGCGCTTTATACACTAATAGTAAATATTGTAGAACATTTTACGGAAGATATACGAGATAATAGTGAAAATATTAGAACCTTGTTACAAAATCTTAGGTGTAAAACACTTACATTTTTAGGTGGTACAAAGATACTTTCTTAGCGGTCTTAGAATTACCCGAGTGTAATAGTTCTCATTGGAAGTCAAAATTTATAGATGGTCTTCCTAGCTTATTTGCTGAAAGAATAAGAAGAATATTGAGAAAAGATTTAAATGAAATTCCTTACCAAAATTATACTTATGGTAAATTAATAGGAATATGTATCCAAGAAGGATTAGCTTTATGTAATGAAATAAAACTAAATCAACAAATGAAACGCCAAAATTTGGTAGAAAAGAAACAATTAGGACAATTTTGTGATCAATTTGCTATGAATAAAATACCTATGCCAACTAGGACATTATCTAGTAAAAATAAAATGAAGAATTATAAAGAATATCCTAAGAAAAAGAAAAGATTTTCTAAGAAAAAAATTGAACAAAGAAAAATAAGAAAAGATGAAAGAAATAATAAAAATGGGAAAAAATTGGAATAAAAAAATCAGAATATGCGTAAAATGTGGAAAATATGGTCATTATGCAAATAATTGTTGGACTAAGAAAAGATTAATAATCTTGATATAGATAAAGATATGAAAGAAACTCTTTCAAAAATATTATTAAATTACGATGAAAGTTCTAATCAAGAATATTCTTATTCTAGTAATACGTAATCGAACAAGAAATTGATAATATAGAAAATGATTCTTTAATATCCGAATCAATCAACGCGAACCTTGTATTCTTGGACAATCTTGTCCAAAGAAAATATCAGAAGATGATGAAGGAAAAGAATTTTATAAAATTCTTTCACAATTCCAAGATTTAGAATTAAATGTTTTAACAAATAATAATTTTTTAGAATTACTACAATTAATAAAAGATCCAGAATTAAGGTCTAAAATAATAGATCAAATAGAAAATATTCCTTGTACTTCTAATAATAATAATAGGAATAATAATAATATTGATAATAACAAAATTAATAATACTAAAGAACCTTACATGATGTCTGAAGTTTATAAATTATTAAAACAAAGAAAATAGAAGAGAATCCTACTTCTCTTAAAGATATAATAAATGAAATTAAAAATCTTAAGGAAGAAATTAATAATTTAAAACAAGAAAATTTAAGTCTTGATTATAGAATTTCAAGAATAGAAAATAATGAAGAAACAAAAATCAAATAGAACATAATTATGAAATTGATAAAGAAAATTTCCTAAAGATGAAAACTTTCTATCCACTTTAGAAATGATTATATCACAAAATGGTATATAAAATAACACTTTTAATTGATAATTATTATTCAAAAGAATTCACACTTTAGTAGATAGCGGAGTCGATTTGAATGTTATACAAGAAGGATTAATACCTACTAGGTATTTTCATAAAACTACTCATACTTTATCACATCTTGAGGAAATAAATTGCAAATTAATTATAAATTACCTAAGGCATATGTCTCAGATAAATAAAATTGTATACAAACAAGTTTTTTACTTGCTAAAGATATTACTAACCAGGTTATACTTGGAACACCTTTTTTAACAAAAATTTATCCTTTAATAAAAGTTGATAAAGAAGGGATTATAGGAACTTTTAAAGGAAATAATATAATTTTAAAATTTATTACTGAACCTATTACAAAAGTTTTGCATGAAGTATACGATAATATTAGTTCAAAAGAAAAACAATTAAGTTTTTTAAAACAAGAATTGAATATAATTACAATAGAAGAAAAACTTCAAAATCCTAAATTACAAGATAAGATAAAATATTAATAAATCAATTTTCTATTGAAATCAGAATGATCATCCGAATGCATTTTGGGATAGAAAGAAACATATTGTTTCTCTTCCTTATGAAGAAGATTTTGATGAAAAGAAAATTCCACAAAGGCTAGACCTTGTCAAATGAATTCGAATATTTAGAATTATGTAAAAAGAAATTGAATTATTAATTCAAAAGGATTAATAAGTCCTTCACAGCCTCCTTGGTCATGCAATCGCTTTTATGTTAATAAACATAGTGAATGCAGGAAAGAGGAGTACCAAGATTGGTAATTAATTATAAACCACTTAATAGAGTATTAAAATGGATTAGACATCCTATTCCAAATAAAAAAGATTTATTGGATAGATTATATGATTCTGTTATATTTTCTAAATTTGATTTAAAATCAGGATATTGGCAAATACAAATAAATAAATCTGATAGATATAAACCTGCTTTTAATGTTCCTATAGGACATTATGAATGGAATGTTATGCCTTTTGGTCTTAAAAATGCACCTTCTGAATTTCAAAAAATAATGAATGATATATTTACTCCTTATATTGAGTTTATTATTGTTTATATAGATGATATTTTAGTTTATTCTAAAGATATAGAAATGCATTTTAAACATTTAAGAATATTTAAAGATATTGTTATAAAAAATGGTTTAGTTATATCTAAATCTAAAATGTCTTTATTCCCAACTAATATTAGATTTTTAGGACATAATATTGAAAAAGGAAATATAATTCCTATTAATAGAAGTATTGAATTTGGAAATAAATTTCATGATGAAATAATTGATAAAACTCAATTACAAAGATTTCTTGAAAGTTTAAATTATATTTCTCCATATTATAAAGATCTTGCTATAGATACTGACTATTTTATATGATAGACTTAAAAATTACCGGTTCATGGACGTAAAAACATACAAATGTCATAAGAAAATAAAAGAAAAATTAAACTCTTCCTTGTTTAATGTTAAGCAACCCAAATTGGGAAAAATAATTGAAACAGATGTCAGATATAGGATACGGAGGAATTCTTAAATGTAAATCTCGAAAATAAACAAGAATATCTTGTTAGATTTCATTCAGAAAATGGAATAATGCACAAAAGAATTATGCAATTGTAGCTAAAGAAATTCTTGCTATTGTTAAATGTGTGTTAAAATTTCAAGATGATTTATATAATCAAAATTTATTATTAAAACAGTTGTAGATCCGCTAAATTTATGTTTAATAAAGATTTTAAACATGATGTTTCTAAACAAATGTTTGCAAGATGGCAAGCTCATTTAGCTCCATTTGATTTTGAAATTATTTATAAAAAGGACAAGATAATAGTCTTCCGATTTTTAACTCGAGAATATATACAATGAATTTTTCGATATGTATTCCCGAGAGGAACTTCCTCTTACTGAGAGGAAGAGGTGGCAGAGGAAAACAACCGAGATATTCTCGTTCAACATGGAAACAGGAAGCTTATAGCTTCAAATTTATCGAAGATAAGGAATATCAAGAGTTTTTGAATACAAGAAACAAAAGGAAAAGAAAGTTCTTCATCACGTAAAAATACACAACCATCATTTTCAAATATAGTTGGAAATGAAAATGATGAAGAAAATAATACATATATTATGAATAAAACCCAAAAGGTTATAATACTTTTGGAAGAAAATGATTTGAAATGGCGTAATAATCAATGGATATTAATGGAAAGGTATATGGAGAATGCTTCATACGCAGAAGAGCATATAAGTCTCGACTTTATTATGAGAATATTCTCATAAATAATGGATGTGAAATAGTTCATTTCCATAGTGGGAAAATGAAGAAGTTTATAACTTCAAGAAAATCATAGTCAAGAAGATTATATCTATCAAGAATGAGAAATATCTCCATTAAGGCAAAAGAATACATATATCCTAATACAAAACTTCAAAGAAGTATAATTATTGGGATTATATGGATTCTTTCAAAAGATCTCTTATATGAGAATGACAAGAGAAAACATTCTTGGTTCATAAAAATTTGTGCAGAGGTTTATAACCATTAAATTCCAATATGGTTTGCTAAATGGTGGCAAAAATTTGGGACATCAATAAATATTTTACCGTAAGAATGGAAAGAAAATTTGAAAATGGGTGAACATTTCACCTAGAATTCGAATATCGGAGAAAAATAAATGTATAGAAGGCATATCTTCTATGCTATTTTTATAGAATTTTCAATTCCTTGATATGGAAGTGGTCTCCAATCTTTGGTTATACTGTAAGATTTGATTCCATGTATAAAAGAGCATTTTACTCAAAATTCGGGATAAAATAATAAAAGAAACCCGAAACCAAAAAGATTTTTGGTATTGATACATTTCTTCTCATAGAAGAAAAATTAAGATTTATGAAGAAAGGAGTCATGCTCGTAGTCAAAAATTATCACCATCTCCTTTGATTATATCACTATAAAGATGAAAATGAAGTCCGAATTTTATCCAAAGAAGATAATATCTCAATATATGGATGAAGTTAAGAAAGATTTAATGTCTAAATTAGGAGAAGAGACAATGTCTCATTATTCGATTCATCAATGGAATTCATGAGTCTCAAGATCCTAATGAAGTATCTATGGATGATATTTTAATGCGCTTAAAGATACATTGGTGGATAATATCATCAAAAGAAAGAAGTATCTTCATCTTCATCTCGTGGAGTTTAAAGATGCATAATTTCCGATATGGATTTTTAGCTTTGAAGGAATGCCGATCAAAGCCGTGAGAAAATTGTTATATCCGTAATCATTTTGGGAAAATAAAAGACTCAAAGCGTGCTTCATCAAGAAACATCGATTTATTTCATAAATGTTACTATCAAGTTCATCTTTATGAAGGTGAAGAAAATGGATGGCATATCCTATTGAAAATTGTAGAAGGTTTTGTGCAGGATATGATGCCAACAGAATATTCAGGCAAATCATCCTGGAATGATAAAAGAAGGATCAATAGAGGACCCTACGAAATATGAGAAGAATGATACAAAATATGAAGTCGGAGAAAAAGCCACTACAAGAGTGGACAAATGGAGAGCTCGGTTTAGAGGAAGACAACAGAGATAATCTCTAGAAGATTTGGCTTTGATATAGCCTAAATGGAAGATGACTTAAGCAATGATTTAAATAAAGTGGAGAAAATAATGGACTAATGAGAGTATAACAACACAACAAAAAGGACGCCAACTTTATCATATTTGATAATGTAGGGACAATGTCCCAATAATATGTGCAAACACTATGGCCTTACTATTTGTTCCAATAATACGTGGAGTGCTATTGTTTGACTTACTATTCACTCCACTAGTATAGTGTAATGGCAATAATTGCCACTTTAGATAGAATTTTTTCATTTGTCGCTTTTCTCCCATGTGTATATAAATAGGGGTTCGTTGTTTGTTGAGAGAAGAGAATTCGGAAGAGTGTGTACGAAGAGTGTCTACAATATTAGAGTATAAATTTAAGAGTGAGAAAGAGTGGTATCAGAAAATATTTACAAGAATAAATAAAGCTTGGATAATTGTTGTAAGTTTTCTTTACTTTTCTCGTATTTAATTTTAAATTTCTAATTTGTATTATGGATAGCCTTATAAAGCAAATCCTTATGTGATAAATTATATCTAAGCTATATAATTATCTCATTATGGAACTTGAAATCATATGAAGTAAGATTAACAATCGATGATTAAAGTCGAGCTATGGAGGTTGGTTGAAAATATGTATCGCATGTTTAGGTATCATAAGATCCGTTGATCGCACTTTTGCCCATTTCAAAGCCATGTTGAAAGGCTATTCTTGGGGCGCTTTTGGTGCGTGATGTTTTGATCCGGATATTTTAAACCGATGACTGATACTATTTTCCTGTAATCAGAGCAATATTGCTCTATTCCTCAATTCAGTCTACCTCTTTAATCATAATATTGTTGGTCCTGCTCCCTTATCTATACAATGATATATATCAAAATTTTAAAAAAGATATTTATCAAATTTTCATGTATTTTAATATTTTTATGTGGTATTTTTTATGTAAATATTATTAGTTTCAAATTAATAAAATTATAGTATTTGTTTCTATATCATTATAATCCGATATAAAAAATTTATGGTGTTAATTTGAATTTTTAATATCTATTTCGCCATAATTTTTGCAATTTAAGCATACGACATACACTTGAAGGATGAGAGTTGGGCATCAGGTGACACGGGCACCCGTCGTTGGGTTGTCCCTATTATGTAATTATTTAACGCACTATAGACTACCATTATGATATTAATCGTGAAATAATTTTATAGTATAGTGCTAGGATGACATATCTCAAAATTATAGTGATTTAAATTATTTAATTTGATATTTTAATATTTATTTTTCTATAATCTTTTCAATTTATGCACTAGACACACACTTGAAGGGATGGGATCGGGCACCGAGTTCGATGTACGACCCCTAAAAATGTTATAATTTGATGCACTATAGTGATATGAATATCGTTGCTTGACGACGAGAATGCTCTTGAAATAAAACTTCTTTTCAGCCCATTCAACACCTCCTTAAATTTCTTGGCCCTGCTCTTGTGATCAGCCCAACAAGAACTTCAATCGAATCTTAAGACCTCGAACTGTAGGCAACATCATTCCCCTCCTCTTGATGAGGATTTTTCATCAAATCCAAAATGTTTCCTACATCAAAAGGACTTAAATCAGTAACATTAAAAATAACACTCACATTATACTCACATAGTAAGTCCAACCTGTAGGCATTGTCGTTGACACGCTCCAACACTTGAAAAGTTCCATCGCCACGTGGAAGTAATTTGGAACGCCATTGCACATCTCCTTGAGCATACACAACTGCACTCCAATCGCCCGATTCAAACACCATGTTGCACATTTCTTTATTGGTTTGTTTAGCATTCTCTCAATTCACCTTTTATTTTCATCCTTGCTTGCTCGTGAATATGCTTAACAAAATCAACCCTCTTCACACCATCATCATAATCAAAATTCACATGCTCTTGCAAAGGTAACGGAGTTAGATCCAATGGAGTCAAAGGATTAAAACCATACACAATCTCAAAATGGAGAAAACTTAGAAGCAGAATGAACCAAACGATTATAAGAAAAATCAACATGAGGTAAACATTCTTCCCAAGTTTTGATGTTCTTCTTGATAATAGCTCGCAACAAAGTAGATAAGGTCCAATTTGCGACTTCTGTCTGACCATCAGTTTGTGGATGACAAGTAGTAGAAAATAAAAGTTTAGTACTCAACTTACATCACAAAGTCTTCCCAAAAGATCTCAAGAACTTAGCATCTCTATCAGAAATAATGTTCTTAGGCATAACATGCAATCTAGCAATTTCTATGAAGAACAAATTAGCTACATTATATGCATCATTAGTTTTATGACACGAAATAAAATGAGTCATCTTGGAAAATCTGTCAATAACCACTAAAATAGAATCTCTACCACGCTTACTCCTAGGCAGTCCTAACACAAAATCCATAGAGATATCATTCCAAGATGCGGTAGGAATAGGTAAAGACATATACAAACCATGGGACTAAGTTCTGGATTTAGTTTGCCTACATGTAACACAACGACCAAAAATACCATCAACATTCCATTTCATATGAGGCCAATAAATGTTTTCTTATAAAACAGCTAAAGTTTTAGAATTTTGAAATATCCCATCAATCCTCCAACATGAGATTCAAGCAAGAACAATTCACGCAAAGAACATTTACGTACACAGATTATTTTTCTTAAACAGGTAATCATCATGCCTAAAGTATTCCCTACTAGTAGATTTCTCACATGCTTGATATATCTCACCAAAATCATCATCTATCCAAGCATCTTAGTATCAAGTGAAGAGATTAATACATACCTTCGAGACAATGAATCAACTACCATATTCTCCTTACCTTGTTTGTACTTGATGACATATGAAAACATCTCAATGAACTTCATCCAACGAGCATGCTCTTATTTAGATTGTGTTGCCCATTCAAGTGCTTTAAGGACTCATGATTAGTGTGAATAACAAACTCCTTAGTCCATAAGTAGTGCTGCCACGTTTTTAAAGTTCTAACCAATGAATGCAACTCATTGTCGTAAGTTGGGTAGCTCAAGGCTACTCCACTTAGCTTCTCGCTGATGTACGCAATGCGTCGTCCTTCTTACATCAAAATTGCACCAATACCAACACAAGAAGCATCACATTCAATCTCAAAAGACTTAGAAAAGTTGGGAAGAGATAGTACCAGGGCATGCACTAGCTTATACTTAATTATTTCAAACGCTGTTAGGAAAATTCCTAAGTAACATAAATATCGGAAATTCTCAGATATCGTGAATTAATCTATCTTAACTATGTGTTTTGATTAGATCCTAAAACCTCTGATGATTGTCTTGCTAAAGTAACTAATGCTACTGACTTTTTTGTGAGTTAGGTGATTATGTTACATGTTTCAGCAGCGGAACTACCAGCTTAGACAAACCCAAGACTGAAGGAATTCAAGCAAGATCGAGAATCGACCATACCGAGAAGTATCGATGTCAAGAATCGATGACAAACAATCAAGGATCACGATCAAGACTAACAAAAGGTTAATTGATGTCTGAAGACTGAAGTACAAGCGATGCTGAAGATCAGAGCTACTGGAGTGAAGTCGGAGATTGAAGACTGACGTCGAAAAACTGAAGCCTGAAGATCGAAGACTAAAGACTTAACGCTGAAGGACGAGAAGGAGTCGACATATGACTAAGTTTTTATATTAAGCGGTAGACTGTCCTTGCGAAAATCAAAGCTGACTGCCAGAAATCAAAGCTGATGTCCATAAGTCAAAGTTGCCTATCAATAATTAAGTTGACTATCAGTTTCTACGTCTGATTGAATGCATCATGGTGACTCAAGAGTTCTAAGCTGACAAAGACGGAGTCCAGACTGCTGATGATAAGGAGATGTAGCCTTGACTGGCCCAACTTGAAGTCAATGCTGACAAAACACGGAGTCAACTCGATTGAAGAAACACATATGGATTTAAACTTGAGTGTTTGACTCGCCACGTGTTGTAGCATATCTACAGAAGATCCTGACATTCCATAACACCTTTTCAGAGTTACAAGCTATAATATACGATGATGCGACCTTTGTTAGAAGACATATGAGGATTCTCAATGGGAAGAATTCAAAAGATAAATGAAGGATTTGAATGGTTATCCCTCCAACGATATTATTCTTATTCATTTCTCTCTATATTGTACAAAATCCAACATTTGAAGGTTCCCAAAAATATTGCACAATTGAAATCTCAAGTATTCAAGCATAGAGCTCAAAGCCAATCAAACAGTGATTTCGAAGAAAGAAGTATTCATTGTATCAGTAAGACTCAAGAGCTCACATATACTTATTAGTTTGAGACTTCAACATACATTTCCTTATATCTAGGATATTCACTTTGTTTATATTAAGCCTGGACATCCCGAGTTTATCATCTATGATAACTCAAATCCTCAATTGGAAAACCACTCCACTAAACACTCAAAAGTTAAGTAGAAGTTTGGACAAGTAAGAAGTGAAATGTTAAGTGCTGAAAGCTTGGTTTCTAGCACCTGTAAGCTAGAGGTTAAGTCAACTGCATCCTAAAAGCAGTTAGTGGTTCCTAGCACCAGCAAGCATAGGAGGAATGTCAAGTTAGGCGGGATACTGTAAAGTGACCTCACTATCCAGGTTTACTCTTGTACCCATAAACAAGACTAATCCCAAGTTAGTGGATTGACTGAGCAATCAGTTCATGGACGTAAGAGTTGATCTCTCCGAATCATGTAAAACTCAACGTGTCATTTACTTTCAGCTTTGCTTTAAAATTACATGTTATCGAACTGTCATCATCATCATCACACAACAACACAACATTGTTTTTGAAACTATCTATCAGTATTAGTTCAATCTTGAAGCGATATAAACTGAAAACTATCTATCAATATTCGACTAAGTGTTTAAACCTGAGTCTTAGTTTTCATTAAGGCAAATTCAATAACCACCAAATTTTGCACGTACATTAGTTATTAGTCCAACTGACTTGTTATCTTAGCAACAAGAGGTTTGCTAACTGATATCACTCAAGAAAAAGCCTCTATCTAAATCGATTAGCGATCGACACCAAGATCGATCGCCAGCTTATCCGACCGCTTGTTGTCAAGAACTCGCCGCCTTGTCTCCGAAAGAGTTTTAAATTTGTCTAATTGGTGTATCCCCACCCATACACCAATACGTACCTCTCGGTACCCATCAAATGCCTTTTCTTGCTTCTTCTCCCAATGAAGCTCCACATTTTTATAGATGTCTTCGATCATCTGAACTATAAAATTACTTAAAAATGGCATGAATCTCTTATAAAAGCTAGCTAGTCCGTGAAAACTCCTAACATCTCCAACGTTTGTAGGTATTGGCCACTCATTAGTAGCTCGAATCTTCTCTTTATCCACTTGTACACCCTACGCGCTAACAGCAAAACTAAGGAACACAAGCTTGTTTGTGCAAATTCTTGACATTAGCATATAACTTTGCTTCCTTAAGTGTGGCCAAAACGAATCTCAAATGTCTCACATGCTCATCATGACTCTTCCTATAAGTAAGAATATCATCAATGTAGACCACAATATATGCCTATAAAATCATGCAAAATATGATTCATAAGACGCATAAATGTGCTAGGAGCATTAATTGAACCAAAAGGCATAACCAACCACTCATACAACCCTATCTTGATTTTCAAAGTAGTTTTCCATTCATCTCCTTCATTAATCATGATTTGATGATAGCCACTTCTCAAATCAATTTTAGAAAACACATATTACCCATGCAATTCATCAAACATATCATCCAAACGAGGAATAAGATATAGATACTTTATTATGATGTTGTTGATGGCTTGACAATTAGTACACATCCGATTGATACTAGTAATTCACCCTTCCCAACACAACTCAAGTTACATGTTTAGAAAAATATGCAAGATTGAGTACAAACGTACTCAATGGTCGTACGTCGAAAGATACATACATGTATAAACTGTAAATTTTCATGTCATCTCAAAAATTATGCAATGGATTTTATCTTAAAATGACCAAGCTTACTAAATTCTTTTGTGAAGTTAAAGTTCGTCTGATCAGATTAAGTTCTTTTGTATTCTTCATATCTATAACTATTGTGTCAGAGAAGTGGCCACTTCTATGGACACCTGACCGACCAACTCTTTAAGACGACTCAAGGTGTCTGCGTACGCTAATCCTGACTGGGGATGCTAACTTGCATAGGATCCGAATTCGATTACAATAATGTTGGCATTTCCAACACAAATAGATATCATATATAAATCTCAACATTTATGGAAAGATAACTTGAAAGGATTTCTAGTTCAAATGCTTTTGAAAAGAAAATAGCTTCTCAAACGTAACGTTTAACTTTATTTATATATAAGAAGGCCCACATGTTAGCAACATTTTTCACATGATCACAATCTCCTTCTTGTTTCTTTGTCGTTACTCTGTCGCATGCCCTTTATTGAAGAATAAAAAAGATAACATATTCGGAACAAAGGACAATTCTTATTTAAATGAGTTTATATTTCATTCTATTAAGGGTTATGATAGATTCAACTTATAAATCTAATAATAATTATGAAAATAGGTGTACCTCGTGGTAATGGTGAGAATAATAATTATGAGAGAGAAAAGAGAATGTCGTATGGGATCGTCGAACGGTGTAAAGATCAAGCCAATTGCAAAATAAAGCCGGAGAGAGGGCCCTCTGGGTAGACACTATGACGTTCAAGTGAGTAATATATTGTGCTTAATGCTTATTGATTACTTAAGAATGCGTACCTGACCCTTTCATGGTGAGAGTATTTATAGGTGTGGAGATGGTATCGGCTGGGGTCATCCGAATTCTTTTAGGAATAGGATGTGTGCAAATCCTCCAAGGTCTATGTCGTATTACTTGTGTCAGATCTATATAAAAGAGTTAGCTCCTATCTAGAGACAGAAGTTATCTTGTTTAGAGTATAAAGAACACTTAAATTGAACGATCAATTAAGTTTTAATCGATCGTTAATTGATATTGGAGATTGGACTAATCTTAATTAATAGCTGAAAATTCGTTGTGCGCTGTTGTCCGTTTGTAGTGCTTGGTAGTTTTTTTTCTCGGTAAGAATTCACTTATGTCACTTATACTGTGCGAAAGCTACGAGGATCTAGTTTAAGCCTGTGCAAAAGGTGATCGATCTCCGAGCTGAGAGAAATTTCAGTTTTATCGAGATGTAATAAAACTATCAATGAGATGTAATAAAACTATCAATCTTAAATTCAATCACATTTGACTAAGTCAACGGGAAATTAGTTCTCAGTTGAGCTTATCTCAATCCTTCATTTTTGATTTTGCAATTCGATTTCATGATGCGCAAAATAATGAAAGTTAGTGTATTTAGCAACAATTAACATTAATTTTTAAATTATTTGAAAAGGATGTACAAGACGAGAGGCAAACTCATCGCAAAACCCTATCATGCATATACCTCAGTGTCTATATAAACAGAAAGAGAAAAAGCGCCCAATTTGAACAAAAACCCTTCTCCGTCGACTGGTAAGAGCACTGCCCCGTCTCTCAGAAGGTTCCAGACACACATATCGTATGCGCGGGAGCTCTGACGTCAGCCCTGGCTTGTCTTCCTCATTGCATTCAAGCCGCGCCAAATTCTTCTCTTGCAGCAGCGAAACCGTTCGGCTTCGACAGCAATGGCCCATTTGAAGCCCGACGACGAGTCCATTTTGATCTTCTCCATTGCGCTCTGGCTCCAAAACAAGGGCTTCTCCAAAGTCCTCAAACGATTCTGTGCCGCAGCTCAAATTGAGGTATGCATATGCTGTCTTGTCGATTGAGTGAAATGCATTTTTGGTGGATAATTTTCTCTGTTGATTGTGGAAATGTTTTCTTCAATGTCGAAAGTGCGCCCTACAAATTTGTTTCTGCAGAACTCTGTAGTTGACCATTGTTCGTTATTTCGTGTAAGGGTGAGGATTGGAAGGCGAAGGCACTTAATTTGAATGAGATTTTCTCAAATATCAGGAGATTAGGTAAGCACATTCAACATTAACACTTTCAGGCTCTTTATATATACTTCATCTTGATTGGTTATTTACAGCTCTTCTATTGGTTTCTTCTTCCTCTGTTCTGATGTGTATCTTCATTTCTATGTCTTCTAGAATTATATGTCTTATAAAATTTGTACTCATGCTGCTGTGATTTGGTCTTTTCTGCAGCAATAGTGCCTGCAATGACTTGAAATTTCAGAAGAAGCAAGGTATGTAATATGGATGACTTATGTTGATTATTGGATAATTGAATTTGAATAACACAGCTAGTAAAATTTGTTTACTCCTTCTGTCCAGAAGAACAGGTGGCTGACGAGGCAGAAAAAACTGAAAATGGTGCAACTACTGAGGAAATAAAAGGCAAGAAGAAGAAGAAAAAGAGCAAGGATGACACTTCAGTCAATAAAAGTGAAAAAACACTTGAAGATACTTTTTTGATAGAAATGAGAAATGAATCATATGAGAATGTCAATGAGGATGAAAGCCATAAGGCATCAAAGAAGTCCAATGGTGAAAACATGCCTGAATTTGCAGATGATCAATCAACTAAGAAACCAAAAGAAAAGAAGAAGAAAAGCAAGTTGGCATCACGGCTGTTGGATGCTGATATCACGCCTGAGGTGATTGAACAGAAACAAGAATTTGTATCAGCTAAAAAGGCTGAGGCTGCAGAAGATGGGATTGATGGATTTAACAAGAAGGCTTCCAAAAAAAGAAAAAGAATGGCTGCTCACGAAAATGAAAATAAGTCTGGCGAGGAAGTAGCAATTGAAGAGTCAAAATCTAAAAAATCCAAAGGTCTCGAAGAAGGCAAAGATGTTCCACCACATACTGCCAATGGACATGCTCTTGAACAAGCAGAAAGTGTCAGTGCTACAAACAACAATGAAATGGACAAAGTAAGTCAGAAAAAATCTGCAAGCAAACAACCCAAAAGTTCTGAGGTATGTCCATGTCTCTGTTTTTAAGTATATAGTAATAATAATTTACGGACATTTTGTATCATTGTGCAGTGTCAGAAATCATTTTAGCTTGTATCTATGTAACCAAAGAATATGTTTTGCATCCTGAGGGTGCATATCTTGTGCTTATAGCAGTCTCACTATAAAGATCTCGTATCTCCTGATTCTCCTCTATAATTGTATAGTTGCACCCTTTTGATACCTTCAAATTGAAGTAATTGGGCAGATGTTTCTGTTGCTTCTTCTAGAATTTCATGCATGCAAGGAATACATACATTTACTTGTACAAATGTTTGTGCGTGCTACCTCGTGCATGTTCAGTATGTGAGTAAGAAACTTCCTCATTGTTCTCTTGTCTTCTAGGTCTGATGGCATCCTATGCACTTTCTCTTGCATTTTTCTTGGTTGTTTATAGTTTATTGATCATTTCAAGATATGGTTATTGATATTTCAAGTTTCGCTTCTGTCTATGTTGAGAATGTTGTTATCCTGTACTTAAAAAACATAAAATAAAATGGGTTATTCTTCTAGTAACAAGTTTGCTTTTTTTTTTTTTGCAGCCAACAACAGTGAAAGCATTCCAAAGAGTGAAGATTGATGAGGTGGAATTTGTTGATGACAGACTTCAGGACAATTCTTATTGGGCAAAGGTTTGTGGTTCTCATCTTGGCTGAGTATATATTATAATTGGCGGTGAATGTGCTGTGTGCATGTCTATGTGTGCTTGTATTTTCTAAAATTGCTAGATCTTCTTGTAACATAAATGTCATGCAATTTAATTTTATTTTATTGCCATGTTTATCCAACAGAGTAATGTCTTAAAAAGGTGTGTTTGATTTTGGGGTAACAGATTATCGAATGGTATGAGAGGGCAATTATTCCTACTGATGGTTCTTGGTACGTTGTTGGGTCCAAAAATACACAATGACTATCCCATTTCCATTACCTATCACCCCACTCTATAAATCAATGTGACTCATTTCTACACCCTCAATCAAATCCATAATCATTACGATTGAGGAATTTGAACCAAGCAACTCTTTCATTTGTCCATTAATTTGTTCTTTAGAAATAAAAATGGAGCTTGCAGAAAGTTAAAATATTGAATGTGGAACTATTCTGGCCATAATTACACAATCAGCTACCTTATGAATAGAAAATATTATGTGTATAGAAACCAGCAAATACAAGTATTGAAATCATATGGTTCGTCCAGATGGTAATTTTCTTGTTTAATCCATTAGTCTGTGGATTTGATGGTGTACACAGTGATTTTTGTTTGTTTTTTTTTTCAAAATGAACAAGCGTAGAAGTTGATGCTTTAGGTTCATCTACTTGTTTCTAAAGATCAAATAAGTTAGGCGATTGTGGAAGAAAAGTGGCATAAATTGACTCTTCTTGACTCCTGTGGAATGAATCAAATGTTACATTTTTTATCACATTTGTTTCTTATGTTATTGCAGGATGGTGCGGAAACTGGTTATGGTGCTAAAGCACAAGAAGTCTTGGGACAAGTCAAGGGAAGGTGTGTTTCTGTGTTTACTGTTTTCCTAGATAAAAATGATGCCAGTGTTTTCTTGGGTTCTGTTTTCCTTTTTTTCCGCCCTGAGTTGAGAGGGGCATAGTGAAGCCTTTAATACTAAAATTCCAAAGCAAACGTAAACTTATCTGGTGAATGAACATCATCCTGAGCACTCTAAATGTAATCATGGTAAATCAAATCGATGTGGTGCTCACACTTCCATTCATCTGATGGTAGCTCTATTCTTTCTTTAGATCTGGTATTTTCCACCGAGAAAACTTCCTTTTTGTTAGTGTATGTTCATGTGTACAGATAGCCGCCAAGGCTTGAAATATAACCGAGATTCATGTGCTTTGCTAGTAATTTGAGGGTGTGTATGATGAGAGTGAGAATGCATATATCAAAAGTATTTTGACACCTTGAAAGCTGCTCCTCACCCATCATCAGTTTTCTGATTTTGGTTGTTATTATCATTTGTTATGTTATTCTGTGCATTGGTTCATGTATTGTAAACTTCACCTGCTCCTCGTGCTCTCGTATGCAGGGCTTTCACACGAAAACCAAGAAGAAGCGCTGTAGCTACAGAGGAGGACAGATCGACCTGCATTCACACTCGGTAAAGTTCAATTATTCAGATGAAGAATAAACATCCATGTGATGCCACTGAGGTTTTGAATTTATGGTTCTTAATTTGGAAGTCAGTATTGTTTCTATCCTATATCGCGATTCAATGTATAACGACACCGTTCTTAGCAGATATTTGGTTATGATTTTATACTCCACTTGCTCTCTTCATGTTCGCTATCTTCTGTGGTCTACTAAAGATTATTTGAAGGTAGTTGGTTCTCTCATTGAAATCTAGGTAGGTCACTAGTACTGCATTTCTTCTTAAGTAATTCTGGTGAACGTCTAAGATGGTGTTTGCTGAGCTTATAAGCTCTTTAAAATAACTTATAAGTTGTTTAGGAGTTCATAAGCTGTTGCAAATTGTTTGACAAAATAAGCTCCTAAACAGTTTATAAGCTGTGAAAATAAAGCTCCAACAACTTATAAGCTCTCCTAAAAATAAGTTGGTCAACCCTAACTTATTTTTTCATAAACTTATAAGCAATCATGAATTTACCAAAATAACCTTATTATAGTTCGTTATTTCCTATACATACACTATCAACTTCACATTTCGTCAATTTTATCTCTCTAACTCACGATTCTTTCTTTAGCTTATAAGATCAATTATCCAAACATTTTAACAATTTATAAGCATTTGAGAAATTACATCTTATAAGTTCTCAAACATCTTATGTTTTGAAGTTTATAAGTTCTCTAAAATAAGTTTAGCCAAACACCCCTAATTCTCGCTAGGTTGGGCTTCTATCTAAAATTTTCTCCTCAAACACAATGTAAATAACAATGAGTTGGTCTCTCAGGCCTACGTGCATAGTGTGTATATCAAAAATCAGTGTTGGTTTTTAGAGTTATACAAGATGCGACAAGAGTTTCGTGTTACGTTATGTGTGGTGCGATGTGTTTCCATTCTTTCTTTTTTTTTGTTAAAATTATAATTTTGGACTCAAATTATTATCTTAGTTTCAGTTCTAGACCACATTTTAGAAATTTACATAACTGGACAAGAGGTTATTTGGTTGAGCTTATAAGCTTTTAAAAAGTGTGAAATATGATTCAAAACAATGTAGAAAATGAGAAAATAAGTTTTAAAAAAATCAACCTTTTCTTATTTTTTCATGATCTTATAAACAATAATTAATTTACATAGGTAATTCTATTATGATTTGTTATTTTCAATATACATTCTTTCAAATTTATATCTTCTATTTCATCTCTTTAATTTACAATTCTCTCTAACTAATAAATTGAATAATTCAAATATTTTGACAACTCTAAGCATTTAAACCAATTCATCTTATAATTTTCTAAATAAATTTAGCCAAACACCCTCCAACTCTATTTAAACCTAGAATGACTAAATGTTCCAACTTGTTTTATTCTAGAATTGAATCGAGTTAGATTGATTAGATTCATCTTTGTAAGTACCTAAAGTGTAGTCTAGATTTGAAATTACAATAATATTTTGGGCTCAAAATTGTACTTTTACTTTTTATTTATGTTTATCATATTTATTTTAATATTAAGAAGATATTTTATTTTATTATTGACAATTAATTTTATATTGCCTACTTTTAAAAAATTATATACTAAATTAATATTATTATTTTATTGAAGGATATATATATGCTACCAATATAAATATTTTCGTGTCATAATTGATATTAGTTTACGTTTTAATTAGAAACTGAAATCATATACTATTCCTTTAGAATAAGAAAAAATGTTATTAAAATTACGCAAATTATGTATAATTTAAGCTAAACACTGATATCAACACGACATTCATGATTCTATTAAAAAAATTATAATTTGCCCAAACAAAACTAAAAGATTCTCAAACTTTATGCATTTCTTTCTTTATTTTTCTCGCTAAGAGGCTAGGTTTCTTATTTTGATTTACTTGTAAAATAATTTTGATGTATAAAATTATGTTTTGAGAGTTACAACTCACACCACCCATTAGATAACTTGAATTCGTAACCTATTAGTTAGAGGAAAAATATCTTACCAACTAAATAGGCATACTAAAATTATGTTTAGATTATCTAATTCATTTCTACATTGTTGTACTATTACATATAATTAGGAAAAAGTACAATTTTAGACTCAAGTATTGGTATAGTTTTAATTTTAGACTATACTTTAGGTATTTACAAGAATGCACCAAATAAATCTAACTCGATTTATAATTAGAGTAAATGAGTTGGAACATTGAGTCGTGTTAATTTTGAACGAGTTAAATTTATAATATCGTTTCGTAAATAGTTAAAATGGAAGTCTAGTACTAAAACTACATTTACATTTTGAATTCAAAATTGTACTATTGTATTTTTTTTCTCATTTATTTTCTTTTCTTCTATCTCTATTTAGAAAACACCAATTAGACAAATTTCAACTCTTTTTCTTTTGAAAAAATTGATTGGCTATAAGTAGTTACTTGTAACTGATAGTCAAGTACTAATGGAAGTACTACTGGTCAGTTCATAGAAGGGCGTCTTATACTGAGTGATGTTGGCAAACCTACCGACTACTGAGGCAGCAAGTCAGTTGGACTGATAACTGATGTGTTTGTGTGGAATATGGTAGTTACTGTATTTGCCTTACTGAAAACTTAAAGCCAATTTGAAACACTTAGCCAAATATTGATTAGTCGGTTTCGCTTTAAATGTCTTCAATATCAATCGATATTGATAGAAGATTTCAAACAATGATATGTCGCTATGTTCAACTCGATGACGCTAGATAACATGCACATCTTGAAAGTAATATTGAAAGTAAAAGACATGTTGATTTTTACATGGTTCGGAGAGATCAACTCCTACATCCACGGATTGATTGCTCACCAATCCACTAACTTCAATTGAGTCTTGTTTATAGGTACAAGAGTAAACCTAGATACTGAGTTCACCTTACAGTAACCCGTCTAACTCGGCATTCCTTCTACGCTTGCTTGTGCTAGGAAACTACTAATTGCTTTCGGATACAGTCGACTTAACCTCTAGCTTATGAGTGCTAGATGACCAAACTTTCAACAACTAACACTTTGTTGCCTACTTGCCAAACTTCTACACAAACTTTTGGGGATTTTGTAGAGGGGTTTCCAACTAAGATTCTGAGTTGACACAAGCGCCAAGCTTATGGTGTCTAGGTTTAAGATATACAAGATGAATATCCTAAACTTAAGAAAGTGTATATTGAAATCTCGAACTGATAAATATATGCAAGCTCTTGAGATTTACTAATACCATCGTAACTTCATTTTTGAAATTGCTGGTCGATAGTACTTAAGCTTTGAGTTTTGATTGCTTAGAGTATCTGCTTGCAAAGTTTTAGTAACCTTCAATATTGGATTCGCGTACGATTTATAGAGAGGTGATGAATAGTGCCATTGGAGGAGCACCAATAAGATTCTTCTATTTGTCGCTTGAATTCTTCCTATTGAGAAACCTTGTATGTCGTTGTTAGAGGTCTGCATCATCGTACACTGTAACTTTGCAACTCTGAAAATGTCTTCTAACATGATAAGATCTTCTGCGGATACGCTAAGACATGTGATGAGTTAAACACTTAAGGATTAATTTCTTTCGTGTTTCTTCAGTTGAGTTAACTCTGTGTTTTATCAGCATTGAATTAAGGTTGACCAGTCGAGACTGCTCCGCCTTTTATCGATGAGACTAAACTCCGCCTTTTGTCGCCTTCGACACTTGAGTCAGTATGATGCATATAGCTTGAGGTAGATATATAATCAACTTTGACCTTTCATGTAATAACCCGCAACTTTGAGTACCATTATAATGGATTAATTAATCTTAATTGAGGATCTTACACCTTTAAAATAATTAATTGAGGCGATGAAGTCTATATTACCAGATAGTTTGTCATGCGCTCATTAATTATTAGTCGAGAATTAACTTTTCAATTTGTAATTCAGTTCTATCAATTTAGGCGAATGACTCACGAAGGTAGAAGAATTAATACAGGAACGTGAACAAGCCAAATGTATTAGATCGCAATATTGTCGTGTCATACCTTTACCCTAAATCATTCATTTTTATTAACACTTACAATCAACTTTATCAACCCTTACCATCACATAGCTTACACACCTACTTACCTATGCCTACTCTCACACTCACGTGCTATGAAAGACACTCACACAAAACACCCTTAACAAATATGACATTCAATTCTCTTGTGATCGACCATTTACCAAATGAAATGGAAGGAATGACCGAATCCCTCTAGCTCAAGAAACGCCTTCTTCATCACTCACCAAAATCAAGCAACACCACAACAAAAGGTAAGAATGCGTTCATCCAACTCAATTAATTAAGCTTTGAGTTTTAATTCACCTGCATTAATTTCTTATGGAAAACATAGAGCTGAAACATAACTTATACAACCACACAAATTCTTAATCTAGAGTTTACAACACGAGGCTCACAAGCATGGATCAAACGTCTAGAGTACTTTGAACTAGAATCTATATAGAGCCTATTTATAAAATTCAAGGAGAACCTTTTGCATAGTAGAAGACAAAACGTGACTGGGTGTGTGATGTTGAAACTGTCGGGATAAGACGGGGGAGAGAATTGTAGAGTCGTTGACAGCGGCATAACGATGAGCCAGTGACGGAGCCACGATGGCAAAGACCGTGGTGTCGTTTCTCGCTAGTGGCTGGATGGAGATAGAGCCGACGACAGTGTGTCCGCTAGAGTAAAGGGACGACGACCTCGCTGGAAGAAAGAAAGAGAAACGTTGTTGTAGTGGGTGCGTGCGTCTGTGTCTATTTGAACGAGACAGAGAGAAGTCGTAGCTCGCTGTTGTCGTTGGCCGGGAATCGAGAGAAACAGCAGCAGCGAACGATTTTGGGGATCTGCCGGAGATGAAGACGGCGATAGAATGCATGGAGAACGGGCAACGCCGGTGGCAGATCTTGAACTTGGGAAAGAAACCAAGAGGTTCTGCGCGTGTGCGTCCTTTGTGTGTCGACCGACGTGAAGAGAGATGGGAAGAAGACGAAGCTTGCTATGGCAGCACAGTCCCACGGCGATGCTCGCCGAACTCCGTAGCGGCGACAGACTCGAATCAGAGAGAAAGAGAGAGAGAAAACTGTCTTGAATGTGTAGAGAAAGAGAAAGAATGATGGAATGGAGACACCGCGTAGGCGAATCAGCGACATTGGTCGTCGCCGGAAAAGAGACGACGATGGCAGAATGAAAGAGAAGGGGGCGGAAGTTTGCGTGTGCGACGCAAGGAAGGCTATTCCCTGTAGGTGTGTGCGTGCAGTGAGAACTGATAAATCTTGTGTGCGAGATTTATGAAAACCGAAGAACACGAAGACTTTTACGTGGTTCGATCAAGAATAAGATCTACGCCCACGGAGGAATGATTCCTCAATACTTTCACTATGCAAGATACAATGAATGTATTGAAAAGCTCTAGTATTCTAATAGTTACAACCCTTTACCGCCGACCTAACCTCTATTTATACATGTTTGTGGATCTCTAAAGATGTATCGATCCTCGATTTGTGGGATCCGATCTCCTTCCATATCTTGATCCTTGAATATCTCCTTTGATATCTCTTCTTTGATTTGGCCTCGATTAGGTTCGGATGTCGGGCTTGTGCTCGATCGCAGTAGGTCGCTCATTAGGTCGCCCCGCTCATTGGTCCGCCATCGGGCCCGGCGGTTGGGCCATATCCCATCATAGCCCCCAATTAGTCGAGTAACAACCAAGCCGAAAGTGAGGTGAAGAGCGATTTTTCCGAGGCTAGTTGTTGCTCTACCGAGGTTGATGTCGAGGGTTTTCAATCTTTGATGTCGGTTCGATTGATTCGCCCGCGCCGAATCGAGTTAGGCGATCCGCCTTCCCGGCCGACGCTTTGTCGGGATCGACCGAGTCGCTCGACGCTGGATGTAGATGTCCGCCGGGGTTCCGAGGTTCGACCGGACGACGACATCTGTCAGGAGGATGTCGAGGTCCGACCTGGACAGAGATGTCGGTCTAGAGGATACCGAGGTCCGACCTGGACAGAGATGTCCGTCGGGAGGGTGCCGAGGTCCGACCTGGACAGCGATATCCGCTGTGTGATGCCGAGGTCCGACCGGCGCTGATGTCGCCTAGAGAATACCGAGGTCCGACCGAGTCGCTCGACGTTGACGGCGGCGTCCGCTGGAAGGACGATGCCGAGGTCCCGAGTCGAGTGATGATTGCACGATTAGACCGCGTGTCGCGCGCCCTAGAATACGCCATACGCGCCAGCGGTTGGTGGGCGCCGAAACGCCGCACGCCGCTTTACCCATATCAAATCGTGGTAAGCACGTGAAGTTGAACGGCAGTTTAGGTGCCCATTTGTACCATAATAGCCCGTATAAGGAAACTGCTCATTTCCTTCTTCATTTGCTTGAGAAAAACCTTCAAGCTTTCCGCACTTACTTCCAAACTCGCTGACGGAGCAATCTCTCTCTCAAAAAGTAAGTATGTATTCTTCATCCTCTACTTGCCTTCTTCGATGGAAACATCTCGCGCCGCCTGTTCTACTCCGGTTGTCCTCCACCCCGATAGTGATGTCGAGATTAGGATTATATGTGTCACACCGCTGGGTAGGTCGATGGGATTAGCACCTGGTTCCGCGATACCATCTGCTTGGGACGGGTATAGGGTGAGGATGCGAGGTCGACTGACGGTGGGTGAACCGTAAGATGGCGAAGGAATATCACATTCACGGAGGCATGGTGGTGCTCGCCGCACGGGGATAGGGCTATGGCCTCCGGAGGGTTCACACCGATAATGTAGATGCCCGAGAGTCGGCCTTAGGTTTCTCGCCCCAATTTTTCTAAGTATTCAAGAGTATTTCCATTCTATATGTCAACCGACCTCAATTCCATTAGGTCGGTGGTGGGGTTAGGGCTCACTTATGGCCTTCACGAGGAGTTCTCTTCGAGGTTTTGATGCGGTTTTAGCCAAGAATATAGGAGGTGTATATTACTTGTCTCCCTGGCATACCTTCAAGGTAGCGCCCTCTAAGGTGTCCCATGGCAAAATAGATATTTTTTTACGGTCGATGGGCATCCGAGGTACGTGGGGCCGGGCAAATGAAGGACGAAGGTCAAGGCCCCGGTGCCTTTGAGGACGAAGCATAATTTCGTGAAATTTCTTGTGATTTCACCGAGGACACCGAACGATGCCGCATCGAGCATCTATAGGTCGAAGCCTTCGTGACCGGGTCGATCCAGCGAGGACACCATCTTATTCCTTATTGCTTATATGTCCGATGTCGCCTTGTTAACAAATTTTTCTTGTTGTGCAAAGAAACTCGATCCACGTAAGGCCCAGGCGGCGGCCTCGTCACCCCCTGCACATTCACCGAGCCAGGCGCCTCCGAAAAAGAAGGCGAGACGGACCGAGCCTGCCCAGGTGCCCATGGTGGTGGACGACCTGAGCCACCGTGACCAGAACTCACCGAGGTCGAGTCCGACTCTGAGAGGGTACCTGCATCTCGGATCATGTAAGAGGTGTCGACTTCCAGCTCCCCCATATCCTTCCCTAAGGTATGGGTTTCTTCCATATTCATCTCAGATCTCCTTTGTGATGTTAATGATTGTTTTGTATTTCGTGAAGTGAGTTCGTGATGGGGAGCCGCAGCACATTGCTGTGTACATTGCCGAGGCGCCTCGCATGAGGCGCCGGAGGAGCGGGCCGCGCGAGGTGGATGCCGATGCCGCGGTGGCGGCGGCGCGAGGCGGATGCCGACGCCGCGGGGCCGCCGCAGGCCGCCCGGAAGCAAGGCGCCCGGCATTTGAGGTTGCTCGGCCGAGCTTGAGGAGGCGCGAGAGGCGGCGCGAGAGGCGGGCAAGCTCGCCGAGAGAGGAAGCTCACCGGGCGGGTCAAGGGTCGATGCCGAGAGCCTTCACCAAAGAACTCATCGAGTCGAGAGTTTCTCCTTTATTTCCGACCGCCGCCGTGCTCGTGACGCGGGTGGTGTCGCACCACCGGAGGATTTACGGCCGCCATGCCCGACTTCGACAAGTTCAAGCATGGTTGGGTCGAGGTCGCCTCGGACGACGGAGAAGAACTATGCCCGGTGATCGCCGGCATGGCTCCTTCCCGCGCGGAGGCTTTGCGGGCCACCTCCCTTCGACGGCCGAGGCCGTGACCCAATGCAAGGACGACGAAGACCGAGCCAGAACCTCGCCGAGGTACGGGCCAAGTTGCAGACGGGCCGAGCTCGCACTCCATTCAAGGTCGGCAACAGCAGGAGGAATCGATGCAAAGAGGCCACCAGCCCGGCAGAGGCGAGGTCAACAAGCCCTTGTAATAGGTTCAATTGCCGGGTCATTAGGATCCCGAGCCTTGTAAATTTCCACTTTGTGAATAATAAATACACTTTTGAAATGAATGTGTTTTCCTTGTTTTAGCACTCTTCTTCGCAATATATTGGGCTCGATCACGAGTTATCGACCGTCGAAAGAAGTCCGGTGCCTTAGCCGAGAAGGACGAGGAGGTGTTGTTCGAGGAACCGATCGGTCGAAATGACCCGACTTTACGCAGCATGGATAGCCAAGTCACTGGGTCGGTAGCTCGACGCCGTCGGTCGGCCGGTGCGGCACCGCAGGCCAAACGCGAGGCGGCCCGCCTTCCGCGAGAACGGCCTTGAAGCTAAGAATCATCCATCCGAAGTCCAGCAGCGGATGTCTCGCCGACATCGCTCAAGGCCGCCGATGCGCGAGGAATACTGAGTGGGCGCAGAAGTTGGACGCGATCTCGGAGGAGCATGTCAATATGAAGCGTGATCCATGATCCGGTGGCATTACTATATCCGAGGCCGATGACCGAGCTCGCCGCTTGCCGAGGGAATGGTGCTAAGGGACGGGAGAGGGCCCGAGCAAGAATTTCAAAGATTGCCGACTCGTCAAATACCTGATTTATGATCTCGTCCGAAAGCGACGATGCCCCACCTTTGCGCCAGACTCACCACCCCGCCGACGTGAGAGTTGAAGAAGTCGGGCAAAGGGCGGTTATATGGACCACGCCGAGGTGCTTCGGCTGACGGGAGCGGACATGTCTCGAATGTAGTTCAGCCGGGCCCCGTCAGAGCTGGACGGCGAGGGCCCTGTGTCGATGCGAAGGACCGCGGGTCCGGACGGGTCAAACTCGGCTCTGGCGGCAAGATCTAGGGGCCGGTTCAACCTCGTGCCCGAGAGCGTCCCTCAGTGTCGGGGTCCTCCACTGCTCAAAGTGCCTCGAGTAGGTCGCGCGACGCCGACCATCGACCGGGTTGAAGGCACCGAGTTCATCCCGGTGTTCATCGCCGACTGTGATTTTGTCTCGAACCGTGTAGCTTCAACGGCATCTGGCGAAAGGGAGCTCTAAGCCCGAGTGATCTGTATATAGCTTAGACTTGGTTTATAGTCATGCATGTATTTAGCTTTGTACCAAAGTGTATATTTTCCCTGAGAGGTACAAATATAGCTTAGACTTGGTTTTAGCAGTAAATGTATTCGTCGCTTATCAAGTGTATATCTTCCCAAATAAAGGGTATAAATTGACGAGATCCGATCTCGACGCCGTTTGCATGTAGATGTTCAATTTAATGAGTCATCCGTATGCCTCGCATGTAGATGTTCAAATTAATGAGTAATCAGATGCCTTGCACGTAGACGCTCTGCTAATGAGTTATCTCAGATGTGCCATCTTCGCAAGTGCGCCCCTTGAAGGTTAATTATGTTTTATCCAAATTGATGTTTACATAAATGTAAGACGAGACGTTGAAATACTCATTAGAAAAACAAGTGTTTTATTGATAAGTAAATAACATCGCACTAAAAGCGAAAAGAAGGCTAACGTGATGCCGATCTCAAATCAAAGCTATGTAAAATACCTCCTCAAATGAGTGATATGCTGTGTCTGGGAATAAGTGCACCTGATAGGTGAGCAAGTTTATAGGCCCTTTGCCGAGGTCCTCGCGAACGCGGTATGGGCCTTCCCATGTCGATCTAACTTGTTAAGACGCCGGCTTTATCGACCTCATTGTTTCAGCAGACGAGGTCACCTACTTGGAGCGTGGAGGCTTTACCTCTCGTTGTAGTACCTGCACCGGCATTTGTACTTGGCTTCATTGATGAAGGCGAGCTCAATTTTTCCTCTAGAGCATCAAGGTTGACCCGTAGGTTCTCCTCATTGTCGTGATGGTCGAAGTGAAGAGTACGTGGGCTCGGTGCACCGATCTCAGCTGGTATGACAGCCTCGGTTCCGTAGACTAAGCTGAAGGGTGTTTCTCCATGCGAAGTCCGAGGCGTCGTTCTGTACGACCAGAGGACATGAGGGAGATTTTCAACCCAATCACCTTTAGCTCGGTCTAACTGTTGGATTTGTATACTGAAAGCAGTTTTGGTTGAGCTTGTATACAATGTTTCTGTTACCACTATTACAATCTCCTATCTGAATTGAATACTTGATCGCATATATCCGAGTCCCTTATCTCATATATGTTAGATCATACATGGTGTAGAAGATCACGTAAGTCCGTATGATTGGTCAAGCTTAATGAGATATAAAAGGATCACACCGAGACAACTTGAGGACGAGTTGTCGGATATAGTCGCGTGTAGATAAGAAGTGACTCGACTTGGTGTTTGTCTATGCCGGTACGCCTCGACATATTGATGGATCACAGTGAGACGAGTTCTTCTATCGACCGCCGTGAAGAACCAAGATCTCGTGACTTACGACGATCTAAACCTCGATAAGATATTAGGTGAGTATGAGTTGTCACCATCACTTGACTTGTTACGGGTGAGGGTTATATGTTCTAACCCAATATTCTCCGTGATCTGGGTGGTGGCAGTGTTGTATGTCATGCTAGTTATCTCAGACGAGTCACCGATCCGCTTAGGATGATAACGCCCCTTAAGGAGCTCAAAAGTTTATTGTACTAAACCCCGCAGTTTAGTTAGCTCAAGTACAATAATAAGGTTGAGTGGTACTACTTAAGAAATTAAAGATATTAATTATTTTAAGTAGTCGAATGCTCTAAATAATTAATGGACGCATATATCTTAAACACGGGATTCAGAATGTCTAAGTGTAAGTCTCGACCACCTTCTGTGAATAAAGGGTAAGTCAAGATTTATTCTCTAGTGGCATGAATGAATGTTTATAAATTAATTTATGTTCAATGAATATAAGATAATTAATTTATTTGAGGCCCATCTTTATTCCTTGCATTTGATCCTCGGCTAGCCCATCCAGTTCGCTGTTTAGTGAAAATCGCGCCCCATATCTCTCTAAGGATGATGATTTGATTCTCTTTATCCATATGATATTATTATATTTATGGATATGCATGGATCATTTCCTAATGGGATTATGGTAATGCATTATAAATATAAGGTAAGAGATAAGATCAAGGTTAATCCTTAATTATCCTAAGCCTAAATTTTCGAGAATTGCAAGAGTTCCTTGGTGAGATATTTTCAAAATCATAGAGAAGGAGGAGATTTTCTCAGAAGATTCTCCATATATCGCCCTCACCGACGCCGGAGATTGGGCAACCGGATACAGTCCGTAAGGTCCAAGCACGTAGTCTCGATCCGCTCATCCCGCTCATCCCCGATGATTCAAAGGTAAACACGAGAAAACCCTACGTGTTGCAATTAATTATATAGACGCATGCTAGAATATAATCAATGTATGGTGAATTAAACATCCAAGATAGATCCCCGGAGGGTTAAATTAAGATTTCACACTGGTATCGAGCCCGGATCAATTCGCTCATGGATTAATTCACGCTTGATTATTACGCGCGCAATTAATTAATCAGAATCACGCTCATCGTGGCTCGCTTTATTTTTGTCGGATTTTTTCACCACGAAAATCCGTGGTTAGATTAGATTTTTCCGTAAATCTTATCCGTAAAAGAAAACGAAGACGAAAGCACGAAGAACGAGACGACGAAGACTCGCCGGAGAAACCGACGCACGGCTACGGCCGTAAGCAGCGCTCGCCGCATCGGACGACAGGCGCGCGGGCGACAGGCAAGGGTTAGCGCAAGATGGCTCGGCAGCCCGGATCGCCGCGCCGAGCGCGCGCGGCTGGTACTTCTCGCACAGCAGCGGAAACCTCAACGTTCGGCAGCCGCGCGACGCACGCGAAACTCCGCATGCGCGCAGCACGCGCTGGCGACGGGCGAAGATTTTCGCTACGGACGCCGGCTGGCAGCCGCGGCCGCCGCGAAGGCACGCGAAACCTCAACGCGCACAAAGCTTCGGCAACATGCAGCAGCTGCCACATCGGGCGCTGGCGGATGGCGCCGGCAGCCTCAGCGAGACGCCGCTGCGGAAACCTCAAAGCACGCGCGATTTCTGCAGCAAGGCGCGCGCGAGGCGGCGGCCGGTGTTGGCGCGATGGGCCGTGGTCTCAGCGCCGCCCACCCTTGATTCCGATCCGCCCTCGACTGCTTTTTCACCCCGCATCCGACCTTTGACCCGATTCCGCTGACCCGTTCGCCTGCTTTCACCGCTCCGCCCGAATCCGCTTTTGATGAATCCATCCGTGCTCGCACGCGAGGCCTGCCGAGTTCAAGATCTCAGACTTTGCAATTCTATGTAATAGATTAAAAGAAAGTGCAGTTCCACGAGCGGCCACGATTAACGCTTTATTTTATTTTTATCGCTCATCGTATGTCGTGGATGTTTATATTATGCAAGCATGCTATGTATGTTTAAATTACGAGACAAACATATTATATGTTTTCGTGATTGATGCGCATAGTAAGCATGCTAGGTTTATCGCGCCAAGCTTTTTTTAGAATTTCGCGAGCATGTTTTACATGTTGAGTTCTATAGAAAAGCACGCCAGATTACGGATCTGCATGGACAAACCTTTGAATCAAAAGACTAAGAAGCAACCCACATATTAATTTTCAAATTAAAATGTCAAGACCTCCACTTTTGATCTCTAAACAAAGCCGAGACGACCGCGAGTAAACGCCCACACGCGCCTTGCTTGCACTGCTTATCATAAGTTTGTTAGATGAGATTTCTAAATAAAACCTTTAAATCTATTGAGAAGTGGGAGTTTCATGTGTAAACGCCCACACGCGTGGTATGCATGTGCGATTTTCATAAGTTCTCTAGAGATATTTTTAAAAGCGAAATAACAAAGAATTCAATTGAAGCCGTATGGTCCGAGTAGTATGCCAATTCTAAGAATTCATTTTCTCAATCATAAAATTGTGGTCATCGCTAGACATCACTCAAGTACAACTTCCCATCAAGTCCTTCTGATAGTGATGTGGTCTAGTAAGGTCCAATCATTAATTTCATTCACGTAAGTATGTCGACATGATTGAAATTAAACCACTAAAAGGTATATTTTAGTCTCGTCGAGGGTTCATGTAAACGCCCACACGCTGGCTTGCATGTGGAATTCCTCAATATTGGAGGTTTCAATTAATATTGTTTTATCAAAAGGTTACAATATTATTGTTACAAATTATATGCGATCGATGCTTATGTGTTTTACATTATCTTTTCGTGATATGTCTCTTACACCGATTATCAATATGCTCGCACAAAATCCCTTTTCGTCCGAATTTTATCGAGTGGAAACGAAACATGGAATATGTTCTTATCGTCAAGAACACATGTTTGTTCTCACTACTCCTAAACCCGATGCCCTTATCGACGATCGACTAACGAGCAATGGAGTCGCATGATTTGCATAAGTCAAACAATATGCCAAGTGCTATATGATGACTACTATGTCCAAAGGTTTGTAACCGCAAAGATCGCCGATGGTAGACGCGATCAAATATGGTCAAGTCTCGAGAGTAAGTTTGGGCAATCGGATCGGACAACCGCCCACACAATGAGAGAAATCTCGCGTAAGACGGAAGAAGGAAGTTCGTCCATGAACATGTCTCCACACGACTCATCTCACGGATAGTCTTGATCATTGGGAGGAGGTATTGACTCATGGCCAAGGTCGATATCATCCTCAACACATCGCCCAAGTCTTTTGAGAATTTTTTATGAACGCGATCATGAGCAAGACCGAGTATACACTTAGTCGGCTTGTAATGATCTCGGTCACGGAAGGAGTTATGGGCAAAGGAGCACATGCTCTGCTAGCACATCTAGGGGCCCAAATTTTCCGCTGAAAATGGAAAAGAAAAGGGCACCAGCGTGCAGAGGTGGGAAATAGAAGGAGAACGGAGCAAGAACATGATGCCACCGTAGCTTAAAGAAGCCAAAGGAGAGGGAAAGGTTTGCTGCTGGCAAGACGGGCATCAGAAGGCCAAGTGCCCTATGCTCAAGGCTCAAGGTACGCTATTTTCTTTAGTAACGGAAACATGTTTAGCGACTTGTTCTACTCATTCACGGGTAGTAGATACGGTGCGATCGATCATGTTTGTTACACTCATGTGGGTTCCTCGCGAAGTGGAGTCGAGATATGAGATAACGATTCCATGGGCAACGCGTGAAAGTCGAGGTCGCTGCGCTGGAGATGTTACTTATGTTTCGATAGAATGCTTTAGTTTTAAAGGACGTTTTGTATGCGCTTGAGTTTCGCGAAACCTTGTTTCAGCCAAACTATTTATTCACGGATATTCTCGTTATTTTTGATAAGTGGTGTTTCTATCATAAGAAATGACGGTTATCTGTGTCAGCACCTTATATAATTCGCTTTATACTATTTCTGCAAAACATAATACCTATAACTATGTCAGATCTTCATCAAACCCTAAAAAGAGAAAGTTTTTCAGAAGATGACTCTACTTTTCTCCCGGCATCTAGATTAGGTCACATCAATCTAAATAGGATCCAAAGACCGCTAAGAATGGAGCTGCTGGGTAATCTCACTACATTCGCTCCCACCGCGAATCCTCGTGATAAGGTAAGATGTCGACTGCATTCTTCAAAGCAAGGGTTATAGAGCCAAAGAAGTTTGGAGCTAGTCCATTTCGACCTGTGTGGACCGATGTCCACACAAGCTCGTGGAGGGTACGAGTATTTTGTCACTTTCATCGACGACACTCAAGGTACGGATACGTATTCTCGCTTCACCGCAAGTCCGAATGCTTTGAGAAATTCAAAGAGTTCGCGGCGGGGAGACGAAGCTTGGTAAAGTATCAAGTCATCATGGGTCTCGATCGCTGGGCGAATACCTCAAGAACTTAGTTTATGGACTACTTGCGCAGCGGGATTACCTCCCACCACTACACCGCACACCACAACAAAATGGGCGTGTCGAGCCAAGAAACAGACTCTTGGAAATGGTTAGATCAATGATGAAAGCGCAACATCGCCTATTTCGCTCGGGGTATGCCTTAGAAACGACGTGCATACTTACAAATCTAGTACTATCCAAGTCACCGAAAAGACCCTTTTCGAAGTCAGGTTTGGGCGAAGCCAGTTTAAGCCACATATGATATTGGGCGCCCAACACATGTGCCAACAAGAAAGTTCGATAAGTTGGAGGCTAGATCCTACGCGAAGGTCGCTTTATCACATCCTAGAGGGACGAAGGTGGTTTATTCTATAGTCCCAAGGATCGGGTCACATAAGACTAATGCACGATTCTTAGAAGAGGATTATATGACAAACCATAAATCCAAAGTCGATCGCGAAGAAGCATATACACCAAGCACCGAAAAGGACTCGAGATTATAGTCGGTTTACCATGCGATAGTCTAATGCCTTTGGGTTATGCTGCACTGGATTTCCAAGTCGACCGTGATGAGAAAAAGTCTACCTCAAAGCATGTGTGTTTACCTCTGGAGTGGAGTCAGATCCCCAAGGAGTAAAAGAAATGCATTGCGGACTCTACCATGGAAGCCAAATATGTAGCCACTTCGAGGTCGCTCAATGAGGTTGTATGGTTCAAGAACCACCATGGATCCAGTGCTGGTACCTGGTTTGCCCAAGAGTATCATAGTTTATCGTGATAACTCAAGTGCAATGGCAAACTCGGCGAAACCACGGACCCACAACACGCACCAAACACATAGAGAGAAAGTACCATGTCATACGAGAAATCGTGAGACTAGGGGACGTGCCGATTGAAAAGATTGATACGATTTAATAACCTAGCGGATCCATTCACAAAGAGCCTCGCCGCAAAAGTCTACGGCGCACGCTCGAGGACTTAGATTGTGCTTGATGGCACCCACTTAGAAAGGAAACTTTTGTAGATGTTTTGGTAAGCAAGTGATGGTTTTGTTTGTAATAGCTAGTGGAGAGACACATTGTATACTAAAAGTTTGCTTTAATATAAGTTGGAGATTGTTGATTAGATAATCAAAGCGCTTTGTCGAGCTTGTATACAATGCTTCCGTTACCACTATTACAATCTCCTATCCGAATCAATACTTGATTGCACATATCTCGAGTCCCCTTATCTCATATATAAGTTAGATCACACAGGTGTAGAAGATCACGTGTCCGTATGATTGGTCGCTTAATGATATAAAAAGGATCACACCGAGACAACTTGAGGACGAGTTGTCGTATAGTCATGTGTAGATAAGAAGTGACTTGACTTGGTCATTGTCTATGCTTGTTGTCAAATATTTTCATGTGAATATACTATACGCAAGTGCACGAATCAACAAGTAATACACTAAGTATTCCGAGATCGAATCCACAGGAATGCACTTTAAATCACTTAGATTGTAATTTTGCAAAATAAGTAGATGGACGAACCGATACTTAACTAGAATATAACACCAAATGAATCCGAATTAAAATGACTGCACGTACAAGGGATGTTTACATAGAAAACTAGGAGATTACGTTATCAAGGTAGAGAAACAGACTTGATTTCTCGATTCCACCCATGCTCTTTTCTAAATATTGCTACAAGATTATCTTGATTATCACTATGACATGAACTTTTTGATTCTTAGTATTTTCCAAATCTAAGATTATATTCTATAGATCCACCCATATATTCCTATATCGAATCGCTTAGAATATCATTACTAATCCATTCATATTTTCCACGCAGGTAAATGCATATTCCTATGCTATTTACACACATAACATTAAAATCATGTTCTTACGTCATTTATTATTTTCCATTCTATAACAACTTCCCAAAGAATTATAGAACTACGATCCGACTAATGGTGATCAATCACAAGAGATAAAACAACCCCAATAAAACAATAGTGATTTGGCAAGACAAGTTGCGAGAACTCACACACGCGAGCATGGGTTTCAAAAATCAAATCATAAAGGTTTAGCTCATAGCGAGTCGCTTAACAACATCAAATAAGCAAATACCATAACAGACAACAAGGTTTAAGAAAGATAAAGAATTAGTTATCGGAATCATAGTAGTTTCGATCGCCGCCTCTCATACGACTTCCTCTCCAAGAATTCGCACCTTCTTCCTTACTCCGATGTTCTCTCATCCTCTGCAACTCTAAAATGTCGATATCCGTAATCCTCTTTCTCGATTGTTGCCAACTCCTTTAATAACAACCTCCCGCGCTTTCAGGTAGACAGACTGCGGCACCGCCAGCCTTTCTGCCTCGATCCTTTTTCGCCATTCGCAAGACGCAGAGCGTGGTCTTTTCACCGTCAGAGTCCGCCACGTGGTCGTGGTCCCTACCGATTTCTTCTTCGAGAATTAACCTGCACTTTCCATGCTACTGCTTCCTTCCTGTAAGCACCGCTTCGGGATTTCGCTTACTGCAGCCCGGCTCGCTCACGGCTTTACTTTACCAAATGACTTCACCTTATTTTCTCAACACGAGCTCATCCATACTATGAGCCGGGCTTCGCCATGAGCTCGACCGCTTACGAGCTCGCCCACTTTCAATCCATCGAGGAGTTCGAACACTTCGCCCGAGCTCAAGGCCTAGCTTCCGAGCTCAGCCTAGCTTCCAGCCCCGACCTCGAGGTCGCCTTCATACTTGTGAACTTTTCAATCTTGAGCTCCAAGGACGCGAGCTCGGCCTCCTCTTTCTCCCTGAGTTTGGTTCCACTTACAAGCTCACACCTGAGCTCAAGGCCACTTTTCCGGCATTGATTTCGCTTTAGTAGTCCGACCTCCCCACATTTTTCAAGATTACTGCTCAGCCCTTCCTCTTACATCAAGTCAAGCTCATTACGAGCTCGGCCTCGCCTTCCGCCGCTCTTCCCGCAACATGCTATAATTATATAAATAACGCCAAAACAACTAAAACCCTTTATTTTCATCGACTCAACTTTCACACAAACACACGCAAACAAGAGAAACACAAGCAAGACAAGGACAAACAAAGTGAAGGTAACATACAACAACCGAAAGCTTTTATCATTAAAGTGACTTATAATAACTCTTTACAAGAGTTATCACACCCCAAACTTAGTTCATTACTCGTCTCGAGTGATGCTCTACCACAAGATACAAAACAAATGTAACACAAACAGATGCTCATAACAATAAATGTCGAGGTGATAGCTTAATCAACTAAGAATCGCCACCAAAAAATTTTAAAACACAGGATTCATTCATTCCTTCTCGTAAATCTAATTACTCACCTCATTTTGTAAGAGTATCACACTACAATTATTAATGTGTACAAAGCGCATTAGCATTTATATGAATCTTCCCATGCTTCGCTTCTCCTTAATATGACCATATCTTGATTATCATGCACCTGTGTCTCCACAAATTCAATTTAGTCATCCCCTTGCTAATATGAGTGATATCAATAATGAATCAAGAGGTCTTTATAAAGCTTATAACGTTGGGCTCAAAGTGACGGTAGGATTATTTGGGATAATGTAGCTCGCAAACACCCGCATCCTTACTCTTTCCTCTTTTCAACACGCTTTATAACTTCCTCTTCTTTCCTATGGGAGATTGTTCCTTTCGTTAATTCATTTTCTCGCTCATAAACAAAATTTCAGACTCTTTCCCTTTTTTTTTTTTTAGCGAGAACAAGAGACGCTATTATAATATTGTCCCTTATCCTTAAGAGGTTACCTCCACCCCCAAACTTAAACTCAACATTGTCCCCAATGTTGGAACATTATAACAAAAATTGGGAGATTGATTACTTTGTAAGATACTTGATAAGTCGAATCCTAAGTAATTCTCGCCCGAGGTCAAGGGAATCATGGATACATAAACGAGAGGGTACAGGAATTTTATATGGTCGTTCAAAGAAAAGTCAGAAGCTCAAAAGGGGACTCTAGGAAATCATGATATATGTGTAGGCGAAGAAAGGCACAAACGATTCAAAAGACGGCCTCACATCCTATCCATATTAACATACTCATGTAAATTGTTCATGTAACTTCCAACCGAAATGGAAGATAGCACTGTGACAAGAATGTAGGTAACCGAGGATTACTTATGCAATGGTTAACCTTATAAAAGCTAATATGCAAATACCCAAACCATCGAGGTACTCCCTTACTCAAATAAGGATCAAACTTAGATAAACAACGAGTCAAGACGATTTCCTTTTTCAAAACAAAATAAGAAAACATCATCATTAAGTTAGCCTTCGCCAACCCGCATCACCCTTAGCTATCATTATAAACATCACAACAAATTTCAACAAGACGCACAACACAAACAACAAACAAACAAAATACAAAAGAACAACAAGAACAAAACAAAACCAAGGATCGAGTTGAGAGATACGCCCAGCCTATGCATCGGACGACCAAGGCAAGAGGAGATGCAGGTTAGCAGTGAAGTTGTCGCATCAAGGACTCTCATCAACGGCAATGAAGACGCGCTCATTCGACCGAGCTCCACTGACCGCCTTTCTTTTGCGCTGGTATGCACCGAACTTGCTCGCTT